>VWYI01026782.1:0-270419 GCA_013399455.1 Anthoscopus minutus
TATGAGGTTAACCACTCTCTGGCCCTTTGCTTTGAGTAAGGTTGCCTCTTACAGCCTTGCTTACTTGATCATGCAAAGACTAGAGGTTTGCTTAACCTACACAAACAATATTTCTTTAACTTTATATAGACCCTCAAACCATTGAGTTACTATATGTGCTTAACTTATAAGCAATAAATTAACGATAAATTAATACTCAGTTTGTGATAAAGCAAACAAAGTTGAAAGCTTTTCCTTTCATTTTTACTTTAAGAAATACAAAGCCCAGGAGGAGTTTTAGATCTTCAGTTGTCTTCCTCTACAATTCCAGCAATGTGGAACTGGTCTATTTTTCTTTCTCATTAGGTATATAAGTGTCATAGCAATACCAATTTCTCCTCCAAATAACCTTCCGCAAAATCCTGTTAATTATTTGCTCAGAAAAGATGACAATAAAAACATACCCTTCTTCATTACAATTCCTGCAGCAGTACATTGGCACTCTAATATGAATAAATAAACTTCAAGCAGGAGATTTTCAGACATTCTCTGTTGGCTTAACTCCATTTTCCACTGATTTTTGTGGAAAGAGAACTCTACCAAATGAAAATCTTCACTGAGATTGAGGAATACAAAATTATGATGTCCAAGAATAAGAGGATTAAAACAGTCTTCTGTAAATTGCAAACCAGTTGCTTGTATACTACAATTCAGTGATTCATTTTAATACTGTCTGCAGCCATGACAGGCTTAAGAATATTTATAATATTAAATATTGTTTAGGTGGTTTCAGTGGAAAAAGGTACTGACAGAGAGAAGGGTAAAAACCTTTACTGGATTTGCTCCCAGAACCAAATTTTATCTTAGTGCCACTGAAAAGACAAAAATGTTACGGTTTGCTACAGGTATTTTGTCTGGTTTATCTGCAGGACTTTGCAGATATTGTTATAAGAGGAATGAACTGACAAAGTTTCTTTTCCTAGCCACCCATGAGAAATGCTCAAAAGAAGGGATATCCTTCAGGAGCCGGGTTTACCCTGGTAGAACCTTCTCTCATTAATATTTTCATGTGAAAAGATACTCCTTTGTTAGGATTGTCCAAAGTGAATAATTGTCAATATCATATCAAATAACTACACCAGCCAGAGCTGCTCCTGCAAGGTAAAAAGTGTGAGTTCCTTCTTCTTGCTGCAGAGCTTCTGCTTTGCATTAAACTCCTCATTAGAATACTAGTTTGTTATCAGGAAAGGAAAGACTGAATGGCACCAGCTTAGTCTTTTGCTCAGCTGAGCTTGAAGCACTACCAGCACCAAATCCATTTAACCCTAGACTCATTCCACTTGAAATAAGTCAAGGCACTGCACAGAGTCTAGTTCCAAAAAGATTTAAAAAAAATAATCAAGGCTTTAAGAGTTTTTCATGTTAGCAGTGAGTTGCACTGTGTGTGTTAGCAGGCTTCTGGAAGTGTTTCTTGGAGATAAAATTTGAATAATCTATGTGGCTTAATTTAAATAATTTATGCATAAAGCACTGCAGAGCTATAATTGTAATTATGGTGTTTAACTCAGTAGCAATGAGGTACATTTGAAGTTGAATTCTTATTGTACTGTATATCTTATGCTCCAAATTTCATTTTGTTTTGAACAAATCCTTTGCAGCACAAGAAGATTGCTCAGAGCTTCACAAAAGTTCCTGAGTGAAGTTTTAGTGAATTTCTTTGCTATACATTTTTTATTATTATTTAAAGTCTGAAATCCAATCTTGCACACTTCTGTGTCATGGTGATAAAGTAAAGGTGGCTGAAAAGTGCCCCTGGTCAGAGAGGAAGGACTTTTCTACTTTTCTTGTGAAGGAGCAGCTGTTCCTATCAATAATTTCCTGAAGCAATAGGCCTGGAGTGTAAACAACATTTTATACGGATGGCAGCAGAACAGATTACATTATTTCTGAAATTTTTGCACTTCACTGTAGAGAATGGATTAACCCTGTGTGACATAAATTCAAATCTTAGTTCCTTGAAATGAATGAAAGGGTTAAAGCATTGCAAAGAGAAAAAAAATTCTACAGAATGGTGTAGTCAGAAGAGTGTCATCTTAGTAACTTGGTTCAGAGAGAGAGAGAACACTGTGGCATTAGGAGCACTCCACAAGTTGCCTACTGAAGCCTGAACAGACAAAAGGTTTGTTCCCACCACTCGTATTAATACTGTTTTCTTCTGAACTTGGTACACATGCCCAGAGACAGATAAGAGGAAAATCCTGAATATAGCCATTCAGGACGCTGGACAAGTATGAGGGGAATGGACGACTGATGCTTGTGTGCTTTTCCTAATTAAAGATGTATTGCCAGCGTTGGAGATTGGAGGATCATTGTTTACAATCTGCAGGACAAACCTGGTGTTGTTTGCAGTAAGAACTAGATGAGTAAGTAATGCTCAATTTCAAACACTAACAGTGAAATCCAAGGTCCCCAGATTTCAATGGAAACAATATTGGAGCAATACTCCCAGAGGACAAGCAGCAGGCAAGAAGGCACACCTGTGGATTCCAGGTGAGCAAGTCTTGGAAGAAGAACACATCTTCAGCCAGGCTCCAGGCAGAAACAGTAGGCTCCAAAGGCTGAATAAACAACTGTTAGATTTTCATGGGTGAATGTTGAATGGGCCCCTCAATGTCAGGAAGAGGTACAAGTTTATACCTTTATTTCTTTTCACAGAGAATATACTGCTTGAAATAGCATATACCATACCATCCTGCTGCTTGAAAAGCAGCTCTGGGAGGTAATGACATGATCACTGCTTGACCTCTTTGCCAATTCTGTATTTAGCTCTTTCTTTGCCCAGTATTAGGTGTAATGATGGATGATCACAGTCATCCCTTACCTACCCACACCTACATGTGCAAAGTCACTATATTTTTCAAAAATATGGATTTATAGTCTCTAAGACATTGTATCTTCAGAAGGTTTCATATGAAATAGGCAAGCAAAATTACCAAAGGAGGAAGCTTATGAGAAAAACAAGCACCTACATTTATTTCTGTAGCCTGTGTTGCAACCTTTTCACCAGCTTCACTGCCCTCCTTTGGACACTCTCTGGTATCTCAGTATCTTGCTTTTAGTGAGGGGCCCAAAAATACACAGTAATTTCAAGTGTGGGCTCATGATCACTGCTCTAGTACTGCTGGCCACAGTCTCCGTGGTACAAGCCAGGAAACTGTTGGCTTTCTTGGCTACCTGGGCACGCTGCTGGCTCATAGTCAGCCAGCTGTCAACCTCCAGCTCCAAGATGTCATGTTTAAAAAGGAAATAGCTGCTAAATGTGGCTTTTTATTCCAAATTAAAGTATCCAGATAATGAAGCTGATAGACTCTTATTCTTAGAATTGAATAAATTGAAATTGATAGATACTGTGATCTGAGATAAGAAGCTTTAGCAAAGCAGCCAGTTTGATAAACAAGTAATCTGCAAGGTGTTAAAAAAGGGATTAAGCAGGTGAAAATTTCAGAAGCCGTGCTTTACTTCTTTAGTGGTCAAAATTACAGCTGCCATAAGCTTTACAGCTTCAATCTTCTCTCAAATCACTATGAACACACATACTTATCTACTGGGTGTTAACCAGTCATTAAAAAAAATACAGCTCAATTTACAGATTCATTTTCATTAGGATTGCACCTACATGATCCATTTTGCTAAAGAAACCCAGCACCAGTCTGCAAACACTAGCAAGTTGTGCCACACTGAGAAATACAGACTGCCAGAGGGAAGAAATACAAAAAATCCTGCAGCTTCAAAACCTGCAGTCCTTAGTGTGGAGTTTCAACTGATTTGCATCGTGTTTTTCTGGGAACAGCTCAACATTAAGAGACAGTAATATCAGATTAGTGAGGGGGAAAAAAATTGATTTTTTCTAGATGCCACTAGTTTAAGTGGAAAAATTTACTTCTCTATTTCCCAGCATAGAAACAGTTAAGGTTTAGAATCTGAAGTTGAGGCAGAACAAGATAAGTTAAAAAACAGAGAGCAATTATATAAGATTTTTTTACCACTTTAACTCAGTTGCTTTTTAAGCTTATTTAAATTTTAAATCTGCCTTAAAAACAGTGTCTGGCAAGTCCAAATCATTATCCCTCATTAAAAAAGCAAAATCTTCTCTCTTAAGACAGACACATCATAGATTGTTTGGAAAAAAATTCCACTCTATCAAAAAAAAATTCCCAAACCCACAGTAACATGAAGTGAAGCCTGAGACAACCTGGCTACCTTCCCTACAGAAAGCCCAGGATCATACTGGCCCACAGAAGAGCTTGCATGCAGGGAAAAGCATGCAAAATAAACCTCTAGAACAAGATATGTGATGATAAACAAAACTATTCCACACTCCATGCTGGTGTTTGTTTCAGACTCTGAAAACAGTATTGCTGTTCCAGCCTGTGATGATGCAAGGATTCAGCTGTGACAATGTCCCTGCCACTCCAAGCAGCCAAGGCCATTCAGCAATTTTACCCGGCTTCTGTGAAAGTGCCTGACACAACATTCATGCTGTAATAAAAAAAAAATAAAATAAAGCAACAAACCAGCCACCGGAAGACACACCAAAACCCCCCAGCTTTAACTGGCTGCGGTAGAACATGAATGAGTCAAAACAGGGCACAGCTACAGTGGCAAATTGAAATGTAAAGTTAGGAAAAAAACACAAAGAGGGAGCATGGGTAGATGCATACTGGCACATGAAGCCAGACTGAAGCTCAACTCACTCATCAGAATATTTCTATCCACCTGACCTGCTGTATTATACACACCCAGGCTGGGGCAAGTGGGATATGTAGCTGGGACTAAAAAGATATATATATTAAAGAACCTGACAGCTGTAAACAGGCTATAAATCGAAAGGTTCAGATCACCTGTGGCATGACTCTCAGAACAAAGCCCCTGTTTTTAATAGTGCATACACTCTGTTCATCCCACAAGAGGCAGTCTCTTATAACTGATGTCTAAGGTGGCATTGATTGATGCCAATTTTCCAATCACTTTCCAAACTTTCCTGTTTAATAGGGTGAGCTGCACAATGGCAGTTTATTTACCTGCTGGCAAACCTTTTCTTTGAAAGGTCACCACTCTTAATTATGGTGGCACCTGTGACACTTTGCTTTTAAGCCTGTCAGTTTCCATTATAAAACCATTCCTAGATTTTATTCTGCAATACCCTTTCAAGTCCACTGTGAGTTGAAGCATGGCTTGTAAGGTCTCAGCAAGTATTTTTCATAAGTAATTGTGGTTCTCTTGTTCCTTCCCAAATAACTCAGGACTCACTCTTTCTACTGCTACTTTGAGTTTTTTTTTAAGGAACCAAATATTTTACATGTAGGAAAACTTTAAACAGAAAGGGTACTCCGACAAGAAAGTATAATCTTACAAGAAATATTGGTCTGTACACCCAAACCCCAGGGCTTGATAATTTGCCATCTTAAATTCTTTGCATATGTTGGAATGAATTGCTGTTCTGCCTTGGCTCACCATCATTGCTATTTAATAATGACTTTTAATTTTCTTCTCCACCTATCTTGCCTATTATCACAGGCCTTTTGGCATTCTCTTTTTCCTGAAGTCAGGAGACAATACTGCTGTTGAAGAGGGGATACACTAAACCATGTAGATTACCTGCTTTATATTTCATATTGTATGTAACTTTGCAGACAAGAGAATGCAAGGCAGCCTCTATATGTTCTCTTACTGGGAGCAGGAGGTAAAAAGTACCCAAAGAGAAAAAATACCAAAGCTATTCGCTTCTGTTCAATCATGGTAACATGCACATAAAGACTAGACCAGACTGTCACAGGGACAGTGATGTGACTGATCAAATGGTTCAAGAAGGAGAAACCCAGCAGAGAAACAATGAACACCACCAGTAATAAACAAGCAGACTGGAAAGAGACAGATGTATACCTGTGGCTGAGAAACAAGTGACATGTGAAAGGTACTCACTTTTTTATTGGTGGAAACATAAACTAAATTTCAAGGCTCACAGCTGCATTTGTCCATAACACACTGCAGTCTTGCAGGACAAGAAGCAGCTAGACCACAAGCCCAACAACTTGTTGTCATTCACATATCAGGTTCATAAACCCTTATTCAGTTTTCAACATAATGAGCTGAAGTTGTTGAACTGCCTGTCTGAGGTACCAGCCTCTGATGTACACCAAAGCTCTTAAGGGAACACAAAACCAAACAATAAGTCCATGGAAGAAATTAGTGGTTTGGAATGGAGTTCAGAGTTTCTGCTTTGGCATTAGGATGGCACCTGCTGTGACGAGAGATCCTTGCAAAAAGAGTTCCTGCAGGCAGAGTAATTGCTATGCACGTGTACACAGCAGAAGTGGGAAGGGAAGAAAGTGTTTGTGTCAGCATTGATAGTTACAGCTGGGGCGCCCTGCTTTCCTTCCACAATGTTGCATGCTTCTGAAATACAGAAGTATTTTTGTATTTTCTAACCTACTTCTAGCCATGCACTTTCAAATCCCTAATGACTCTCCATTTTGATCACAGATAAAGGCAGCAAGAGGGACCAGGTTGTGAAAGACACTGTGTATTCCTTAACACAGCTACACAAAACCTTTGTGTTTGCTGTGACCCTGTTTGAAAGAGTTAGCCACTAGCTAGGAACAGAAATAGTCTATCTTCAAAGATTCCATCCTCTCCTGTATTCCTTTTGCTATGATCATCTGAATGACAGAATCTTGCTTTTGATTCCAAATGGGTAATTCAATAAATCATTCCCATTCAAGTAAGTGGAACTACAACAGCAGATTTAGAATAACAATCACAAATAGATAGAATTTCTGGTCTTTGACTGCCAAAGTTGTTCAAATCTACCTCTTCCCATATAGGAAAAGGTCATTGTCTTCTGATGTGTAAACAAAGTTAAACTTCAGTTCTGTCCAGACCCTAGAAACTTTATGACTTAAGAAGTGATTTAATAATTACTATAACTATAAATTAAGCAGAAATCTAATTACTTATTGGACAGGTATTAGTTCCCCTTGGGCATTAGAAACCTGTTTTTCTTGTTTGAACACTGAATGTCTAAGTAGAAAAGAAATAAAATCCTTTTTGTTTTAATGAAAATCTCTCAAACTCCAAAACCCCTACAGAAATAATGATCTATATGCATTACTTTTAGCTGCCCATCACAAATCATTACCATGAGTCTGACTGCCCTTCATGATGCCTCTTTTGCTTTGTTTTGTTTTGTTTTGCTTGGGTTTTGTGATATTTGTTGTGTGTGTGATGGGTCTCTTAATTTGAGTTGTGGGTCCTTTTTTTTTGGATTGAGTTTTTTGTTAGGTTTTTTGCTTGCTTGTTTTTATTTTTTACTTATTTTTAAAATTGTCTCTGCATGCATGCAGTAACTTACACATTGCAATCATTAATTGAGCATGAATTTTTACCTTAGTGAACCAATTTCATGCAAACACAAATATTTAGCTGTGCAACGAAGACAAGAAGTTCTTACAGCTTGTATTTTAAAAAGCACACACAAATGTGTGGATGCATGTAAGGGAGACACTGTCTTCTAAGCCTATGCTGCAACTGCTGTTTCACTTTTAGTAGAGCACCAAAAATTAACAAAAGGACTTTTGTCATGATAAAAATGCCACAGAAACTATTTACCACACAAAACCTTTTTTTTGGGAATAGAGAATATCCTCTCATTAAAAGTGACACAGAAATTAGCAGAAAATAAAACAGCTTTTGATCTCATCATTTTGGATTTGCAACCAAGAAGGAAAGCTGCTGCTTCCCTTGATAAAATTAAATTTCATCTCAAGAGTGAGAAGGGAAATGATTAATATCAAATCTGAAATCTGGATAGGAAAAGTGGCCAAAAATAAAATATACCCTCAAATACCCTAAAGGGCTGATACACTGCAATCAATAAATTTGTTTTGCTCTTAACTTTGGGGTCCTGCAATGAATAATTTCCAAGTGTGACAGGATTATGAAAAAGCTCGATGACACCCACTTGCACACTTTTTACTGCCTTAGATAAAAAACATTCCTTTCTTTTCCCCCTAGGACTGCCTGAGATACAAGGTGCTTGTCTTTAATTTGATGCCACCATCATCAAGCTTTCAACAGTCTTGAGAGGCTCAGTGGCTCTCTCTTTGCCCCACATCTCTCCAGAAATTAGTGTAGCACCATAACCAGCTTTAAAGATGACCTCCAAAAACAACAAATGGACTTATTCTCTTTTATTAGTGATTAAGAGGTGAAGACAAAAATCAGAGATTCTGAGTTGGATATTCTGGTTAATATTTGGTACTTTTTTTTAAGCATTTGGTTATTTTGGCTGTTAAATGTATTTCCCACTAACTTTATCTTCCCTAATTTTCCCATGTAACTCCCATATGTTTTTTCCTAACTTTCTATGCCAAATTCAATTGCATTAAAATGGCAAGTGAATTACAGAAAATAAGTCAGATTGACAGGCACAATTATGCACACATGTATGCAAATATGAGACACAAACCAAATCAGATCCTCATCCTTCCCCCTCCTTCTTTGCATTTTAGGGCTAAAACAAGAATTAATCACAACTGAGAAAAATTGCCCACTATTTTTTCAGTCTATGCATCTCCAGATGCATACTGACATAATGAGGTGATTGTTCTCAGCTGTACAAGAGCAGGATTATAGACTTTAGGCCATTCTACAGACCTGGAAGAATGAACAAAGACCATTTCAAAACCTCTGGTTGCTGGAGACAGTGGATTGCATTTTGCACATCCATAGGCCAACAAGCCATTGGCATCACAGCCTTCAAACCTGGCTTTGATAGACAAACTCAAAAGTTGCAGTACTCTCAGTGGAGAGTAGGAGTAGAGGGAACTCTTTCCATTATCCAGCAGGACAGAAGGCACCCTTACTTTGTTCATGTGTCACATCTGACTGCATCTCTGACCACAGTTAATCAGCTAACTTGGTGATTGCTATAAATTTTTGCCTGTCTACTTACAATCTATATTTGTTCTATATGTGTTTCTGATAGCGTACATTCTTCAGCATCAATGTCCTTTTTGAAAGTCATATGAATGACATTCATGGTTAAAAACAACACTTAACCTTTGTGCCAAGAGCTATATTTAATTTTAAAAATTTAGAATTATAATAAATCATTTAATCAATTAACCCACAGAGTATTATTACTGGTTTATGTATTCAACTGATTTTTTTACATATATTATGTAAGAAACAGATAATACAATTATTTCTTTGAGAAATATGTGAACTGTGACAATAGCCAACTTCTTAATAAAGCTAAGAAGCACTAGATGAGTGCATTTAGAAGCAAGCAGTGTCTGGTCTGCAGGCACTTTTTCTTCTATTTACGCAATTGTTACTTCATTAATATACAAATCTCTTAGTGAGGAAGAAAGTGATTACAATGCCTTATCACTGACCACAGTATGCCAAAAGTTTTTTTGTGGTAAAGAACTTAATACTTTGCTGGTAATGAAGACATTTGTTAGTGTTGTATATACATATGTTCAATACTTTGTTTACATATTACAATAGCAGTTGATACCCTGAGTGCTATTTGTCTGATGTTGTCACATATCATTCTAACACCAGAGTTAACTGTAATATCTAAATATTTGTACCAACTCATGTTATGAAAGAGACTTTGAAGATTCCAGAAAGTAAACCAGATAAACAGGGTAAGCTTCTTATTTTTTTTATCTTAGAGTTAAATCAAAGAAATTACTATATCTTGAGAATGAAGGTTTCAGGTTACCTTTCACTACACCTTGCAGACCAGTGCCATTTTAAAAATTGACTATTGACTTCAAAGGTGAACCAAGTTCCATAATCACTTATAACGGGGGGTCTCTTGAATCCTTCATTAACACGTACATTAACATGTGCAAGTAGAAATAGAAATATTAGCAAAAATAGAGCCATTTTAGAGTTGTTACAATTCAAGGAATTGGAGCCAAGTGTGATCACTGTAACCTCTGCCATTGTGTTTCCAAAAAACCCCTTAAAATAGTAACAACATCAGATATTCCCTAACTCAGACTTTGTAAGAATTGTACCAACCTTGAATCATTCTCTTCCTTTTTTCTTTTCTCTAAAGAAATTCCATGTCACCATCAGCATTTCAGGTGCATTTGCAACAAGTAAACTGAGTCTTGGAAGTGTCTGAAAAGACTTGCTGTCCTGTGGAGCTATATTCGTATCACATTTACTTCATTAAAGTTATGCTTTCCAGGAAAAAACCCCAACAAAACACAGGGAACTCACCTGTGGCAGCAGGTCCCTCCAGTGCTCTCCCTTTTTCCTGCTGGGCTCCAATCACTGGAGCTGCAGGTGCTTCCAATCAGCTGGCACAATGACCCAGCCCAGCCTGGCAGCTCTCTCTGGAAATGCTGTTTCCCTTTGTTCTACCATCTTGCTGCCTTTTTCACACTTTTATTGAGGCTTTTTTCCCGCCTAAACCTCGGCATCCCTTTCCCACCAGGCCCCTCGCCCCCCCACCCTTACGTGAGGGACCCAGATCACCCAGCAACTGCCCGTGTTCCTCTGGGCTGGCCCCAGCTCTCCTTGCTGCTCCAGGGGCTCCCCAAAAATCCCACAGAAGGGTTGCCCACCCCCTGATTGCTGAGGGTTTAACGCTGCGCCCCAAAATGCCGCCCTGCTTGCTCTGGCCGCCCGGCTGAAGGGGTTACTCTGTTTAGGCAGAAGGGCATCAGAGCTCCCTGACCTGCACATGCTGAGGGCTGTTTGTGATGTTGATGACTTGCCTTCTCATGGTTGGAGAAGATACAGTGAGAGAAAAGGACTAAACCCCACATCAGACGCTACTTGTGTTTGCCTGAGATGTGCCGCCATTTCCTGGCAGGCCTCCCTGCACCTCATCTATCTGGGCTAATTTCAAGCATTTGACAGAGGCAGAAATCTAAAAATGTAACAAGTTCCTGCAAGCATCATGAGAGTTGGGATATTTTTTCACCTTTTGGGCTACCCCAGCATGTTGATAACATAAATCAGCCATTTCATGTTGAGCGACAGTCCCTTAGACAGCGAGGCCATAATGCAGGGAAAGAGGCAGAGCATCATCACTGTCGCTGTGGGAGGTCTTGGGGACAAAGCCCCCTTCTTCTCCTCTAGAGTTAGTAATTTAACAGGAGAAATAACTTGTTCACTCATTCAGAATTTTTATAAAAGCACTTTTTCATTGTGAAAATAAAGCCTTAGGGAGTTGATTTATTTGCATGGAAAGGTACTATCACAGAAGGACGATTCCTACTGCATGGAAGCCAGGATGCTCTTGGCAGCTTTGTGCAAGGAGATTCAAAATGTCAGTGAGACAGACACTCTGTCAAGTCTGTTTTAACAGGGAGAGGGCCAAAACCTACTGTTCATTTACAGGATGCTCTTGGCAAAAAATATTTACCTTCACGACTTAGAGTAAGTGCCGCGACTCTGGTTAGCAGGGCCTGAATATTTTGCTGACTCATAGTATGTATAATGAAAGCTTAATAAAATGGAATATATATAGTTCATGAAGTCTCTTGATACTGTGTTGTAATTTAGTCCACCAACAGCCCTTATTTAAAGTTGTATTGCATGAGCCTGTTATAATGAGCTAAAAAGTGCACAGATAAGCAGTTATTTCTGAAAATGTGGCTCCCTATCGATATATATTTTGCACAGCCTGTATATCTTAATTGAATTGAAATGAGCATAGGACCCTAGGGTTTTTTAGGTCTAGTGAGGCACTAAATACTCTAAAAGCACAATAAAAATGAAAAAAACCTCTACGTCTCCAAACTATTGAATCTCATTGCTTCAGCTGTGGGCAAAACACTCCTACTACCTGGGAAAAACACAAAAAAGCATTGCTTACAGCTCTTCATGGTCTATATCTGTAGCCTTCATGCCTTCATACCTTTATAATCTTTCTTACCTTCTGCCCTTTTGATGCATCCATCTTTTTAAGTATTCCTGTCTCATCTTCAAGTTGCCTTACATGCACTCATATTTTTCCCTTTTCTTTGTGAAGCCTCTCGCTCCAGGAGTACTCCTGCACTGGTTAGAAAAAATCCACAGTTTTGGCAATAGTGACAAACCATTGCCCTCTGTATTCAGATGGGGTTCTGTTTTACTTATTTCCAAGGGAGTCTGTCTCTGTTGGAGTTGAATTAAGATCATGTAGACACATCCTGTAAAATTTTTGAATAATCTGGGTTAAGTACATTGCTGCATATATCAGCATGAAAACCAACAGTAGCTGCTCTGTGTATTAAATACACAACAGGTTGAAGCTGATGTGAAGAATTATCTAACTCAAAGTAAACAGAGGGAGAAAAACTCCTTTTCCAAAGTTAATATTTTGAAAGCTTAATAGCTGTTAATTCCAAAAACTGTTTCTATTTATTATCATGCTTCCTGCCTTCCATATACCGGAGCAATCCTGAATGCTTTAAACAAGGCCCTGATCCACCTATTTTTGGATTTAATTTGGAGACACCAAGGGGTAAGGCATTTAGAAGAAAGATCTGAGGTCTTGGATGCTTACCCAAATTGAGCTGAGTCTCTGAATATTTTTGCTTGGCAATCACTCTTGGATGATATTATTTACATTGTCACAGAGGGAGTATTATTGATCACCTTCTACCACCATGACTATTACAGTGTCAATCAAAAACAAGCAGCTTGCTAACATTCAGGCTCCAGCTGTACAAATGTTCTCTTTTTGGGGCTCATTAGTTTGCTCCTGCTGGCATCTTTTCAGCCAGAAAAAAAGCCCTTGTGTTTTTATTCAGTACAAACAAAATGGTATGAAAATATTTTGCATAAAATTGAATTCTAATTAGCTAAAGATGGTATTTCTTAAAAAATAATCAAAAGAGCTCATTTAGACAAGTACAAGTGACACACTGTTAAGATGTATGGTTTTTACTCTCTATTTTAATATCTGAAGCAAAGTTCACCGGTAGTGGGTAAAAATGCTCAGACTATGGAATAGACTTGAAATCAAAGACTGAAAGATTTCATGAAGACAAGAGTTGTTGCCCACAAATTAAGTTGCGTTAATTCAAATGCCAAGCAGAATACTTTGATGGATTGTAGTGTAGAACTGGACAAAAAATGAATGTCTAAAACTGTTATGAATTGCTAAATTGGTTTCATCTGTAAGGAGAAGAATATTGACTTCATTTATCTCATCCAGTTGGTAGTATGAAGAATAACTCCAATTCAGTGTACCAGCTGCACAAAGGATGGTACTGTAGCAAAGGATGGCAAGAAAAGGTGATTCAAGAGTGATAAAGAATTTAATCAGAGGAGCTCAAATCCAGTTTGTCTTTAAGAGAAGGCAAAGCACAATCTGTGGATTCTACTGCTCCTAAAAGTTATGATAACCTTTGCAATGTCTATGGGTTTTAAGCTATGGTTGATTTTTCATGTACTTACACATAACTAGAACACACAGACCAAAACAGTAATGACATGGGATGTTGATCTGCTAGTATAAATCAGGAGAAACTATGTAATAACAAAGTTGTAATTAAGTTATGAATCTGTTAATAGGTAAAAAAATTGTTTACACAGCTCAGCAATGTGAACTTGATTCAATATCATATTGAAGCAAATTTAAATATATCTGAATAGCATCAGTTAGTTTTGGATTAAGTTCTTATAACATATATTTTTAATGTTGCTTTAAGAATCTTTTCTTCTTCTTGATTTTGAAGTTTTGAGAAGTGTTTTTTTCCTGATCTTTCTTAAAGGAAAATATTATTTAATTTTTTCCACCCAAAGACTCAGTGTGTGACAGCTTAAGCAAGTAAACATCCACCTTTATGTTAATGAGATGATCTGTGTGCAAAAGCTCTAAATTTCTGTGAATTGTCAACATCGCTTGCAATAAAAAATCAGATATCACCATGAATGACAGGGAATTAATTCTGATGTTCATTGCAGCTGATAAAATTCTAAATAGTTATGGTTCAAAGACACAAAAAAATCTGATCTCATCAACATATCCTGCTGAAGCTGAAATTTCTTCCTTTGATTGTCTCAGTTGAATTTCAGTTAAGGATATGCAAGAAAGCCATAATTCTTATAATCAAAGAGGCTTTATTTCACACTCTATTTACATATTAGGTCTCTGAATTAAAACATTACAGACCATGTTATATAGTCTTATTTTGCTATAAAGGCAACCAGTCCAGTTTATCAGAATATGAATAAGTGCAAATGGAAAAGAAGCAGGATTGACTGCACAATGTCTTTGCTCATGGTTGCCAAACAGGCATGGTGAAGAAGAAAGCTGACAGTAATCCTTTAAGGAAATCCAAACACATTAAAATATATCTAAAATCTGAATGTTTTTTTCTTTCTTGTCTGTTTTGAAATGGTCTCTTAGAAGTACAATTCCAGGGCTTTGTGTTAGAATCAGCATTTTCAAATAAGTAAATATGAGGTAAATGTGTCAATTCAAACCAAAGTATGAGGGATTTAGTCTCTGTTGTGTCAGCAGGATTGAAATGAATCAATCTGTAAAGCCTGATGGAAGCACCAGCCTCTCCTCAGAAACGCATACTTACCTTAAAACATCTGCTCACGTTCATGTCCAACGTGTTTCTTTTCTTGTCACCAGCAGCAAAAACTTTTCATGAACTTTCTATCTCCTTGTGGATTTATATTGTGCTCTTCTCACATATTTTACAATTCACACTGCAAATTTTGTTTATGTAGTTGTGAATCTCAGGCGAGGTCTTCCTGTCGGGTGTACACACAGAAGGTAACACTTTTTTGGATTAATTTTCAGAGATTCAGAGTATCACAGAGCCTCAATGAAGTAAAATATATTAGTCAGACTAAGAAAGTAACAAGATTTGTGCTTAACCTGAGATATAAATGTAGCGTGAGACACCATTATGCTTTGTGCAATAGATAATTGAGAAAAGTCTTGCTGGGAGGATGGTGCCTTCTGTGGGATCCCATGCCTTAAATCTCCTTTTCAAGCAGAAGTTCACACTGATATGTCTCAGAATCTTAATCACAGTACCAGGACTCTTTTTGCTTTTTAGGTGTATTTTTACCCCAAAACAATGTTAATAATAAAGGAAGTGGCATCCAAAATACAGCAAAAATAAATATGAAAAGTATTGTATTGTTTAAGGCACAAAAGAGAGATCTTATATTTAGAGTCTCATTATGTAAACTATCAACAAGTGTCCTCTGACTTTTGTAATAGCAGTTTGGAAATAGTTTGGGTGCTCTTAATGTTTATAATCTGCAGTGTTTTGCATTTCTTATAAAACTTTTAATTACTTGATCTGGATCTATAATCAGTGACAAAAAACCAAATAACCCTTGATTTTAGTGTGTTTTACAGCTCTTCCTACATCATGAATCAAATGACAAGGTAACCAGCTCAGCATGATGTTGGAGCTAGAATCCTTTCACAGTACCTGACTAAGATATTAAATCTTTAATATCTTTAAAAATGCTAAGCAATTTAAATAATTATTGTTAAAATTTAAATATAAAAAGCATAGGAAGACTGAGAGAACAGAAAAAAATAGAAGAATGAACAGGAGGGAGAGCCAAAGTTAAGGCAAAGTGCCTTATTGGTGTATTCTGCCAAAGGCCTGAAAAGCAGTTTCCAGGCAAATATCTGTTTTCTTGTTATTCAGAGTTGTGGCTGAAGTCAAACCAGCATGACAGCTCTGCAAATTCCACTTTAAAACTTGGTATTTCACACGTTCACTTGGCATTTGAACTCCATGAGGTTCCTCTTGCACCAAGCAATTTTCTCTGGAATGATAGAAGTCTCATAAAGGTCAATTCTTATCTTCCTAAGTGTCATTAGATCAGAGCTAAAATCTCTAAGTTAAAGCCGACAAAGTTAACGAAACTAAAATGCCATTTACCGCCCTCTTAGTTGACCACATCTTGAGAAAATGTGAAGAGAGTTAGTATGTGCCAGAAGGATCCTGATTATGTTTGTGGAAAAATCCATCTCTTTCTTTCCTCCAAAGTACCTTTACTCCTAGAACAGAAAACAAATAAAGCCTAAGTGCATTCTTATATTCCAAACATTTTATTAGGTGCCATCATTTGATTAGTCCCAATTTATGAAAGAACCAAAGCAATGACATTTTAATCCTGTGTTTTAAAGCATCACACTGTAGCTTGCTGTCTGTGTTTTCCATGACACTGAAGTCTGTACTTGCTCGTAGTTAATTTTCAGCTTGGCTGACTGACTTTTGATGCTCCTGCTGAAAGTGTCTGTGGTGCTGCATCCTTGTGGGAGATTGACTGTAATGACTGCTTATTTCATCTCTATTATCACACCATTCTGCATATACTATCTTATAGATATTTCAGCACTTCTGTTAGAGTTTACTGAACTGCTTATCTCGGAAAAGTCAAAGTCACTGGGAGAAAGTACTTATTCAGACAATGCATGTTAATTCAACAATGGGAGTCTCTGATTAACACAGCAGGACAGAGTTCTTATGAATACTCTGCATTGTGAAGCTGAGTGACATCCGAGTGCTTATTAAATCAGCAAAGAGGCCTCTGTTGCCTTGCTAAACAGGACCCGGGCAGTCAGCCTGCAGCTGCCATCCAGCTGAACTTGCCAGACTTTGGCAAGAGATAGAGCTGGCTAAAGAAAGTTTCTCAAGCCTATGCAAGAGTAATTTCCTTTCCATCTGCCATTGTGGAACATGGTTTGATATACCCAGCCAGAAAACCTTATCAGTTCCTGGAAAAATGATGCCTTCGTAGTATCGCTTGACCTAGGTTCTTCTGATGCCATTAGAAGTACAGTTTTCAGAAGCTTTTAGTCCAACCACTGCCCTCAGAAGTGCCACCATGCTATAATGTTAGTTCTGCTGGCTGTCCAGTGTAGAAGGAAAAATCCAGTGTAGTTATGAATTGCATTATAGTTATGTATTGGCTGTGATGCTAATCCAAGACTCTAGTTTGAGTAATAAAATTCACAGCTTCATAGGATATCCAGTTGGGGCAGAAGTATGGCCTCTCCATCAGTATCACCAGTTCCTTCCTACAGCTTTGATTTTGCTTTGCCTGCACACTTAAAGACCATGAAGTGGCTGTATCAGCTGTTCAGTCAGTCCTTGCATCTGAAAAGGTCAGCACAATGGGAAGCACGGTTTGCTCAGAAGGGCTGATCTAGTCTGAGCCAACACAAAGGTTAGCATTAACTGATACCTGAGCAGTTTAAATTGAAAGAAAAAGCAAACCCATGGAAATTCTCCTTTTATTCCATCTATTTTAAATTTTCATACTTTCCTATGATCAGGACAAGGAAGGCTAAATACCCACATTTTTAAAATACGGTCAAGTGAGAACTGACTGGAGAATTGTTTCTAACTACATCAGCAGATAAACTCCAGGGAAACAGAATTGGTGCATTAGCCAAAGACTGACTATACAAGAGTAAATGGCTTTGAATACATTTAGGAATATATTAAAAGCATGACTCTAATCTACAGAGGGATCAGGTGTGAGAACAGCTTTCTAATAAAGCTTCATAATAAAGCTAAGGTATTAAGCTTGATTGGTTTATGATAATGGGGAAATATAATAGCTGAGACTGACTTGATATTTTCAGGGGCCCCTTCTAGGACTGAATCCTCTATTGCCATCTCTGTATGCTGAAGTCCTAGACAAAATATAAAAGCAAATTACACAGGAAATCACATATGAAACCTAACTTTTTAACTGTGTGCTGTTCTCCTTTGCATACTCAAATATGCAATTCAAACCGTGTCTCTATTCCCAAAACTATCTACTGTAGCAACAGAAATCAAGGCTAACTAGGCCTTCCTGGCACCAGACAACTTCTATATTACACAATGGCCAACATGAACTCTACACCCTGTTCAAAACTATCTCTAATAAAGACACAGCAGCTTTTAACACATTTAGGGTAGATTCCTGGGAAAAACAGCTCTGTGTGCATTTCTATAAATAGAAATTTAAACATGCACAGGAAGATTCAGCACTAACAGATGCATTAAAATTTTTCATTAGGATGTGAAAGATTTTTCAAAATTAATTTTTCTCCATCTTTACAGTATACTTGACACTAAGTTAGTTGAGTACTAAGTACTCATTCTTACTGGAGTCAATAGCCAACATGTTTGGAAGTCCAGTTAATTATAAGCTATATTAGCTTAATGAAGCATGTATAGGCTCCCATAGTCTTTGCACTTATATGACAACTTGTCATTAATATTAATTAATGACACATCAGTGCACATTTGAAGTGAATGATGAAAATGATCAGCCAACTGTGAAAATGCGTTAATACAACACTCAAGCAAGGCATCAGAGAGGAAGAATCTAGATAAACATGCATCAGGTTTTGGCTGTGGTAAGTTGAACAATAATTATTTTTACATTGTAGGAGGCCCCAAGGAGATTTGACTGATTGCTTCTGCTTTCTCAGCTTGCTGCTGTTTCTTTCTTTTTTAAAATATATTTCCTCAGTGATGTATAGAATGGAAGACAGCAGTGAGTAATGGTGCCAGAAATATGGGAAATGCAGATGATACCAGAAACAATCAGAAAAAAATATTCTACATCTGTCCATAGATCAGAAGTTTCGAGACCAGGTTAGGGTTTTTTCAGCCATTCATTCCTTTCTCAAACCGATGATAAAGGAATGGGGAGAACAGATTTGACAATATTTGGTCTGGTGTTCAGTGTGAGCAAGAAAGCATAACAATATTTTAGGAAGAAGAATTCCTGTTCCTCCTCTGCCTTCTCTTTAGATAATTTGTTGTGCCTGCTCTTGTACTGTCCCTTTGAATTGTGTTCATGTAAAAATAATAGATTCTGTAATGGCACTTTGTACTTCAGTCAAACTTTTCAGACAAGAACCTCAAAGCATCATTTAAAGTTGCTAATTCCTGGCATATTTCCAGCAGATGTGTCTACATGTGGATCAAAGCATTTTCTGCATGGTTCTGTGTGTCGAAGAAATGTCAGGGTTTTAGAACCACAGGGCAGAGACGAACCCAGATGTTGGTAAGAGAGAGACTGACTTTTTATATGTCAGCAAGCAAGGGGGAGAATGGGCTGAAAAGGCAAATGAATATGTACATTTTGACTTCATAGCCCTGCAGACAACAGTGGCAAGAAGCTATTGACAGAATGGTTCTTCAGCTGGATAAAGGGTCCCAAACCTGGGAAGCTCTGTCATACTTTTTAATGGGGTTGCACAATAGCTGCACATGAAAAAAAGTTAAAAGTAGCCAAAACTTAAAGGGGAGAACACAGATACTTCAAAGTCAGTAACAAAATTCTCAGGATTTCATTTTGAAAAGGGTACAAATTGTTGGATGACAGAGGGTAGACTTAGGGAAATAAAAATTCCTTACACTAAAATTTAGCAGATTGCAAAATATTTGATATGAGAAACATTGAAAATGTTATTCCATGAGCTAATTAAAATTTTCTTCAACAAAGTTTTTGTGAAAATATTGCTGTGTGTTGGATGAAATAATAGGCCTTTTTTACCGTACTTCTGTAACGAAAGACACAAAAATCAATTCATTCCAGTGGTTCATAGAATTATTTCACTTTACAAAATTAGGAATGTGTCTTTTCACTTGGCAGTGTCCCTTTAAGACATTCTAATAAAGTATGTTCAATTATCCCAAATTTGAAAATTTGTACCGTCTTATTTCAAGAGTCAAATATTTTCACACTTTTTTTGGAAAAATTAATCTCATTGTAATATTGTATTTTAGCTGGTAGAGAGCTGTGGTGTCGGGATTTCTATCTGTTTTTTTTGCAATACCACTATAAAGCACAAATTTATTTTTATTTAATGTGATAAGAATGCAAGGATTGAGACAGAATCCTTGCTTCTGTTGAAGTAATTCTTTTCTTATACACGGCAGATGAAGAATTATGCAATCTTCTGCTTTTGGTGAATGCAAGTTCAAAAGTAAACCTTTCAAAGCACTTAATTTTAAATCAAATATGATTAAGCACCTTGAATGTTTAATATATGACTGGCAATGTGACTTCACCTAAAAGAAAATTGAGGGAACTGACATCTTTCTGCTGTGAGGATGGGCAGAGATCATAGGTGAAGTAGGAATGACCTTTGTGCAGAATGGAGGTTTTACCTCAGCCTTAGCTGGGTTTATAAAACCTGTTACTCACTGCAAATGTGGCAACTAACATTACCATGTCTGAATTAAAAGTGATTTTGCCAACAGCAGGCATTTAATATAAACCTAGCATGATGGAAAATTCAGGTATTTTAAAGCAAATTGTGTGTAAAATCAGGGAGAGGACTATAAAACAGGAGAAGATGCAGGTAGGGTTGCAGCATGTTAACTTCATACAGGTCTGGGAAAGCTCTGCACAGCCACGTTCTTTCCAGATGTGGTGGAAAGGAGTGCAGCAGGTCAAGTAATGTGGTCACAGGGAAGGGGAATGACACCCTATGGCAGATGCTGCATGCTGTGGCTGTGTCCTACTCAGCCTTGTTAGTGCAGTGCTGAATCCAAGTTCCCACAACTTGTCCTCAAGCATCTCAGACCTCAGGATTGCTTTGGCTGAGCCAGCGTGTGTCTGCATGGAAAATGCCTGAAAGACCACTTGCACAGCCTGCTAAACTCACAGTGCAGTGACACATGTGTGGTGTCTGTAAGTTATAGAGGGGAACTGTTTCAGGAGAATCTTAGCACAAGGACTGATGCACCTATGCTGCATCAGGAGTGCTCTAAAAGGTGAAGTGTGAACTCTAAACCATGTCCAGGAGAAACTGAGGGACACACAGACATCTCTTACGGTTGGACATAGGCTTAAGGAAGGAGAAGATGATTACCTCTGTTCTTTTTCAGACTTTTTGACTGTGGCAGGCAAAACTCAGTTTCTACTGAGATCTCTTCTGAGACTCATTTCAAAAGAGTGCAAAAATGAAGAGTTAAGAAGAAAGGTTGGACAAATGACTTGGGTGTAATCCTGTCCGCAGCAAACTTGGTTCAACCTGCTGATTTGATGGGGCTGGTATTTCACCCTGACTAAAAGTGCAGAGATTCTCCTCCTAAGTGTTTTTTCTGGCAACACAGAACACCCAGTAGCAGGAACACACATTAAAACGTCAAAGCCTTTATTTACTCTGCTCCAATTTGAGGTACATTCTGCAGTTCTAAACACTTCAGCATAACTTTCCTCTCCTAATGTGAGAGTTCCTTATTTTCTCCTGTAAAGAAGAACTAGTAGCCTGCTTTCTAAAGATAGTGTCATTATAAGTTGCTTATTCCAGCAATAAAATTGGCATTTTCTTAGCACAAAGGAAATGGCTAATTAAAATTTTACTAACATATTGAATACCTTGGATGTTTTTAAAGGAAGAAGTACTTGAAAAGTAATGGGTTTTCCTTACAGTTTTTAGTTTTTCTCCTTTATAGTCAAGAAAAAGCACTTAGGTAAACTCAGTTAAAAAACCCCAAAACCTCTGTATTTTATATATAAGAGAAAAAAAATATGGTGAAAGGCAGTAAAAGAAATAAATGGAAGTATAAATGCCAATAAAACTTACAAGGCAATTTACTACAGTGTGAGGCATGATTTCTGCACAGACTAAGGGCAGATTAAAGTAATGCTTTTGAACATGTGTTAATTCACATATGTTGGTATTCCCTGGAGGACAACAAACTATTTTCACAGACCAGAGGACTAAGCAGTGAGAGGAGACTTTTACCTCCACCTACAGCTGTTCTGGGGCTACACAATTGCAGCAGTATAATTTAGATTAAGGAATGTTTTATTATAGATATTTATTTTTAATATATTGTGAAACCAGACACATATATGAATGTACTGAACTCATGGGAGAAAAGCAACAAATAGTTAAAAAGATCCTCAACTTTTTTTCACCGCCACAGGAAAATAAATTCTTCCTCTCATACTTCTAAGTCATTGCCATATTTAGCAGCATTAAAGCAATTTCTTATCACCATTTAGTTAATTCTTATACCAGATCTCCCAAATATACCCTGTTAATTTATCTGAATACGAAGTTCACACGCCACAGACCAACAGAGGCAAACATGGCCAGGTCTCTGATGTTGTCATACCTGTCTCAGGCTCAATGTGGAAAGTCCATTATTGTGTTTTCAAAAGTAATTTCAAAATATAAATGCAATGGCTAACAGATTCTTCTCTCTAACTGTCTTAAAAGATAGGTAATTTCCTTGCCCTGTGCTCCCTTATTTTCTCTAGAAAGAAGTGTAGGGCAGAATTTTATTTGTTGAGTTATCAGCAGTAACTCAGACTCACCGCTGACCTAAATTCTTCCTGCTCAGAATCACTGAAGTAGAAAATAATGAAAGTAGTGTTGTTTCTCAAATGCAAAACTTGAAATTAATGGAATGCCTGCAAGTTCAAGCCCTCCAGATTTACTGTTCAATTCCTCATAATAAATTCTTATGTAGGAAATTGTACCTGTTTGTTAGCTATTCCTGTACTGAACTAGATAGCTTAATATAATAGTTTCTCTTTTTTCCTTTTCCCTAAAAGCTCTTTTTATTAAAAAGATTGTGAAAATCATTTATGGTGGAGAGACAATCCACAATTTTGTGCCCATCTATATATTTTTTATTTTCATGTCCATATGGAATTCAGTGCTTGAGCACAGTGTTATGGAATATCTGCCAAGATTTGAATGATGATTATGATGTCTTCTGTTGCTCTTTGAATGCAATCATTTGGCCAAAGTAAATATTTGGAACTTAAATGTTTTGGTCTTCTGCTGCCTTCTTTATAAGGGTGAATATTTTTATGCCAGAAAGGATTCTTGTTCATGGTGTTTGGTAGCTTTCAAATGATGTATCATTTTGAGCAACATTTCTTTGAGAAACAACCAAACGACTTCATTAAAGCTAGTGTTGGCATGCATCAATGCTGCAAACATTCAGCATGGCAGTAACAGCAGTTCTCAACAGTGACATTTTTATTTGACTAGAATAAATTACTTCAGCTAATGGCAATTAAAGCTCTGAGTACAGCTTTGGTCATCTCAGCAGGAAATCCCACCTAAGATATAGATAGCAACCTCCTAAGATATATGGCAACCTCCCAGACCCTGCTGCACCCTCAGGTGTGTTGGTCAGCAGCCACTTGCTCATCTACTGTCCCTGGATGCAAATTCATCTCAAACATCTTTCTTTTGCTGCCTCTCTTACTTCACTGTGTTTACTGCAGTTGGCCAACTACTGATTTCTGGCTGACATTGGGGATTTTTTTTTTATATGCAGGGAGCTGTCTACCTGTCAAAGATTTCCTCTTGGTCCCCAGGGGTGAGAGGAACTGAATAGCATGGCTGGAGAAAATAAATTGCTCAGGACTGTTCCCTACTGTGCTGAATCCAATACAGAAATACAAATGAGAGCAAATAGTGCAGCCAAAGCCTCCTAGCACTGTGCTGATGGAATGACTCCAGACATAAGCAGGAGGAGACTTGGTATCCATAAAGGCCAGGGACACCCCATCCTGTCAAGTGTTGTTGCTGATCTAAGGTATGCTACTGCAAGGTTCTTTGGCCTTCATTTCAGAAGCAAAATATACATGACAAACCTTTAGTTTTATTTCCTGATATATCAGAAAAAAAAAGAAATTATTATATTTTTTCCTTACAACATGGTTTTAGGGGATTTCAGAGGACTGCATATCAAATAAAATAGTTTCTCTTCAAAACAAGTAGCTGCATACCATAGGGTGAAGGGTTTTTTTTCATCAGTAGCTGTAGCCTGTGTATGTTTGCTATGCCAGTAAATTGATGCTGTCAGCTGCAATAACATGATGGTTGAGTTTCCTCCTCAACTGTCCTGTACTGGTGCTACTCAAATGTGTTGCTGCTCAGGTGAGGTCTGGGTCCTGTCTGGGCTCTCTGTGGAGAGTGTCTGTGCAGCCACTCTCTGCAGCCAGCTTTGAAGAGAAGGAATGAAGTTGGATATTCAGCATTCTGCTAATATAGCTTTTTACTGCCTCTGAACTGTTCTGGTTCACTACCATAAGATAAATCTAGGAAATGTAAAGGAGCCTGGGTATGTTGCATAAAGTAGGTGGATTCATATACTGTAGGATAATAGAAGATGTCACTTTGCTAATGTAATTTTGTATTATTCACATTGCATATTGCATTTTCACTTTTCATATAGCAATTTGTATTTGATCTCATTTTTATACTCCTAGACTGCCATATCTCACTGGGGAGTTGTTAGGTTGAGCAGTTGGTGTAGCTTTATTTTTTGATTCCTGCTGTTCCCTTTAGAGGTGTCGTTAACATGAGAATTTGGTGCTCCATGTTTTCAATCATTTATGTGTCTCAAAGGGCTCATTAGACCTCATTATTTGAAAGTGTGAGTGTGTGAAACAGAGACTGATAGAGAGATATAAAGGCATATATATTGTATATGCACGGTATATGTTGGTATGTTTGAGGGTGGAAGCTAATGACTGAAGTCCTGTAATGCAAGAAATTTCAATATGTCATTGCTATTTAGTTAATGTTGAAATAAGAGGGAGATTATATCCTGAGTTCCTCTGAAAATCTAGCTACTCATGCTTAAGTAAGTATGACTTGCATTCTTTAACAACAGATTCTTATGTGTGATTGAACTGCTCCTTTAAGTGCAGGTATGTGTGTATAAGAGAAGCCAAATGAATGTATAAACATTTCCACTTCATGGCATGGCAGTATTACACAAGGCCTGTTCTAGGGTGTTACTGAATATTGGGAAAGGTTGCCCCTTGAAACAATGCAATTTTTATTGTGAAGGCTGCCAAAATCAGCTCTGAGATTGAAACATTCTTATTGCTGTTATTATTATTTTATCAATATTCTTTCTGGGTAATAATTACTGGCTGTTCTGCTCACTTTTTTTTGTTAAGATAGACATCTGTATAGTAGTACTTCTCATATATTCTCTGTGTGCCTCAATCTTTTCTTCCATCTTTTCTTTATTCTTTTTTTACTTCCTTTCTCATTCTTGCCATTGCAGGACCAAAAGTTTAAAGCAACCTTTTTGGAAGGTAACCTGGCTTCATTTAACTGGTCTTTGTAGCTCTTTGTGCCACAATCTGGTGGATAAGTTGTTTGTATTCTCTTTCCTTTTCAGGAAAACTTCCTGAAAGCCTGAGATGAGCCTGAGTTCTAGTTACACTGAAAAAGGGGCATTTTTATTCAAAGAAATTAATTCCATGGCAAATGATGCCTTTTTTTTTTTCTTTATTTGATTCATTATAGGGCTTTCTAGTTATGATAAAAAAGGCTCTTAAATGACACAGATCCCCTGTGAACAACATGAGAAATGTAAGGAGTAATTCCTATATGAAAATAAACTATTCGTTTTAGACACTTTGGAAGAGTTAAATGAAGACATCCTCCAGTTAGGGATCTAATCAGTAAACCCTCCAAATCTATGTGGAGGGCATTATTCCAGTTTCTTGGATAAATAAAGTGGGAATTCTGGTACACTATCAACTTCTGCTAAGATCAGTTTTGATCAAGAAGAAGTCACCTGCTTAGGGAGTGTTGTTCTGCTGCTCTGTTTTCCTACTTCAGGAAAAAACTGAGCTGCTCAGATCCTATCTGATTTTGACCTTCTGCCATTGCATTTAGTATAGGAATGAAATTATGCGCCTGGGAAAGTTTGGAACTAACACTGATGGCATTAGAAAAGAACCATTTTCCTCCATTACTGCAAATACATTTCCTGTGCAAGAAATTTCCTGGAGCCCAAATGAAACCCTAGATTCATCTAGGGTTGTTTTAGCCATCCTACAGGTGTCTGTCATCCCTGCTTGCTCTCTGCTGTAAAGCTGCATTTGTTCACTCGTGCCACAAAAGCAAATGCATTCTTGTGTCCTTTGTAGGCATCTTTCAATCGTGGAATGAGCTTTCTTCCCCACATTGCCTATGGGCTTTCTGTGAGTGCTCTCCAGCAGCTTCAGATGGCTGATGTGTCTCCCCTGTAGTGGCAGAGCACAATGCTCAGGACAAGGAAATCAGGAAACGCGCAATGCTTGGAGATAGCTCGAGATGAAAACATGATGGCTGTTGCTCTCTGCATGGGAACGTGAGCTCTGCAGCACATCTGATAGATGAGTGTTTGTCTCTCAGTATTGCCAGATGGGTATAAATCTGGGCTCTCAGGATTTGGAGTGCTAAATTTGTCAAGATGGCATTGTGAGAATATTAGCTGTTGGCTGCTAAACTCCTTGTTCACCAAGAAGGCTGCTCTTGACACTTCCTGATAGCTCTGTGAAACGTTTGTCATTTTTACTTGCTTTTTTCTTTTTTTTTCAGATTTCTAACCAGTGTTTATCTTGCCCAGGATTTAAAACTACATTTGCTTTAAGCTATGTGAAATAACATGTAAGTAAACAACATAAAAATCAACTCAGTGATTTAAACATCTTCACTATTTAAAACTGTCTCCATGTTTTCCCACTGCCATTACACATTTTTGAATATATATGGTCTACTAAGAAAAATCATATAAGTGTATTATTTTTCATTTCTAGTTCTTGAATATAAGATTTAGCAGTAAGGTTCCATCAAAGTCAAAATATCCTCCCCTATACTGCTTATGCCAGGATGTACAGTACTATCAATTGATGTATTAACTCTATTCTTTCTAAGCTTTTGATTGCAGTCATAAACCCCAAAAGGACTCATTAAGCTTTTTTTTAAAGAGTGCTCCAAGCACATGGAAATAAAAGTTTTAACCTAAGTAAAACTATTCTGAACATTGAAAAAATCAAACCAGGTCCTAGTTCAACAGAAAGAATTTGTGGTCTTACAAGAAGTCCTTGGTTCTGCACAAAGACTGTCATTAATTTTAGGCTCTCAGAATAAGGGATAAGGTTTAGCATTCCACAAACAACCAAGGATAGCTCAGGTTCAAAGAAAAGTTTCTGATGTTAGGGTAGCTAGAAAGGTAAATTTACCCCCAAATTTAAATTAGATGAAGTGATGCACAGTCTGAAGTTTTGTGACATATAATAATTTCTGCAGATTAGAAAAATTTGCAGGGAAACAGGAAGAAACACTACCTTGCACGCATGACAGGAGTGCCTCTATGATGATCATACTCTCTTTTATGTCCCCCTCTGAAGTATTTTGTTTTTCCTTTAGGCTTTCTTTTTCACTAAACAATTCATATTTGTCTGGGAAGTCAGCTAGTGTAAGGTGGAATAGTTCAATTGAAATGGACATTTATGCTAATTCATACCAGTGCAGGACTAGCCTCATGTACCTGAGCTACACAGTCCTTTGAAAAACGACTGCAATTTTTTTATGACAACAGAACACTGTTCTTTGGGCTACGGAAAACAACTCAAGTTCAAACAATATTATGTTCAATAAAAATATTTGGCATAGAGAGTATGGTGTTGATTTCCCCTGCTATAAAAGCACTCTTACTTCTAAAACAGCTTAAATAACTTGTTAACATTTACAGCTGTTAACTTACTCATCCCATCACAACAGATCTGTGTCAGCTGGAGTGAAAATTCTGTTAAAGAAACTGCATTTAACAAGACAGAAAAAATTAGTTCTGGGAAGCTGAAACATTTAATTACATGCTTGTTCCTGGGAATGAACCACTTTCCTCGGCGTGGCAGCCCAGTGAGTTTCCCCAGTGGGTGAGCATGGAGATCTGCATGGACATTGTTCTAAGAGTAGGACAGCTTTAGAAATGACTCGATCCTGGCTCTGAATGGCCTGTCTGAAGAGGTGTGCAGACACTCTGGTCTCAGAGGGGCACTGGAATCAAAGCCTTGCCATAGGGGTTTTATTGGTTTGCTATGTTTTAATTGCTGTGAAATGGCCAGGATTGGATCAAAATAAAGTGTCTATTTTATGATAATGCCAGTGAAGTACACTGCATTTCTAAACTCAAATACAGTTAACTGCTCAAACTATTTACCTTAATGGGATGCAAAAGAAAGCATTCTCTTATGCTGATTCAATATTGTTGCTGTTATGGGGGGGGTCCACATCTATGATTGCTGTTCCAAGTATTATGAACACTGTTCCAAATAAAATATGTGGTTCCATCGTATTTAACTAGAAACAGTTTTCAGGCTGCTCTAATAAAAACAGAGAAAAGTAAACATGACTTGAATTCTGTCAATGCAAATTAAAAATATGTTATGGAAAAAATCTGATGTTGGTAATGGCCTAATATAACAAGGTTATAAATAAATTGCTCACTGCTCTCATGTATTTTTAGTAAACAGAAATGGGAATAGCACAACAAATCCCCCATGCCCAATTAAAGTCTCTTAACTAATTTAACAAATGCATTGTAAATGGGTAGCTGGAGATACTTTAAGTAAACATACATTTCACAGAGGAACTTTAATAGCCCAAGAAATGGAAAATCAGTTCAAATGCTTTAGCTTTCTCAATTGTCCTTAATAAATTAGTCATAAGAAAACAAACACAATTAACAAGCACAATCATCATACTTTTTTTTTTTAATTCAGATGACAGAATTTTGCTGTATGTGTCTTTCAAGAAAGGCTTAACTGAGAAGCAATTTATAAAGTGTTCAAAGCCTCAGCAGAGTTCTTTTTTTTTTTTTTTTTTACCCAGGGTTGCAATTATTTTGATGTGCTTTGCTTGTTTTGCTTTCAAATTATTTCCAAATGAATGGTGAAAAAGCCAATTCACTTCAAAAATCTGAGGCAGTTAACTTAGTGGTGAACTCTGTGTTTGATTTGAGAAGGAGGCACAGATCTCTCCTGTTCTCCCTTGGTAGGACCCTGCCAGCCATCCAACTGATGAAATGGAACATCTGGCTTTCCAGTGAAGATTGCTCTGGCATTTTGCCTGCACAAATTTTGTCCTTGTGGAATCCCTGTAAAGCGTGCAAACTGTGCACCAATTAAAGAGGACTGAAGGACACACACAGCAGCAGCTGAGCAGCATGTGTGCTGGGTCTGTCTGTGATGGGACTGTCTCAAGCAGGAAGACCAAGTGTGAAAAGAGACAGCTGTGGAAAATCTACTCAAGAGCAAATAAAATTAACTCAAGTTAACAAATCAGAAGGCAGAAAACAACATTACAATGTGTCTTTTTTCTGCAGCGCTTAAGACAATAAAGTCATGGATGGTGACTAAATTTTTCCCTCTCCTTCTCTTATGATCTTTTATATTAAAAAAATTAGTAATATCCTTATCAATCAGATGTATTTCATCCATGGTACTTTTACTCAAACTACATTAATGTAAATTAAAGTACAGGTTCTTCTCCCTTCATTGCGAAAATTTATCAGCCCGGATGTTCATAGGAACAACAGTACACTTGATCTGCTTGTCCAAGTATCAAAAAGTAGCAGTCAGAATGTCTTGGCTTACCAAAGAACTTGGCAGACTCCTGAGTGGCATTCTGGTTTCTGCCATATGGAAAAAGTAAAGCAAAACAGGACTTAATAATTTGGAAAGATTGATCTCATATGGCATTGGTGAGTCAGCCTCTCTGTTGTGATCAAAACTTCAGATTTTTGAAGTGAATTGGTTTCAGACTCATATATTTTTAAAAAATAGGAGAAAGAATGAAAAAGAAGTACAAAAATGGTCCTGAAAGCTATAAAAAAATGCCTTATGATGCCAAACAAAAAAGATTGCTGAAGTGAGTTGATGAAAACAATGAAAAACTACTTTATCAAGCTCAGAAACAATAATCTGGATAATTTCACAACCTAACTCAAAAGTTAGGCTTTGTAGTAAGAAGTACATAATTCTCATAACTTTAAAAGTACAACTTGACAGGACGTGTATGGAATAAAGAAATTGTTAATGCATTTAGGAATAGCTATGTCCCAAAAAGATTAAACTATGAGACACCTACCAGAATTCCTGCAGGCCAAATTCAGATACACTTCTTTAGGCACTCCTAGACTTGCAGAACATCAGTAATTAAAGAGAAATCTGTTAGGCTTCATTTGCACATTAAGGTGAGGAATAATCCTGCCTGCTACTTCAGATTTATGCCTATGCATAAGTGAACTTCAAATGTCTGTATGCTAATATTAAAAGGAAAAGCACTAAACATATTCGTGCAGCAAATCTCATAGTGCCCTATGTCCTAAAAGCTGTTTTTCTGATGTAGTTCATGCCTATCTAGAGAGGCTGAAAGTTTTTTTTAATAGACTTTGCTAAACTGGATTTGTTGGTTGGGTGCTGAAGACAAGATTCCTTGGCAGAAACTGCAGTTGCAGCAACAGCAGGAAAATTTCATTTATTTTCAATATTGCATTGGGCAAGATACAGAGAATATGAAAGAGACCAGCTAGAAAGGTGGGCAGATGGGTTGCTGATCTTTATCTATAACAGTTCTCACATTGTTGTCTAAAACTGTTCTCAAGTTGTTATATGGACTTCCAAGAGTTTTTCTGAGGAAAGTTCAACACCACTTGCAATATTGCTGAGGGAAAGCACGGTGTCTTTTGCTGAAATTGAAAAAGTTTTTGATGCTGACAGGGAACAGTTAAGAAACCAGTTGTGATTTTCAGTTTTCATCAGAATTCAATCTAAAAAAACCACACAGGATAAGGTTATGTCTCAAGCCTATGTTTGCAATAACTAATCCAACACTAAGGAGAGATACATTTAAACATTCAAGTTTAGATGAAGATGGGAATGCAATCCCTAGGAGCATTTTTAAACTTCCTTTCCACAGACATAATGAAGTGTTTTTCCAGCCCAGTCTGGGAAGGTACCTTTGGGAACTGGTTTTGCTCTTAGTTGTCAGGTCCCTAAGCCTCCTGACCTTAAACTAGTCACTCTGTTGCTGCTTGTTTTATGTTCCCATTAATGTCTAATTAACAAAGCCACTAAAAGTCAATATTATTAATGGAAAGATCTAACAAAATATAATCAAATTATTTCCATTAACTTAACATGTTTGGCTTTTACTGGGTTATTTTAATAAGGTAGTCTCATGAAAGGAAATTTTAAACAATTTGAAACCAAGTCCTAAACCCAAGTTGAATGGTACTGGCCCATTCCACCACACAATGACTTTCCCTTGCCATTTTTCACACTTCTGATTCTGTGCAACTTATGAGGACCTCCATGTAGGTAAATTTTTCTCTTTTTCTACACTGGAGAAAAGAGTCTTTCTTCCTTTCTCTATTTCCAGTTTGTAGTGGCATTATTTTTTCCTCCACATAACTTCTTTAATTAAAATGCATTGGCTGTGGAAAATGAATTGACAAATCTGTACGTAAACAGGTTAGGAGGAAAGAAAATTTTCCCCTGCCACTTCTGTCTTGACCTACAGGAATCACCATAAGACAATTCCACCTCATTTTTTTCCATCCCTTGTCTTTCCTCAGGCTGTCAACATGACAGTAGTCATGAAAGTGATTTTGTAATATGGACCAGACTCAACCCAGACAGAATATACCACAGCACACTGTGAGAATCCTATCCCTCCAGAGGATTTATCTGAGATGGGTGATTCTCTGAAGGGTGCCCAACCCACCCATTTAATGGCAGTCACCATGAGCAGCCAGCCCCAGAGCCCGTCAGACACTGCTGAGCAGGGAAGGGTTTGGGGCAGAGCTGCTCTCTTTCCCAGTTGCTGCGCAGTGCTCAGATCAGGCTGCTTCTCTGTGCCTTGCAAGACAAAGCTTAATAATGTTGGATAATGTTGGATGTCTGCTTAATTAGGTTGGGGATTTTCTCTTTATCTCCTCCACAGAAAATCCAGCCACAGAGGGACAAATTAAAGAGTCATACATCTCTTGTGGCAAGCATCTCTATGGTATCTACCACATCTTCATGCTGCAAACATTTGAATACCCCATGTTTTCAAAAGATTTCCTCAGCCACAATATTTAATAAAAATTAATAGATTAAGGTGTTTTATTTGCTCCCCGGTTCTGAGGACCAAACAAAATAAAATGAACAAGCTGATTTAGGCTGAACCTTAGGAGTCTGGCATTAATTCTGTCATTTAAATAGATATATTGTAGTGTTTTGGATACTACTTACAACGTTAGATGTTAGGAAATACACTCTAAATCAGCTGCAAAGAAAGGGGCACAGTTCAGCTTCTCCATTCTGTACAACCAGGAAGTATCTCATGCTTTTGAGAAAACTGATGTGTAATTGAATGGAGCATGTCTTTAGTGACAACTGTATTTCAAAAGGAAAACCATGACAGCAGTCATGAACAGTGTACAAAATCAACCTGCAGTTTATATTGATTTTCAGTATGTTGAATAATGTAAAACTTACAGTAAGGCAATATAGATGGCATGTTTACTGCTTGCACATCAATAACAGAAATTTATAAATTTGTATTTTTAAATGTATTTTATGTTTTCTTTAGAACCAAAAGATGATTTAGAGTAATATCTTTTCACTGGAGAGGACATAGAATTTGACCCATCTGACTTGTAAATGGCTCATTTCTGCATGAATAGTTTTACAGAATGAGAGAAGACAAGATTTCTTGCTAATTTATCCAAATCATAACTTCCCTGGACTGCTAAAAAAGAAGTTGATTTCTCATTTGTACTCTTTGAATTTCATGTGACTTTGGCTGGTAGGACCAGAAAAACTGGAATATTCTGTTTGCCATATAAGGCATCTTTGGTGCATAGTAAAGATATTGATATAAGTTGACTTCAAGGAATTTACAAGATTTTAAAAGTGGCCTTGTGGGTTTGTTGCAGTTTCAGAGCAGTAGAAGCATGGTGTGTCATGCAACCTGCAGGCTTTATGTTTGCCATAACTCACTGAAGTGTGAATGGAAAAGGATAATTGCATGTAGAGAAAAATATAGCACTTGCAAAGGGCAAACTGCACCAACATATATCCCTGCATGGAAGTATTACTTGGGAAAAAAGAAGGCCCATTTACTTGTCCAGTATTTCTGAATTAGTATCAGTCTGCCTTTTTTTTTATTCAAGCCCTTCCTTGCAAAGGCAAACAGTGAACAGTCTTTACTTGCACATACAGGGAAACAAATAATTTTAATGTATTGGAAGTCTATAAACACAGAGAAATTAATCATTGTGATCCACAAGATATTTCTCTGCACTTCTTCACCTGAGTCTTTAGTCAGCTACTCTTGCTCAAATTCACAGCCATTGATAGATACCTATTTCTCTCCCAGGCAGAATCCTAAATCTGAAATATGTGTTTTGGTGGAATGGATGTGCTTGGTAATCATGCCATGCTTTTTAATTCATCTTCAGATTTACGTGCAAGTCATGATAATGGTGGATTCACGGTTACTAGGAAGGAAGGAAGGAATAAAGGGGGAAGAAAAAAGGCAATTTTTCCTAACAATCTCAGCCATTATGATTAGGTCAGCTGTATACTTTTTACAAACTTGAGGCAGGAGCCTCCTAAGAATTCCCTACAAGTGAAGTGCCTACACTTCCTACTTCTTTTTAGGGTGAAAATGACAGTTCATTTCTTTATCTTAGCTCTGACAAGAGCACATCTCTGCATGTAGACAGTTATTTTTCTGCTCAGTTTTCATATCTCTCCACTCCCATTTGGGAGAGGAGAGGGTTAGAGAAAGGGAGGAAGAACTGGAAAAGATCTGATATATTTAGTGTAAAAAATCCCTCTATAGCTAGAGAAACATCACAAAGAATTAGAGGATTTTGGTACTATTTTAAAACTGCTGGTTTAAATACTGTTATCTTTGGCTTTTGTTTTTAAACACAGTGTTTCCCTATGCAATACGGTATTGCCGTCTTACTTAATGAATTAAGAAATGGACTTATGTAAAAGTGTTTTTTTATTTTTAACATATTATTAAAGTTCCCAGATGCACACGACAAAAGATTAATTTTCCTTTTGGCTCCTTGTAGGGAGGAGGATATGATTATATAATTCCAGTTTTGTTTCTCTTCCATAATTTACACATGCTGGTACTTCTGTTTATCCTAGGTTATTACGGAAGGTGCTGTGGGAAATTTATGGTAATCAGGCAAATGAAGGGTTTAGAAATAGAAGGATAATTGCACAAAAATCACTGGTAAAGAAAGTATGAAATAATCTTAGTGTTCAATTGGTGAGGCAGGGCTATCAGATTTCTAGAGCTTCAGTCTCAGGTGCTGTACAGAGGATCAACTCTGTGCATTGTCATTTTTTGCAGTTGAAGGAAGATCATGCATAATTGGTACCTGCACTAGCTTCTCTCCATCATCTGGCCTGAAGCCAGATTTCAGGCAAGTGTAAAGGCTCTGGGCAGTGTCTGCTTAGGATCAGAGTGCTGTGTATTTGCTGAAGGCAGCACTGTATCTCTGCTTCCCAGACCACTCTTCCATCTGTGCACAATCACTGTCTCAGTATCTTCTTCCCTTGTCTCATTTACAGAACCCAGCCTTGAAGAAACCTTTACTATTATTTTACTCATATGCTTTTCTCCATTTTTTGTTTCTTTTCTCCCTGTCCCCCCTCTCCATGGTTTATAGTATTTTCCTTTACATTCCTCTCCTTCATCTACGTTTTCAACTCTTCCTTGTGTATCTCTACCAGGATTTGTCACTGTCTGTCTCTGTTTTACAGGTTTTTCTCATTCCCTTATTCCATCCTTTTCATATATCTCTTATCTCCTTCACTTTATTCCTCTTTATGGTTCTGTGTCTCATTCCACTAGAAGTACCTTTGTGTTGCTCTTTACTCTTCCTCCTGACTAACTGCCAGTGCGAAAAACTTCACCAAGAAATAGGAATCTCCTAAAAACCAGTGCTTCTGAGGGCTCTAATACATGTCTGCTTTTTATAAACTCGAGAGAGAGAAAGCAACACAGAAATGTTGTGCAGAAAATTGTTAGCCATTTTCTCAACAGGGAAGAATTCACAGCAGAGGCTTAGACCTCCTGTTTTGACATATCCACCCACAAAGCACATATCATGTCAAGATATCACAACCTGGTACACCTGTAAAAAGAGACATTGGAATAATTGGAACAATTCTGGCCCAACCAATGACCTACATTATGTTAAAAGAAAACTACGTGTTCTGGAGCTGCACAGCACATTTTCCAAAATGCAGATGAAGATAAGAATAAGGCATTTAATATCTGCTTCTTTTCCATTTCTCTGCATCACACACTGTGAAAGTGAAATGCTGATTGGGACTGGTCTGTTGACCTGAGATCTTCTGCAGCTGTGTGTCTCTGGGAGCACACAGTAGTCAGTCCTACAAGTGGGAAAGGATTCAGTTGGATTAAATGGTTGGAGGGGGGGTCAAAGTCAGAGAGAATGGGTAACAGCATCTCTTGAACATCTTCACAGCAAGCACCACAATGAGCAGGGCTGGCTTGAAGGTAACCTGCTCATCTGTTACAGGCTCCTGCTGCTTCAATGTGCAAACATGCCACTTATGTTTGAACTGCTCTTGTTTTTATTCACTGTGCAGGGGTAAATCCATGTAAAAGCAATGTTGGTGCCACTGGCAGTGCTGCCATCATTTTCTAGGATGCTGCTGTGTGTTTGCAGAGCCCACTGGCTGTCAGTGCAGTGGGGTGATGGAGGGTGGCCCAGGGAACCTGCAAGCACTGCCCAGCTTCCAGCCTGTCTTCAATAAAGGGAAAAAAAACCCCAAAACCCACTGAGGCTGCATGCTCCTGCTCACATCCATTGCTCCTGTGTGTGCAGACCAGTTAGGGAAAGGAAACAGCCCAAGATGGTAATGGAAATAAAGTGCTCTTCTTGCTGACTTACACACTGTGAAATCTAGGACTCTCCATTTATTGTTTCTTAATATTGTGTTTAAAAACAATAAACTACAACATGAAAATATTTGTAAACCACACTGAAAATATTCTGTAAGCCATTTTATACTCTTGGGTCTAACTCAGTAGTGTTGTACGTTTCTCTGTCTACAGTCTGGAGATGTCTTGCAGGAATGTTTGTATATTGAAAATGTCAAAATATTTTCAAACATTCTTGTGAATGAAATGCAGTGTGAATGACATTTGTCAAAACTGAGGTCCAGAAGCATGGTGATGGCTGAATCCTCAGTCACTCCTTGTGGAAAGATGCATAGGAACTTATAAGGAGAAGAAACAAGTCTGATCCCTTTCTCTTTTTTTCCTAATAATTCAGAGCACCTGCTATTCTCCTACTCTTCAAGAGTTACAAAATCTATACAAAATCTACTAATCTATAACTATTTCTGGATTTGATGTTAATATTTTTCTTACATATATAATCCTGACAACATTTTATTAAAGAAGACAGCATTAGCGTCCCTCTTTTGCAGACAGAGAAATGAAATGATAAATAAATGAAATACCACAAAGAAGAGCACATGAAAATCCTTCCAGTGGAAGAACTAGGCCAATGGCTGTTCTGGTGTATCTTAAGCACCTTCTGCCCCAGACCTACTGACTCCTACATTTCAGTGGAATGTCTTCTGAAGTGGTACCTAGCTAGGGAACAATAAGGTTTTAGCCTTACTGAATGAATTCGCAAATATAAATTCTCAGGACATATCATATCTTTGTGTACAAACTCCTGCTTAAACAATTGTCTGGGCAGTGAGAATTGTAAGAATTAATATATTATTATATATTAATATGTTAGGACATAGAAATAATTATTAAAGCAATGAATACATTTACTCTTGACAGTTTACATCATCCATGAAGTGTGCTGTGATTTATTGTTCACATTGTTGATGAGAACTGAATATTTAAACTAACATTTGAGAAACTACAAGTGGCAGGGTTGATTTTCTTGCACTGACATTCTATGAGCAATTGCTCATTTTCATTTAAATATAACTGTTGATACTAGAGTAAATGTGAAGAAGTCTGAAGAAAAATATTCAGAGTATTTTTTGAAAATATGCCCTTACAGTTTTACTTTTGCATAATAAATACCAGCATTGTATTAACAACATGTTGAAATTAATTGTGTGAGAAAGGTAATGGTAAGCATTTTAAGGCTTTCATAGGCAGTAAGTATTACTGTCATTATATTTCATTACAACTCCATTATAATCTAGGATATCTCAATACACATCTTGGCCACGAGTTCTGCTACAGTGTTGAAAATGCTAACTGCTTTTCAATAGTTTTATAATTGCTTGTAATTGTATCAGACAGGGTTGTCAAAGGTGAGAAGTTATTTTGGGCCCTTTAATAATTGTGTGGCAAATTTTATTTGCTTTAGAGCGCTCATTTTCAAGAGATGAGCACTCTGTGTTTCTGAAGTATCACACATCGAGAAAAAAACACACTTCATAGAGTTTGAACACCAAAAAACTCCATGAAAGTAGTTCTTAAAATGCTGAGACATTTAAAAAACCTCCTGCCTCTTTCCTGGATTGGTTGGAAGAGCCACAGGAATGTTATTAGCACCTCAGAACCTGTGCATTCAATGCTAAAGAATTATGCAGAATCAGAGTCACAGAATATGCTGAATTGGAAAGGACCAGGAAGGAAGAAAGTTTCTTTGGGAGTTAAAAAAATGTTATTTGAATGATTTTAGAAATTTTCTAAGGAATGGCTTCTCTGTCTCCCTGTTTTTAAATGACTTGTTTATTGAACCTCTTTCACTTACTGGTGAAACTCTTCCTCTAAATAAAAGTGGAAAAAACCCCAAACCTGAAGGTTAACAAGTGGGAGTTAACAAGTTAATGGGAAGAAGTGAAATTCGGGAAAATAAACTGACTGAAAACCTCCTCCTGCCTCATCAGCATGTGGTGTTGGAGATCATTGTGTGCAGTAAGTGTCCAGTCAGTTTCCTGATTGTGCAATAAAACTCATTTCTGAATAATAATAAAATTAATACCCTGCTGTTTTATAATTTGGTTTGCAAAGGAATACTCTGCCTCATTGAAATCAAATCACTTCAGATTTAGAGGGTCAGAGAACCATGAAATTTTAGCAGTGTTGATAATAAATCATGCTAGACAAATTGTATTGCAGTATTTGGAGAAAAACCCCCAAACTTAAATCAGCACATGAAAGAACAACAAGAGGTGTAGGAGGCAAATCTGTTGTCGGTACAGGGGCTCCACTACTGACACTTACAGAAAAATGCACAGCAGAAAATTGGAAACTATTCCCTGTCCCATTTTAAAGAAGTGCTGGGGTCTGCATTCCCACACAGGGGTGTTATCAGGTGCGTGTGTGTGCCTGCTGTTCTTGTTTGTGGCTCCTTGTGCCCATTTTTCATGAGGTGCTGCAACAACTATTCATTGTCTCCTGAAGACATGGCTACACTACTTTTTTTCTTTAAAAATGGCATTTCTTACCTTAGAAAGTGTTGGCTTTCAACTCATAAAAAGTTTTGGCATTACAAGGTCTTTTAAAAGCTAGCCTTACTTGCTTTTTCAGTTATGTATCTTTTTCTTTCTGACAGGCTGGTGCAATTCAGATAGGATGACACACAGTGTTTGATATCCCAAGACTAAAGTATGTGCAGAATTCAGAAACTAGTCTAAATTAGGCTCACAATTTTTAATGAATTTTGAATTATGCAGTTAATCTATTTGTGAGTTTTACAACTCTTTCGTTCTAAAAGAATAAAAAAAGGAAAGAAATGTAAACAGACAGTCAAAAAATGATATCTAGTTATTGGGCCACATGTGGTAGAATGCTGAGATTTTATTTTCTTCTGGAAATACTACCTCTTATAAAGCCTATCCATCATATGTAATGAGGGCTGTCAGGAATATTTAGCTGAGAAATAGCTACTTGATATGCTAATGGTGCTCCCTGAGTGAATTCCTTTGGTTCTGCTGCCTGACATTAATGGTTTTCATAATCTAATGAATGATGTGTGTAATAGAGGTAAGGCCACAGGGAATGACATTTTGAAACTAAGGGAAGTAGTATATATGTATTTTATAAATATGTGCATTTTTTATATATACACACATATATACACACGTATATACATTCAGAGGGAAAACACAAAATTGCTTTTCCTAGCTAGATAAAATAAACACTAGGGAGAAACTACATAGATGGAGCAAATCTGATTCTGACACTTTAAATTCTAAGATATCTCTATTCGCAGGACTCCATGAAATATCCAGGAATGTAATAAGCAGGAAGTCTTCACTTCCACAGCTCTTCCTGGCTCTTGTTTCAGAAACTGAGACCTTGTCACAGCTCTAACCACGGACACACCTCCTCTCTCCCAGCAGGATCCAGGTGGGTGGGAAGAACCAAGAACCCCCCATAAACACCTGCACGTGGGAATCAGGGCCCTGCTGCAGGGCTGAGAGTTGGACCCTCAGTCTGGGGTGCTGAACTCACTGTGCTGATCAGTACTTACCATTTCCTGGTGAAGTCCTATATTCGTATCTCCTCTTCTCTCTTATTTCTGGAGGAGATGGAAAATGCGTGCTAGTCCAACTTCTGATGTTCCAGAGCTGAAAACTCCCTTGTGGGGCTACGTTTGGTCAGCTGTTTTTAACCAGAAATTTTTGTGGCCTTCTCTACCTGCCTAAAAAGACAGAGGAAGTAGGTCTTAAAACTACTCTGAAAATCTACTGGAAACCAATCTGCTCTTTAGACAACTTCATCAGGTGGTGATATTGCAAATGCCTGACAACCTCAGCTTTCAGATGCAAGGGAGTTTTTGCTGTCCCTCCATGTCACAGGTGCAGATATTTGCAGGATTGATCCTGTGTTTTGCTCAACACCCAATACCCATTTTTCTGGGGCTGAACTTCCTGCTGTCTTTGCCTTCAGAGCACCTGACTCTGGTCCTGATCCCATAACTAGCAATGAATGTCAATAGTCACAGTGAATTAGGCATTCCACAGTGAATTTCTATAGGATAGTGGTTAAATCCCTTGATGATCTAGGGACATAAGCAAAAAGTGATTTGGATTCACAGAGCCAGTCCAGCTCCAGAGCTGTCCTTACAAACACAAACAGCATTAGGCACTGGGGAGAGCTTGATGGGTTTAATATGAATTACATTAATTCTTCATGGATCTGAAAATGTGCACCCACAGCAATTGCTTTGTGTGTGGACATGCAATATACATTAGAATCCTGAAGAAGGATGAATCACTGAATGATAGAGTAGCAGTGTACAGGCTGCCACAGGAATGTTTCTTGTGTTTAATTTCATCTTAGAGGATACTTGTGTCATTTTTTTTATACTTTTAAAAAGAGCAGGAAAATAAAATTAATGACAAAAAGATAAAATTAATGAAATCCATAGATGACATTAACTTGTGACGGGTTGCAAATATCAGAGAACCAAACCAAATTAAAAAGAGCTTAACATATAGACTAAAAATAATAGGCAAGCCTTATAAGCCTTAGAGCCATTGAAAATTAAAGTATATCTAGAGGAAATTAACAGGAGAGAAATTCAGTAGGAGGGAGAGATCTAGGACAGCGCAGCACTACCAATGTTCAGGGAGATAACAGATCAGAAATTAGACATGATTTTGCAGCTTAGCAGTGCAAAGTTAGGGAAGCAAGCAGATTCATTATGCCACGGAGCAAAAAAATAATAAAAAAAGGTTATTTTCTGTGGCTTTTTAGATGTAGGGATATCTTCATTGGAGATAAATGTCTGGGCAAATTAAGCGAAGTTCAAAGATGAGCCATAGAGTCATTATTATAGTTGGAGGGATTTACTTCAGATGAAAATTAAAAGATGGAAAAATGGTTTATTTGAGAGGCAAGAAGAGACGCTAGAAACTAGTAATGCTGAATGTGCATGAACTAAACAGGAACAGCTCTTTTATAGAGGAATAATTGTGATTAAGAGAAAATTGTTGGGAAATCTCCAGTACATTAAGATGTATCAGTTAGGAAGTAAAGTAGTCAATGGAAACCTCATGTTAATGACAATGCAGAAAGTTTCAAACTAAGCTCTTCCTCACTTGATGTTTTACACTGCTTTTTAGAGCCTTGTTGAGGCAGGCAAGGGCCTGGGTTGGAAAAGGTCTCATTGGTGATTCTATCTCACCTTCTGCAGGTGCTTGGAAACTATTTTTCATGGTTTCTTCCCACAGCTCTTTTCAGGGAACTTGTGCAGCCTGACTGCCTTTCTCTGGTTCTCTGAGGATTCCTTTATCAAAGTGAGGGCACTTTCTATTTTTAGCTATAGTGAACAGACCTGATTTTTAGGAAGGTTTTGTACAGCAAGATCTTGCTTGCTTCCAAGTTTTCAGAGCCAACAAAGAGCAATCCTCATGGCTTTATATGATCCACAACCTCCTCCCTTTACCTTTAGAATTTTCAAGTTGAAGGAATCCATATCCAAAATTGTACTTGGGTTCCTATTTTCCCTTTAGGTCAAAGTTAAGAGAGTTAGGAAATTGGATAGCTGGTTCTCAGACTTTTAAATTTTCTAAATAATAGGGAAGGTTTAATAAAATACTGTAATATTATTTAAGTTAATTAGGTGACATATTTCCCATTAAGTCTGTATCTCACACATAAATAATGGCAACAGTATGTTCCTGTTTAAAAAATGTAATGATCTCTGTAATCTAATATGCTGAAAATATTTAACTATTTCCAGAAAGATTATTAATGATCTTGATTTTTATTTGTCCTTCTACCTGACATATGGCAGAGTACAGATGGTTCTGCATTGTAGCATGTTTTTTTTTTGCTAAATTTAAATGAATGCATTAATTCATACATAATTTCTTCATTATACTTTGTCCCAGTTGAATTAATACTCAGGTTTATTATTTAATATATTGTGCAACAGAAGGAAGCTGCAACAAGTGGGATATATATTCTTTTCTTCTTTCTGAAAAAACCACTGTCATAGTTAATTTCTTAAGTAAAGGTCCTGACATTAATTTTCCCTGGATGCAAAGACAGCTGTCTATCTTGCTGATTAAAATATTACTGCAGAGTTCTCATGTTCTCCTCCAAATCATTAATTCTCTTTTATGTAACTATTACAGAAAGTGTTTGTCTGTCTCTGATTTGTGTTTGTACCAAGTCAGCACAATGAGGTAACAGTCCAGACCACTGTCCCTCGCTGCTGTGAGAAATATTTGTGCTTAGTTCAACTGTGATATAAAAAGAATGGCTGACACTTAATGTGAAGCTATAAGTGTTTATTTTCATTTTTCTATATTGGATGCCTCTAAGATTTTTCTTCTAATAATTTCAAATATTTGCTTGCTAATACCTCCTGGAATTTCAATTGTCAGGTATAATCTAAGCAAAATGACCCCCCAGCTCCATTATTTATTCTATGATGTTAACTGTTAAGGTCCTTTTCCCCCAAACATGCATAAAACAAACTAACTTATGGAGAAATTTAACTGCAGTCTAAAAAGATGAAGCTGGTTCATGGTGTAACATATTTTATGTCTCAAGAGAGAAAAATGTAAATTGTGTATTTTGCTTTAAATTCAGATGATTGCATAAAATACACAATTAATCACAGATGGGTTACATGGGAAAACACCCCCCATTGTCATATATACTCCACATTTCCAGAGCCAAAGTGTCACTTGTAAACAGTTTAAACAGCAAGTTCCATATGCTGAAGCCTTGAAATGATTCCCTAATGGAAGTTAAATGGAAAACCTCATTAATACCCAGTAAGGCAGAGGTGCATAGGAGAGATTCCCACTGGTTGATTTACTGTGGCACCTGCCATGAGTATGGAAATAAAGGAGAGAGTTATTTTCAGGTACATGAGTAGAGGAAAGGTAGAAATTAGAGTACTCTATTATCTAGGGGAATTTATATCATCCATGTTTTGAACTGTTGGGGGAAGACCCCCACGTACTGGGTTGGAAATCTCATTCATGGAATCTGGATAAAACTTTTTGTTGATTCACAACATCATAGCCATCATCATCATCATCATCATCATCATCAATTATTATTATTAGAGAAAATCCTTTATGTTCTTTATTCTTTCAAGCACAGTAGGACAAAAAGAGCTGTTTCAGTGACCCTAAATATGAGATGCATTCTAAGTTAGGCCCTTCCTGAGACTACACGTGGTGACCACCTGCTGTGGAGCAAACATGTATTTTGTTAAGAAGTCATTTGAAGTTATTCAGCCTCTCTTTGTGCTTACTTGAGGTTAATTGCATACATCTGAAAACTTATTCCAGTGTGATCCTCAGAGAGACAGCCAAGTGATGCTCACCAACAGTAGATGAACTGCCTATAAAACCCACTGATCTAAATTATGTCCTTGGAGTAAGGGAAGCAGGGATATTTAGCTAAAAGAAGTTTTTAACACTCTGCTGGCCTTTAAAACCAGTGCTGGATGTACTCAGGGTACTGCATTCATTTATTAAATAGGTAGAATACATTTGACTGGGCCAAAATCCCAAATTGGCATAAATCAGCGTAGCTACTCAGTTTTGACTCAAAGATTTGTTACATTATATTGGTTATGGATTTGGCTTGACTTCAGGGAAACCCACTCATGTTAATGATTGGCCTGGATGTAGCCCTCCTAAAAGCAGTAAAGGAGTGTTCTTGTTCGGTGTGTTCATCTATATCCATGTTTACTTTTCCTTCTTTTGTTATCACACTGGAAAATTTCATTAAAAGCAAGTGGACAACATATATGCAGTCAGTTTTCCACATCACAAGGTGCTAGAAAACTCCAGAAAGGATGCTGCAGAGCCAGCCCTCCCTTCATCCCTCAGCAGCTGAAATGTAAAGCACCACTGAGGAGAAGAATACCAGCTGTACCTGATCGAAATAAGAATGAGAGCGAGTCCAGACACGAACAAATGTTGACACATTTAGTATGAAGAAAATATACTATTACGAAAAGAAGTGTCATATATGGTTTCAGAAAGCAAACAAGCAAACAAAACTAACAGCACAGGATATGAATTTGTTATTGCATGCACAGCATTTCTGTATTGCTTCCTAAACTAATTTGTTGTTACATGATGAAGAGAGAGGGGGAAAAACTTCCTGTCTCCAGCATGTCACCTTTCATTAAAATTGTGTTTGTCTGAGATTTTGTTATTTGCAGTTGCTCATCTGTTAAATTAGAAGTTTTAATTCTTCACAGTTTGTCACCTTTTTAATTCTGGTCTGTTGAAACATACTTCTCGGCAATGCAGAAAGGCTTGAAAATGAAATTTAAAAGAAAATTAGGTAAGAAGAGGAAAATAAAGTGAAGCATTGGTTCTTTGCTCTTTCTCACTAAATGCAAAATGGGTCTGGGAGTCTCAGATGGAGGGGTTACAGCAGACATTACCACCATGACATTGCACATGCTTCTGTTTCTGATTTAGGAAACCACCGTCATGTCTCTGGAAAGCAGAGTATGGTAGGCTTGGGTTAATTATGTTGAGTAATAGCTAATTCCATTAAATCTCTCTTTATCTAAAGGAATGAAGTGATTCTGAACCACATGTGGATAGCCACTATCAGTGCTGTTTCCTCTTGAGTGTACAGGGTGGCCCTGCATACTAGCTGAATGGAATTGTACCTCAGCTGCTTTTCTGCCTGCTGAGCATTCCCTGGAGCAAGTGCCAGCCAGCTGGGAGGAAAGTCCAGCTGCTTTACAGAGCCTGGTATTTCCTTACCACCCTTCAGCAGCACCAAGCTTGGGCTGGACTTCCAGTTTAATTCAGGAGTGCTCAACAAACTCTTGTATCCTGTGAAGGAAATAATCTCTTCTCTCTGAAAGTGCAAACACCTGCAGCCATTGGAGTCAAAGTACTCCACTAATGCATTTGGTTCAGTGGCAAGTGAAGATTCAAAAGATTCAAATTTTACCCTGTCCCTGGAGTGCAGCAATACCTGAGTCCTTCAAATCTAGTAATGGAGAGGGAGCTTTCACATCACCAAACCCCGAAACTGAACCTGTGGCTCCCATCCAGTGGGATGGGATCCAGCACTCATCAAAAGGCACCACCCTCCTTACTGGGATTTGGGCATAAGCAGCTCTAAAATAAACCTTTTCAAGATTATAGCCAGGCTTCCCCAAACAGAGGAACTGATTATCTCTTGACTGACATTTTGGTTGGTTGTTTCTGTTTTTAGCTCCAGAGGGAACCAGTGCAAATGTATCTGAATGATACAAACCCCTTCAATCAAAATACTACATATTTGATGAAAATCACACCAGACAAGAAGAACCCCTCACCACTTTTTGCCTTGACATGTGCCATCTGGCTGCTTTGTAGCATCTCACATACTTCAAACTTAAGCAGAACACTAATTCCTGGTAAGACTGACTAATTTCTGAGAGAGAGATAAAGACCCTCCTTAAATACAGGGTTGTGACCAATTGAAACAGTGATGGATGGATGGCTTTCTCTGCCCAAACAGAGGACAATTTGATCTGCTGAAATTTCCACTTGGATTCTTGAACCAATTCAATTAAACTGACCAATATTTGATGACAAAAAACTCTGTATGTGGCTCACATATGCTCAGTTCTTTGTCCTTTATGTGGCCAGAACTCTCACAGGTTCTAGTGGAATTTTCCCTGAAGGAGAAACTGAAACACTCTAGTGTTTTTCACTTAATGAAAAAGTTCTGTGTAGAATACACTATCATGGACTAGAGTATTTTGTCTTTTTAAGTATTTATGCTCATTTTTTCCCCTCAGATTTGAACGGCTGGTGTTGATATGACATTAAATTGAGTAAGCCTTAGGAGTGAGTGTACAAAAGCTATTTCCCTACACATAATTTATATGGTTTTATAAATTCACCCAGTTCTACCAAGAAATTAATTGTAAAGCTACTTCTGATCTAATTTTTTATACTTTTTCTGTCCTAATAAGGGATCAGGTTACATCCCCAAATGACAAATACAGAAAGGGTCATGCTGAGCATCTGCATTAGCAGTTACTTACTTACACCTGCACTCAAAATGCCCAGGAGGTTTTATAAAGGTATAAAATAGATGACATGGAACAGCTGGATGATTTCTACTCACATTAAAATAAAATTATAGCAATGAGAAACCATTAATTTTCTCTCCACAAATGTAAGGTTAGAAAACATGGAAAAATGTAAACCTTGAGCTGGATTTATTTTTCTAGATGTGTTTATCTAGATTAACTGCTAATTATTTCTTTTTACTACACTTTTTATTTCTTTTTACTACACTTTAAAAGCTGATATGCAGTCGTTTGAAGGAAGTAATGTAGTGCTTAAAATGTGTAAATAAGATAAGAAGGACATTACTGGTTTTGATATACATAACTGGTTTGCTGTAAAAACAAGACTCAAATATCAGTCAGCATCTTGTAATCAAGAGAAAGTGGTAGTTGCATTTCCATATGGTGTCCTGAATCCCTTCATTACTCTCATATTAAACTAGTAGAGTGGCAACACACACTTTGGTGATACATTTCATCATCTTGATGTTTTCCTTAGTGTTTGAGTGAAATCAATATGCTTGAAATACGTGTAGGCTCTTAAATGGAAAGAATATACAAAATATTTGAATTTTATTATGACTGTGGTTATGCCACAATACAGATATGATTAAGAAAAAAGCTTCTTCTATGATTCTTCTATTTATTTACTTATTCTGATTAAAAAATAATAAATTAAGCTTATCCAGGACCTTAGGCACCACAACACATCATTAATATCACAATAAAATCTCAGCAGTATTAAACTAATCGCTCAGTTCGACACACTCCTACACAGATTCCTGCTCAGTCTTTCTTTGTGGGAAAAAGCCCTCACAATGCTGCCCCAAAAATTGTCTAGCTCAAACAAATTTTTGAACTCAAACAAATTAAGGTAAGTCAATGCGCATGAAGGGAGCAATTCTAGAAACCGGAACTTTTATAAAAATGACTTGGTACAGATTCCTCTGTTCTTTATGGTGAGAAGTAGGATGTTCTGGGATCCCAACTGCTCACTGTTTAATACTTACTGGTGACATGTATTTTTTTTTTAAGGACAGTTTGCTGAGCTGGCTGGTCCATGATGCAAATTGCCATGGCTACGATTGTCTAATCATTTTTGAGTGTCAGATGTAGATGTTTTGTTGGAGTTCACCTGGCGTGCTCTTTTTTATGTTTCTGTGAACCTGAGTGGAGGTAAACTTAGTATGTATTTTGAACAAATATATTATTTGGATTTTGTTACATAATCCAGTCAAAAGGAAAGGATCAATCATTTAGGGGATGTTAAATATAAATTATTATTTATGTAAATGTCACTTTTTTATTTTCTGAAAAGGTAGGGAAATGCAGCCAAAATTAACAGAATTTCATACAGAAAGAAGTCAAATCCTTGAAAGACTTGTTAATGAAAGAACATTTGAATTTACTTTAGTGACCTATATATACAGGGACTTTTCCTCTTTATTAATAAAAATATCCAGTTATGGAAGCTCAGTCTGTATTTTGTTGGTTATTTTAACCAATCAGCTGTATAGGGGGAGGCACAGATAGCCTCACATCTATTGGTGACTCATAAATATATTGTTGAATGGCATTTATCCTTTTCATATGATCCCATTAATTTAGGTGAAATTCTATCAGTAGTTGCTATATCAGAGAAAATTTCACCATAAGGATATGCAACTAGTATAATTCTTTTCTTAATTTGATACCTTAATGAAGATTCTGCTAAAATAAGGATAGCATTTGTGTACTGCTTTGCACAACCAAACTACTCTAATTATGACAGGACTCGTTGCATATGTTGAATTTCACAGGAGAGGTTTTCTTCCACATTTACATCCATTTTTCAGTTAATTATCTGAATCAGGGATTACAAGAACGAGGAAACCTGTAAAAGCTATGACAGAACCATAATAATTTAACTGATTAAATTTCAGTTGTGTTTCCATAAGCTTTCCATCAGACTTCAGTGCCCTGTGGGAACAATTTAAAGAGCTGCAGACATGAAGAAGACTGGGCAGAATGTTGTCTGCAGACAAGGATATTATAGAATACCAGAATATTCTGAGTTGGAAGGGACCCACAAAGATCATGGAGTCCAGCTCTTCAGTGAATGGCCCATTCTGGGATCAAACCCACAGCCTTGCATTATGAACATATTCATTATCACCTCCAGTCCCACAGAACCACCTGTCTTTTCTGAATATCTTTTTGGACTTCTTTCATGTCATGAGGGAAGAAGGGTAAGTTTTTATTACCAGCCATATGAAACAGGAGAGGCCAAAATCCAGAAGGAAACAAAGTTCTTCCTTTTGAGTTTGTCTGGTCTCATCCTTTCCCTTCTGACCCACAGAAGGAAGAAACAGAACAAGGAATCCACAGGGTGGTGCTGATAGTTCATTCCTGATACTTGCAGTATTTGATTCCTTTGGAGCCTGTCCTCCCAGCATTGGCTAAGTCAAAGCTATTTTGTTAATCATAACATCACTAATTTCCTTTCCTGCTGATAGCTGCATGGCAGTTCTGCTGCTGTCACTCCACAGTAATGAAATGTCATTGCAGGTGGTACAAAATGTGGCAAAGTTAAACAGCTGGGAACAAACAGCCTTCTCAGTTACAGCAGTTCGATGGCATGGATTAATTTGAGGGGAGATTCCTTCATATTCTCAGGAAGGTTCACCTCTGCTCTTATGCAAAGGGTGTTGCATAAATGGTCTGTGAATTCTCACTGCTTGAGCTTTCTGTGGACAGTGCAACGGATTTAGTTCCATGCTTGGCCTATCTTTCCTCACTGACATAATCTTTTCTAGCCACTGAAACCCTCTTCAAAGCAGGGCAAAGGAACTCAGTCTGCTAAGACAGCCTGGGCCAGCTTCATCCTGAGAATGGGTGAGAGAACACACTTTGCACCACGTTTCTTTCTGAGCTCATGTGAGTAAAGGGAGAACAGGAGGAACTGTAGCCTAAGTCACAGTTACCTCCCAAGAGATCTCTTTGTGTGCCACAGCCCATATCTGTGCTGAGTCCAACAGTTCCCTCCAGTGATTGCGGGGCAATTTCACTTAACAGATGAATTCAAGGCAACCACAGTATGCTCCTGGAAAACTGGAACCCAGAAATCAAGAAAGAAAAAAAAAAAAGGGAGAAAAAGGGACCCTCACCCCCACCCCATTATGTCATGAAATTGAAAACCATCAATTATAATCATAATGTTAATTCTCTCATCTCAAGTGATTTCCCAAGGTATTTAATTTCTATGGCAAGGCATGTTTCAGGGGAGAAATTCACTGTACTCCTGTGTTAACCACCATATCCCAAAATTATTTCAAGTGTATTTAAAGTGCTTGTTCATCATGGAAGCTGTAGGAATAATATTCCAGAGGACCCCATTTCCTCAAATGTATTTCTCAGCAGCTTCTAAGAGACAAGGCACTTCTAATGGTGCTGCAGAAGCCTCCTGGGCAGTTTTATGGAGCCATTGCACTCAATCTGTGCATGGAAAAATATTGCACTCTTGTAAAGCAAATAAAACCAGGAAAAAGCTTATGGTGAGACAATATATCTTTTCCCCCTCAATCTTCTATGCAGATCAATACAAACAGTTCAAGTTGATTGAATGTAATTCTTTGCCCAGATCAGATCAAAACCATAAAAACTAATGCACTGAGGTAGTCACTGAGTCTTGCTTTAAACATAAAACTTTTTTTTCCTTGTAATGCATTAATTAATCAGACAATCTGGTTGGTATATAGGAACCATCATTTACATTCCCATTTGCAAAATGTGTGAGAGTTTGTTACATAAATTCATATGTGATAACTTTTTTGAAGTTTCATTTTGATGGCAGCAGAGCTTGATAGTTCACTTCTATATGCTTAGGTCAGAAATCGTAACCTCTTAAGAAACACATTCTGCACAGTAGCTGAGTCTATGTTATTGTAGAAACATTACTGCATGTCCCACATAACCCAGTAAATACAGAACCTTGTCTTTAAAATATTGGCAAAAGAGAAACAAAAATAGACATAGGCCTACTTGAAAAGCATTCTGCTTCCTCAGAATAGGTTCCATTAAAAATCTTAGTTAAAAGCCTCTATTAAAACTTTCAGGAACAAAAATGCCTTGTGTGGCCCCCTGAAGCCTGATGAAGCACCCACCAGAGTGATTTGTAGCTCAGGGAGGCAAAAGCACCACAGTGGATGTTAATTGCCATCATGGCAAAATCTCTGTCTCCTTTTTTCCCTTATGGTTAACATTTTATGGGCAATGAACCACAGGAAATAACTGCTACTGATTATAATGAAAATGCTGAAACCTCTTAAATTATGGCATCAGGCAGGAGCAGCACTGATGTAATTACTATGTTAATGATCAAGTCATATTTAAGTACTCCTGTGTGATTTCCTAGTATTTTTTAGTACTCATCTCTAATGTCCTGTGGAGGGTTGAAGAGCTGTTGCCATGCCCCTGCTGGGTTCCCATGCAGAGCCTCTGATAGCTGAGCCAGGTCTCACAGCAGAGAGCAGGGCTTCTGCTGCTGCTCTGCTCCTCCCGTGCAGGAGTCGCCCATCATCACCTCCAAGAGCCCCTTCCATCCTGCTGTGGGGGTCCAGAGAGGCACCAGTGCTGCGATTAGGTTAGGATTTCTACAGGAGACTGAAAGTCTCTCATCATTCCCCTTTGAGTCCTTTTGTGCCAAAGGCAGAAGCGGGAGACAAAAGGTGAGGAATCAGGAAGGCCGCTTTGGCAAAGCAAGTGTGGAATACACACTCCCATAATTCTGAATTTGCACCATGCTACAGGCTGTGTTTGACACATCTCTTGCAAACTAGCATCTGGTAATTTTTAAAGTACAGCATTCGTGCCTCTAGATACTTCTGGGAGGAAGAAAATAGAATGCAACTGTGGTTCTAGTCTGACAGCTGGCTCCCAAGGACACCTGCCATGGAGCTGCCTTAACACCAACTGCTCTTCCTCTGACATCCATGAGCAGAAGGCTAATAATTATTTACTGGGAAAGCAAGGGTTATAATGATATTAATAAAAACTTTGTTCTATTTTTTTTTCTCTGCTTCTTGTTTTTTATTCAAAGAAGCCTTCTCCAAGCCTAATTATACAGCTATGGGTTTGGAAATCCTATAAACCTACAATTAGATCATAAGTTAAGGAAGTTTACTTTTAAATTGATATGATAAAGTCTTAGAATCCATGTCTGTGCAAAAGCCACCAAGGTTTTTGGGCCACAGTGAATTTTAGAGCCTCCTGGACTTGTCACCACTTTTGTATTAGCTCTCCTGCACGGAACGCTGTGATACATCTCTTTCTGCTACTATGTGACTGGAAAAAATAACACTGAAATTTTCACATGTGATATTTAATTCTTAGTGTAGTTTTACTGTGACTATTCTACTTGGGGAAACTAAGTCCAAAATGTCATGTGTGTGTAGCTGAACATTGCACCTGTCACTTGAAGGGAAACTTGCTCCAGAGATGGTGATCCAGGTAAAGAAAAAGATGAGCGCTGTGATACATCTCTTTAGAAGGAGCAACCCACAGCCCCACTAATAAACTCATACTTGTTAAACTCTGATACTGATACCTGATGCCCTGATGCTGGTGGAGCAATACAAACATAGGACAAAATGCAATCCTGCTACAGTAGGGAAAAACAAACAGGTGCAAAAATGGAGGATTGAGCAAAGGGAGTCAAGGAGACAGTTTGTGAACAATCTCAGAGCTTCTGCAGTTTAGTCATTACTTACACTAAAGCTGACAGCATGACAAGAGATCTTAAAGAACAAGCCAATAGCCTGTCCCCAGGCTGAGCAATCCAGGGAGGTTTATGGCTAATTAACTATAACTGAAAGTACTCCAGCCACCCTGCAGCTTTCCTGCACTCCTTCCTCGTCTGCAACCTTCCTGCCTGTATTTGGAGCAGCTAGGGTATGTGCTGACCTTGGAGGCACACAGGTACACAAGCTGAGCCCTGAAAAAGGAGGGCAGAGATCTCTCCAGCAGAAACAAGGAGCAGAAGGTGGAGAATTAAAAAAAGGGGACAATATTACTAGATTACTGTGTGAGTCAGAAAGAATGATAACATTAAGAGGGAGGGAGGGAGGGANAAGGAAGGAAGGAAGGAAGGAAGGAAGGAAGGAAGGAAGGAAGGAAGGAAGAGAGGAAGAGAGGAAGAGAGGAAGGGAGGAAGAGAGGAAGAGAGGAAGAGAGGAAGAGAGGGAGGGCGTGCCCAATTGACCCTGAGTCCCCTGGGTAGGTGTGGAGGAGTTGGAGAGTGGGTCTGCAGAGGAAGGGGCATCAGAGGAGGAAAATTCCTCTTCCTGAAGATATAAAAGATGCCAAGCTCAGGGCTCCCTCCCACCACACCTGCTCCAGCACAGGAGAAGCCCTGCACACACCTGCACAAGCTGCAGCCGTGGCAGGAGTACGGAGCTTCCCTGGGGTCGGCTGCTCTCGCACGGGAGTTTTCCAGCCCCAGGGCAGGACTGGCTGCAGCCTGCATGGCACAGCGCGGCACAGTCAGTGTGTGAAAGACTGAAAAGCTGTACTTCAATAGTTCAGCAAGGATAGTCGTTATGTGTCTAAGGAATAGGGTAGAGAATTTTTTCAGAGGCTGGGAATTGTCATGAGCAACTCTAGCACACCACCATTTCTTTGCAGTATAAAGTTGCTGGAAAAGTACCTGGCTCTTCTCATCCATATGCCTGTTCAGGGCTCTGTCTCCTTTTATCCAAATATCTTACATGGCCTTGACCAACCAGAATTTTAGTAGGCTTTTGACATGCTATGTTACTTACCAAAGACACCTTCTGTGTCCTTTTCATACTTGTCAGGTGTACAGAGCTTGGCAGGGATTCCTGAGCACTGCTTATCTGTCATCCATAAACTGCTGGAAACACGTGATGGAGGAACAAGTATCCCTAAAAAGTATTAGGTGACAAAAACACACGTAAACACTCAAGATAATTTTGATATTTTCTTACAGGCAAGTATGTGTAGTTTGAGACAAATATTTGAAGATGCTAAATGGCAAGCAGAATTAGTTTTGTTACAGATAAATGTCTTTATTTAATTACAGATTGGCAGACTTCTTTTAGTATTAATAGATGCTTTCCCCATAAATGCCAATTCAGCAAAGGCAATCTTAGTTTATAAATATGCATCACTAATTTTGATTTTCAGTCAGTAATCTCAGCCTCAGCATAGACATATACTTTCTGCACACACAGAAATTCTTTCATCTTGTTCTGTTTTACAGAAAACAGTTCAATCCTGTACATTAATCAGATTTTGTAAAAAATTGGTAAGTATTGACAGGAAACGTATTGTAGGTAATAATCTGAAACCAGAATTTTGCTTTTAAACAACACTACAGGAGGTTCATAAGCATATTTCAAATGATATTTTAATAACTGATGCTTAAACACTTTTAAAGCAGCACTGTAATGAGATGTGTCTCTTTGAAACTTTCAGTTAAATAATTGCACACTAATGTAAAGAAAAACAGCTTTTCACTAAATAATTTTGCTTTCATCAGCTGAGATTAATATACTTAATAAGAAGTTGTTATTAAACTAAACATTCAATAATGAGTCATTACAGCTATATTAAATTCTTAGGGCCAAGTGCTGCAGCTTGTGCTCCTGGAAGTGGGCAAAGTTCCCATGGCCTGAATGGGAGCATTAACTGTTGTAGGACTTGTCTCAAAAATAGCTTGAAAAACGAATGAGGAAAAATTACACTGTGCTGAATCTGAGTTTGAATTCAGACGTTTCAGTTCTTACCTGTCGCTTCTGCCTAAGTCCTATACTTGCATTACATCTGCATATATTTCCTGCACCATTCATCACTCTATAACAGCTAAAAAGGAGATGCCTAGTTCTAACTTAATGAAACTTCCATTTAACATAACTACTCTAAAAGTCATCATAGGAACTAAGATATCCCTGGAGATCTTGCTCAGTTTTTGTTTCTTGAATATGATCTCATTTTTGAGTAAGAATACCATTCAGACCTAAAACAGATTTTAAAATCACTTTTGAATCAACAAAAATTCTGCTCAAACCAACAAAATTATGAACTCAGTTGACTTAAAAGAGACATTTTTGTATAATTTGTAAAATAACAATCTTAGAGGCCACAGGATATATTCTAAAGTATGTATTTTTCTACATTTTAAAGAAGAAAAAATTAGCATCTTGCCTTTATTTTGTGAACTAAAAATCTTCAGAATTGATGGTGATCAGGCGAAATGCCTGAATTTCTAACAGGAAGTTAAATGGTCTTATGGATAAATATTTTTGTTCAAGGTGCAAAGTTCTGTGAACATTAGCAAATATTCTTTCACATTGTTGAAAATGCATTGGTTTGTAGTAATGATAAACTTTTGAAATATGAAGAGGTGTCCAAACCAGCTGCAAACACTTCCAGTGAAGTTTAACTATGGGATTTTAAAAGACCTGAGAAAGTTATAATGATAGAACAAATATGCAGCAGCACTTGGTGGGGCATTCCAGTTAGCAAAGATCTGAACCAAAGGACTTCACTGGCCAGATATGATATCTTTTCGTTTAATGATTCATGCTGCATTTTTTGTCCATGAAATTAGTGTATTAACTGCAAAATATTTTTACCAGATCAGTATTGGATATAGGAGTTTTAGGTTTTGTTTTTGTGTATAATTTCTGAGCCATCAAGACATCTTCTCCTCCATCACTTGTTAGCAAGAATTAACTTTCCAGCTTTAAAGCACAAATATTGTACTTTTTGCTAAAGTGACAAGAATATGCATAGATTTATTATCCTTGAGAGACCTGAAGCTAATAATTTGAATTTGAAAACAGTATTCTGTTCCTTTTAAAGTTTAATACTTGTAGTTAAGAACAATTTAGTATAGCAATAGTCCTTGAAATGTTCAAATGCTTTTGAGACTTGATCCCTGAATTACTGCTATAAAAAAGGAATTACTCCTTTTTTTTCCTTCAAATAGTGTTGTTTGGGAGTTCAGGCTGCACAATGCACAAATGCCCCAGTGTGGATTGCAAGTGGAGTTTGTGCTTGTTATTCAAATGAGTTGGTGTTGAGCTTGTTAAGTAGAGTGGCATTTGAGCTCTCAGCCTAGAGCTCTACAAGGTGAATGACTTGCACAAGGACTCCATGGCACTCCTTTTCAATTTACCTTCAAACTCCCTCAAGCCTTAAAAATATCAGTTTCACTATAACAAGAGTTTAGCCTTTAACATGCAAAGCTCACAAGCCCCTAGTCTTCAAAAGGCCAATTTAACAGGAACAAGAAGAAAACCCACAACACAAACTTGTTTTGTTGTTTGCAGGTGAACTGCATAGTTAGTGGAAATTCTAGATTCTCCCCAGGTCTGACATTGGAAGTTTGAACCTAAAAGAAGGAAAGGTTGGAGGGTTCTTAGTATCCATGAATGTACTGATACATGAATTGAGTCTTACTCAATATCACATAGGTTTAAAGCAGTTTCAAGGAATGACTAATTAAAATCACTGAAATATAATTAATGGAGTACACCATTGATTCACCAAGGGCAGTAGAGGCAAAACATGCCACTGGCTTTCTTTGGGCAGAAGAACTGGTCTGTGGGTTTAGGGGAAATGACAGACCTAATTTCTCTACTCTCCTACTAATGAAACTGATCCATCTCATGAGATTTTGTGGTTTAAGCTGAAGAACATCACAAGGATGGTAAGGAAGGTAAGATTCTGGTTAATGGGAAGCTCATGATAAGTGGCAAACACTGAGAATTATGAGGTTGCAGAGGACTTATTAGTGAAAAGATTGACCTGGCATTAGGTATCAGACAATATTTTCATCAATTATGCGACAGAAAATGAGAACATGCTATTGAAATTGCTAATTATTTGAAGCTGGCAATCTTCATCAATATGGGAAGTAAACATGAAGACGATAAGGAATGCACTTAGGAGATCCTGTATTATGAGAAGCTTTTTGATCCATCCTAGATAAAGTTTAGCAAAATAATCATCTCATTCAGGACTGCTCAGTTTGGTGTTGTATTTGCATTGCAAAAAGGTTCCAGAATCATAAACACCTAGAAGGGCTTTGGCTCTAGTATTTTGAAGCACAAGGTTATTTTAGAAGGTGCTGATTGTGATGATCTCTGTGGATCTGTAAGCACATGCTACCACTGAAAGAATCAGCACACCCGTTGCTGGGAACCAGGTACACACAGCCCAGCTGCACCAGCAGAACTTCCTTCAGTAAGAATGGAGAGTCAGTCCTCTCCTGCCATTTTTAGGATACAGGCCTAATTACCTTCAGGTTCAGCTCATTGCATTCCTGTAGGAAATCTCAGCTGGAAATCTGAAACATCTTGCATTTCTCTCATAGCTGCACCAACAGGCAATATAATACAGGTTGTGCAACAATTAATTTATAAAAATAACCATAAATTGTAATTATACTGTCACATGAGAAAATCATTACAGGTTGTGTAACTAACTTGATAGAGATCAGCCTTCCTGCTCTGTCACCTGCAGCTGTGAGTACTTGGGCTGAATTTGATCCATGCAAAATCACAGAGATAAAGCCTCCAGAATATTAGGGTGGAATTGCAAGCTCACCCTCAAGAATTATTATGTTTTGGTGTGTTGTTGGAGACTGAGCTTAAGGCCAGAGTTTATTAAAGTATTGTCAGACTGCTAGAAGAAAAGAACAGAAAAGCACAACTACGTGGACTTTCCCACTCAAACCCATGCTTTGAATATTTTCTGCATTGTTCCTGACAAGTTTTAAGTTACAATATCAGTCATGTCCAATATGTTGAAAGGTTTGTAAGGGAACAAATAAAAGCTTGCTATTGATCAGGCATTGATGCCTAAAGAGGCAGCCTGGAGCAGAGGCTGGTCAGAGCTGGATCAATAAAGCAGGTATTTATTAAAAGGCCTTCCAAGGATATACCCTGGGCAGTACAAGAGCCAGGCCAGGGCTCTGCCCAAGATGGATCCAAGATGGATGACCGGTCACGAGTTTTCACACTTTTCTAAGTTTTGGTCCAATTCCATATTGGAATCAATTGTCCAATTACAGCTTCAGGTTATGAAGTCCCATCCTCCCAATTTGCTCTCAATTCACCATTGCTTATGATTTTTGGGCCTGAAGCTGTAATGTGTCCTTGGTTCTCGGGCTGGAAAAGGATTGTTTTGTCTAATTACCCTGTGAAGAGAACTTGCTAACATTTTATATGAAGTTCAGGGTCACACACTAAAGCAGCACAGAATCTGGAAAATATGAAAGCTAAAACTTAAGCCATCAGCATGTGCCTTGTTAAAAGAATCTGCAATAATTTGAGTAGAAATGATGGTTTCTAAGAGAATATCCACATGTATAATGCCAGTGATTTCTAGTATTTTCTGCTCCTTGTGGGAGGATGGACATATATTACTGGAATTTGCTGTATAATGATGCAGAAGAAAGGCAATTCAAAGTCCCAAATCAATTCTTATCTGTCGTTTTAGGATCAAGACTACATGTGATTAAACTTGAGTAGATACAAATGCATGCTATTCCCACTCTAAAGAAATTTTTCAAAAGCTCTTTAATAATATTTGTTCATGGTTTTATTATCATGGTTTTATATATTATTTTCCCTTCATATTCTCCTTCATATTTATTCTTTCCTCTTTATATTTAATATATGTGTTATTAAGTCAATGCAATTTAAGAGTAGCTTCTGAAAGAGAAATGGGTGCACCTTACTTTACTGAGCAGCTGGGTGCAGCTATACCAAATTGCAGCTAAATGTCTGTTCTTCCAGTGGGATAGATCTGGAGTAAACTGGCTCAAATTAGTAATGTTAGTATATTTTTGCCCTGGGATAACAAAGCAGGACTTGGATTCAATAATTTGTCATAGGAAATGAAATGGGGAGGGCAATGTGCACTTGGTCAGCAGTGTACCAAGTGATGGGTACTTGAACTAATGCAGCTCACAGCTACCACTCATTCCCAAAGAAACCTCCACCCCACACTGCATGTTCTGTTTCTCTCATAAGAGCCTTCTCTTGAACAGATTTAGCTTTCCATGTAGTCCTGTAAGCTGGCAAATGGTGAAGAAATAAAACAAAAATAGATTAGTTGTGACCTTTACTACTGGATTGACTAGGCTTGCTGATAAAAAGCCTGTCTCTAAAATGAAGTCATTATATTTAATTAATGATCCAGCTACCTTACAGCAGCAGCAATGTATTTTAGTTACAGTATTTTTGTTTGGCTGAATAAAATAGCTTATTTTCTTGTAAATACTTAAATAGAAGCAAAAACATCCTAAGTGACTTACATAATGATCCTTCTTAAGAAATTATGAGATATTCACTTCTGAACCTATTCATGAAGAAAAATTAATATAACTCTAACAAGAATGGGTACATTTACCAGCCAGATGACAGAGGAAGGTTCTAATAAAATAAACAATACTCATAATAATGTCAATTTTCTTATCCAGAAATATTCCTGAAATGAATTGTTAGAAGTGTTTTTCCTATTGAGGACAGTTTTGTGGGTGATGCATAGAAAAAATTAATTAACTTAACCTCCCTTTGTGACATTGTTCCAACTGACATCCTGACATCCTAACCCTGACCCATCTGTTCCCTCCTGTATTACATTCACATATTTATTGTATATTTGGCTCACCTGTATGGTATTTCCCCATGCCACATAATGTTTTGTAAAGTAGCAATCATGTTTGGACAACTTTGGTAAAATTGATATGTAAAATTATATATTGATACATATATATATGTATATTAAAAAGGACATTAAATAAATAGTTTAACAGAGAAATTCAGATATTCATTTACTAGGCAAAACTCTGATTCTCAAATGACAGTTCCCTCAGCATTACACCAATAAAGAAATAAATAAATACATTAGAGTGCTTACATTTTATTGTTTTGCACAGTGCTCAGCACAGTTACAGCCTCCACCTCCCCAAAACGTCTGAGTAAGGTGATGTGCACAAACTCTCTGATATTCACTGAATGCAGGATAATTCTATTTAAGCACAGCCCATAGTGAAGGAGCTGGTGAACTGCTCCAGCAAGTCCAGCATGACTTGGAAAAGCATTTTTGAATCTGTGTTTCCCTGTCCACGGGGGTTACAAACCTAAATCTGGATTTGCTATGGAGTGAGGGACCTCACAATTTCCCCTGCAATATGGCTTAGGTGCACTGAGGTGCCTGTGTTTAGATTTGGGGACACTTGGAAATTATTTTATTTCTTTGACAAGCACCAGGAGATGGAGCTCCAGACTGCACAGCACAATTTCTTGGTGCCAGAACAATGAGACCTGTTATTCCTGCACTGTTAAATGCTTCTTTCTTTTCAGCTCATCATTTACAGGATTTCTTTAAATCATCTCTCTACTTATGGGAATTAAATGCTCCTTCTTTGAATCACTGTATTAACCCCAGGGAACAATTGCTAATGTTTTTCTTCATGGATCTACAATTTAAAGAAAAAAAAATCTGATTAGGGAGAAATCAGAACAGACATTGATTTAAAATAGGTTTTGGGGATTATTCTGGCAGTATAAGGTAACTTTAACAAATCTCAGTTTTACGAGTATATGGAAATGTTCAAAAAGTAAAATTCCTTGGAAATTACGATCAGGTACATCCCTACTATCTCCTTTAGAAATGGAAAGCACAAAATTCTTTATATAAAAGCATAGTAGTTAGAAAGGGAAGAAGGAAACAACATGAAAGTTCTCCATGATACAGTGTGTGTATTCCTTCACTGGCATTTCAAAATGCCACATTTTGGGGGTTTTAGTAATTTTAGGTCACATTTAATCACTTTTGTGAGGAAAAAAAGTCACTGCTTTGTTCAAAGCATTGAATTTTAAAGCTGTCTGAGAAATCATCACCTGCTGTGGAAATCTAACCAGAAAACTGTTCTCATATGGAAGAGAGCAACATTTTAATAAATTCCTTAAAAAGTGAACCCTTCATTAAAAAAAAATTAGTTCAATTCTTGTTTGCCTCCCACCTAATGAGAAGCCTGATACAGCAATTAACTTTGTTTTTAACTGAGATTTAAACTTTAAGTGTATGCACATGCTTTGATCTCTAGTCAGATTTTTGATACCAATCAGGGAGATTGTGTCCAATATCCCAGAGCTGCAGGTTTCTCAGAGCATGTTGCTATTAACATTTTCTCAGTAAAGCAGTTACATGTTGAGAATAAAACTTTAAAAAGCTATAAAGAGGTTTAAGAACATAATTCATGCTGACTTTTACTTTTTGTGTATGTGTCAATATCTTTTCATTAAATCACAGTAATTTAAAGTGATTTTTTCCCCTCTGTGCTATGTAAGATTAGAATATACAGTAAAAAACAGACCTTGTTTTTATGCTATAGTGCTTCAAAAGTGTGATATTAATTCTGGCAAAAAAATAGTCTCCAAAAGAGCTTTATGTTAGTTATAAATGTTTGACATAGGAAATATGTGAAAGACCAGTTATGGGCTGATCAGAAATATCTCTTGACATTTTTAGAGTGCAATGTGAGAAGGGTTCACATATTTAATCATGACTTTTTCAAATAGGGTTCTCCAACTCAATGGGAGCCACCATACTTACTGTTTTAAGGAAAGATAATATAAGACTTTTATGATGAAGGGAGAGAAAAGAACATGCCTTCAGGCTGAAATGGTTATCAGTTTTTGATCAATCACCCTTACATAAGTTTTTCCACTAGTAGCAAGATATTAAGATATTTACAGCCAACATATATCACATTGAATGGATTGTATGAAGCAAGGCGGAAAAATGAGAATAACATGCAGACTATAGAGCTTTCATTAAGAGTCGAAATAAGATAGCTGTTAAATAACTTACCTCATACTGTGTTGCTAAAGATTAGAAAAATGAAGTCCTGAAATATTTCTTTTTCATATTTTTTAAACAGGACTTACCAGTATACCATCAAAATTTCATTTTCCTAAATTACTCTTCCGTGTTTATACTCCAAATGCTTGGAAATACAAAACAAGAGCATACAAAATATTATTTTCCTGATTTTTGAAACTCATGGAATGATCTGGACATCTGGGCTCCTAGAATTATGAAAAAAAAAAAGTATATTGTAAAGGCCAGGGGCTGCCCTCACATCCTTGTTACCACAGCATTCCTGGATGTGATCCCAACACTGCATCCTGAGTGAATGTACAAATTCTGCTTGAACCAACTGCCCAAGATAGTTACTCTAGACATTTAATTCAGAGCCCTGCCTGTTCTCTGACACCAACACAGGTACCATCTCTGTGTGCTGGTATTCTGGTTCTGTTGCTGGGTCCTTGTGCTTGTGTAGAATGTAGCTTCCTCTTCATACCAAAATAAGAAACTGGGCTCAAGAAATGCCCCCAAAGTCAGAAAAAATATTAGTTTAAATGTGTGCAGCTTCCCAAACTTTGGTCTACTGTGGGTGAGTGGTACAAGAAAGATAACTAGTTACAGTTTTGGCTATTAAGAGGTGGTCAAATAAATAAAACACTGCTTCAGATATGTTACACAATCATGAAGCCTCTTCTGGTCTGTTGAATTGTAAATGTTCCCTATGTGAGACAAATTTCTGTATCAAAATACAGTTAATGCAAAATGTTGCGAATTCCTGTTTCAGCATGATAACAGGATCACAGAAAGTGCTCTTGTTACTTCTAGAAAAGAGGGTGGGTATATATAGAATATGCCTGGTAGCAGCTTCTATAATTAACATCGAAAAGTAGTTAGCATTGTAATTCTCTGTTTTCAATCACTTATAGCTTTATGAAACATCTCCCTTTTGTGCTGCAATTTTAATCCTGGATTTTTGCCAATGTCAGCATTTTAAAGTATGAAGAAAGTCTTCAGTCTTCTGTATTGCTGAGAAGACTGAAAATACACACTCACAGGGCTGACTGCTCCGTGCAGTTCTGTGCCCCAAAGTTCTGTTTGTTGCAGTCTGCCAAGGATTGGACCTTGCCAAGGCCCACAACTTTGTCCCAGGAGTCAGTGTTAGTGATTTATTCATATGGAAAAGGAATAGCATGGATTGAATAACGTAATCCTCAGGGAACTGACGTAGGATTTTTTCCCCCTCTTTCCCCACAGGAAGGTTTGTTGACTAAGGAAGTTAGAAAAATCAGTCCAAGCTCCCACCTTTCTCTTTTAACAAGCACTAACAGCTGCCTTACATACTGATAATTGTTGCTTATGTTTCAGTAGCAGGATATATTGACACTTGAAAAGAAGCCAGGCAAAGTATTCATATCTGTGCAATGATCACACACATTCTTAAGCATTGTCCCAGTTTAGAGCAGAAAAAAAGAGAAGATTTTTGGTGTGATCACAGTTTTCATAAATGCTTGCAAAGTGTAGAATTTTTGATGTGTCTGCAGTCATAAATATGTCTGTTAAGTATGCAGTTTTTAAAGGTCAAGTAGGATTCTTTAAATTTCTTGTAATTACAATCTTTATTCTACAAGGATAGTAATGTGTGCTTACTCTTAAACTGTTTGTGAAATATAGCAAAATGAAAAAAGGTGTGTGAAGCTACAGTTTAATCCATGACAAAAGGAAAAATGTTTTGCCTAGCAAGCTGGTATAACCCAGAGTGCTCTTTTTATTAATTGATGTAAACATTAAAAATAAATTATCTCACCTCTACATGTATCCATTTTCTTGTGGAAATGCACACAAAGAATCTGTGATGTTTCCTCCTTCCATGTTCAATCACATCTTTGCCTTTTCAACATGCAGCAAAATTAAGACCAGTTTCATGATCAGTTTAAGGGATCTGCTAAGGTCTTCTCCTCCTCTTCACCTCCAGCATCTCTGCTACCCAGGGAGATCCAGGAAATGCTCTAGCTTAGAAAAGAAAATAAAAACTTCTATATGGGCTACTCTCCCCACTTTGATCTGCTGCTTTTAGGCCCTTGGCTCTACTGATCCACAACTTATTGCTCTGAGCCCAGTTTCTCTCTAATGAATTCACTTTAATTCATATTAGAGATGGAAGAGAGAAGTGATGTAACTCCAAAACCATTATCTTCTCCCCTGTGGATTGGTACATGAACATGAAATTGGTACAATATACATGAAAATGTATCAACAAACCAGCAGAGTCTACAGATTCCCTGCGATGCCAGCAGCTGTACAAATAAAAGCACATATATAAAGGAGTCATAATCTTGGCTAAGTATAAGATACAACAAGAAGAAAAAGCATCCTGACTAGCAGTAATTTTAGCTTGATTTTGGGCAGAGAACCTATGGTTGTACTGGCCACATTACAAAGGCAAATCCATGAGTACTTTGTGTTCAGCAACAGGAAAGTAAAACTTTGCTCACTCAAGGATTTTAATGTTTTGGGAGCTGGCTTCCATTTTCAAAAGTTTTAGGCAGTTCAGAGTCAGAAAGTGGCCAGATGCATAAATGTGTGGTTGTTTGGGAAGGGTGCTTTAGAAAGGCCCCCAACAGATCAGGTGCTGACTCCAGCAGATGTGGATGAGTCAATCACCCTTGCCCAGCTCTGAGCACCACACACAGAGCTGCTTCCTGCATCACAGCTGACCAGACACCTTTGCACATCTGACCCAGACAATTTCTAGTTTTTACCTAACTAGATCAGTTGCTTAAGATGTGTATCAAAGGTACCTGATTCCCTGTGCATCTGCCTGTACTTGTGCATTTCCTAAACTATCCTGGCAGTTTAAACACTGGGCCTCTTCAGCTGAGTCTGAGGCTTGCCATTGCAAGCCTGATATCTTTTATTTTACAACAATAAATGCCACAAACAGACTAAATTTTTTTCTTGATTTTGTCTCATTGATATTGAATTATGGTTTCTGGTAGTTTTCTTCTTTGGCTCCACAGGTATCTCCTAATGATTTTTCCTAATTAGAATTGGTACATTTAGCCCAACAGAGCTGGACAGGGCTCTGTTACAGCCATAGCACAAATTTTCGACTGCATAAACTAATTTTCAAGTGAAGGAAAACCCAGGTCCTTGTCTTAATAAATGGTGTAAATGGCCAAATCATCAGAGCTAAATAGTGGATTCAAAAGACCTGCTGTTTGATCACCTATTGCAGGCCTCCAGGCAAAGACTTCTTTGGCAACATTAGAAAACTCCTGAAGTCAGAACAGAGATTCAGCAAGTGATACTTTCTCTAAATTATATGGCATATCCCTAAGGATAGGAAATATGAATCTATGGAATTAAATGACAGTTTTCAGATTGGTTTTAGCCAGAGGTTAAGCCAAAGGTTACACTTGTCCTTACTGGGCAGGAGGCATGAGACTCACAGCTGAAGTGTCTAATTACTATGGTTAGATCAGGTTGAATCCTGGCCTTGGTGTATGGTGGCTTTCTCTGCCAGCTCTGAGACAGTGCTAGTGTTATCTTGTTTAAAATCTTTTTATCGCTATTGATCAGCATTTGTCCAAGAACCTTTCAGGGTGCACTCAAGGGGTTAGATAAATGATTGGCAAAAAATCTCAAAAAGGAACTTGGTGTGGGTGAGCATCACGGCTCTAAATTTGGATTTGAGTATTCAGTTTGGATAATAGCTCATTACAGCAATGAAAGTAGTGGCCATTGGAATAAGGAGCTTCTGGAACATCCAAGGATGGAACCCTTAACTCTGTTTTCACACATCTTCAACTCAGTTTAAGGGTGTTAACTATTATACACAAACTTGTAAACCCTTGTTTCTAGAGACAATTATGGTGCTATTGTTTGATGCATCACTAAGTAATTGCCTGATAGTTCTGCTTAAGTAGAAAATTGACCTTTTTCTACTTTTTTTTTTTTTGCTGCTATCAGTAAATGATGCCCAGCTGAACTCTAAAAGCTTCAAGCTTTTATTCTTCTCTAATAAATAAGCTATTTACTTCATTAGAATGATGGTAGGCTTACAGAAGTAGAGTTTTCACATGGCAGTAAAATGGCATGTGAGTGGTTATAATGGCACTTCAAGATATCCTTATATTCAGTATTTTATTATTATTATTCCTTCAATTATATGCTCAAGATAGAAGGTTAAATATTGTCAGGTCATCATCACCTTTATATATAAGAGTATATATAAATTGGAAAGACCCGTGTAGTGGTGATATTTGCTTCCAAACAGTGCTAATGGCTTGCTGGTGACATTGTGCTGGATGAGCTGTTTTCAGGACCCAAGTCATGGTTGCAACACTGTTCTGGTACTCAGTGACATATTTTAGCTACCTCAGTGGAGGGGACCAGACTTGGATGACAAAACATTGCATGTTTGAGGCTTCCCAAGACCTCACAGAGCTTTATCTTTCTGACTAGATAAAATTCCTTCATACTGAGTTAGAAATTTTGTACAAAGGGTGGTGATGCCGCCTGTCAAACAAAATTCCTCATTCTAATAATTCTAGGAAATCAGCTTCACTTTTTAAAGAGCAGTGAGGTTTCTATTCTGCAGCTCCATGCTCTCTGGAGTCTATTTCTTGACAGGTTGAGTATGATGGCTTCCAGTTGTTCAAAAGTATGTCTCTTACCATCATTTTACATGGCTAATTGCATTTTATAAAAATGGTTTGCAAGTGATTTGTGAGGGAGATGTGCATTATAGCTTGCACTTCATGTTCATTTCCAAATTCATTTATCTCACATAAGTGTTTTCTAAAAGTCAAGAACTAAAAAATATAACTAGGAATAGTTTTCAGAAGTCTATTACTGCAAGTTCTTCTACAGGGAAATGAACAAAATAAAGTTTAAATGCTTCTTTGTTGCCAATAGTTCCCCTTGATCCAATTATAACTTCTTTACCTAACGTTACACAAGACTGATTTAAAGATAACTGTCCAGACTGATCTGAGAAGAAATGCATTAAAACATTTATGTTATTACAATATACACAAAATGCATTAAAGTAATGAGACCATCCTGACAGAAACTCACAAAATCAAAGACTTTCAGTGGGGAGGTTGAAATGCCATTTTTAACACACCCAGCAGAGAGATTACAGCTTTCGTAGAAGATGAAATTACATGCTTTTTTTGAGGCTCCCTAATAAAGAATCACTCAGGCATATTGTAATGGTTTCAAAATTATATGGTATTTTAATCCTTTGCATTTGTCTTTGTATTATGTAAGTTAGATTTCTATCAACACTTCAACACCCTGTCTTAGTCAAGTTATTATCTTTTCATTACTTTTTCTTTTTCATAGGAGTAGCAGTACTTATTATTAACTGTCTCAGTCCTAGAGACCCTTCTTGTTCTCCTTTTCAGGAAATTAGTGGGATTTTTGTTTCACCTTTGGTTTTAGATCAGCAGTAAAGTATCTTTACATACATTATCAAATAACCTTGGAAACTAGTTCTTAAAACCTAAACTCACCTGAATGGCTGTTGGTAACAGCACAAAAATCCTCAGATTCTTCTCTCTGAAGCTGTTTCTCCAGCTCCAAGCCCCATGGTGAGTTAAACAATTGCAGCATGAGTGCCATTCAATACTCAGCACAAAGTCATACCTCTTGATGAACAAGAAATTTTTACTGCCAAAGCAATGGTGAGGGAAAAGATGGAGGTCCAACAAATACACCGGATGGATTGAGAGATATGAGTATTAAATATCCAGAAAAAACTGAGCATTTACATTTTTCTCTAATGCATTTTTTATGTTCATAACTCTTCATATTGTACTATATTCTCTGAACTAAGAATTTCTGTGTGCCAGAGTAAATGTGAAGGATAAGGTGAAAGTATAATAAATAAAGTAGATGAGCTGAAAGATATAAGTATTAAGCATCAAGGACAAAGTAAAGCATTTTATGCTAAAGCCTTTTATATATTAATTCTATTTCACTACTTTCTTATTCCATCTATTGCTAAAGTATCCAGCTGGTCAATTGTCAATGAGTGCCTGAAAGTTTAGCAAAAGTATGAACAGAGAATAAAGTTATTTTTATAAATGAACAGATAAGCTAAAAATTTATTTTGAGAGGAGATAGCTTCTAGGCTTATCTGCAGTAACTTTTATGGTGTGGGCACAGGTGGGCCTTAGCTGTGATCTGGGGATGTAGAGTTTTCACAGTAGGTCTAGGCTGTAGTTAAAGAGGTGCTAACTCCTTCCCATTTACCCTGTTATTAAACAGCAACCCCGATAAAAGATTACATTTTAAAGATCATCACTGTGCAATTTCCAGAAAGCACAAATAATCAGTTCTTTCCCAATCCTTGCAGGCCAGGACAAAGGAGAGTTTGGTTGACTCCTTTGGCCATCCCAGCCTATTGTCTGTAAGAGCTGGCCTGGGCCTTTTGCCATTGTCACTGGCAGTCAAACACATGATATGACTGATTGGAGATGGGCAGCCATCACTCACCAGGAAAAAACTCTGTTCTGGCATTGCTCAGGTACTTCCAGGGGCACTTTCTATGAGAAACAGCCTTAAGGACATCAGGGGCTGCTTCTGTATTTCCATGTTACAGAGATTTCAAATGCACTTCTGGTGTCATGGCCCATTCTTTGGCTCATGCTCTAGATGAGAGGGGCTCCAGGTAGAGAACCTTGAGTTCAGTATCTTATGCTCTCCTCTGAGAGTGGATGCAAATGTCTGGCAAAATTTGCCCCTGAAAACTCAAGCTTTGTCTTGTGCACATTTAGCACATGCAGTGTGAATGAAGAAATGCTTATGAAAAAGTCATGCTCAGCATGAATTCAGGTGTGGTTCAGAATGTTGCGCCTGAATTTTAAAAAGCTTAATGCTCATTAACTGCAGAGAGTTTGTTGTGTCTCCCCAAAACAAGACATGTTGCTGCTAAAAACTACTTAGTTCTTGAGGACTGGTTCAGCATAAGAGCAGCATGGAGTATGAAAGGCTATAGTTTAAAATAACTGCTGACGAAGAAACTTCTGTGGGAAATTTGCCAGGCTTATAAAAGGAAAAGATACCATAGCAGAATATAAAAACAGATAAATAATAAATTGCAACTTCCTCTGGAGCTGTGGAGTGTGCCAGTATTTATGGTTTTGAAGGGTTTTATGGAGAAAATATTTTATTTTTTATGTTGTGAAATATATAGCAACATAAAAATGTAATGGTTGGCTTAACCTATAAAGAGTTTTTTAATCAGTAAGTTCCTGACAGAAGGTGGGATTTGTATCTCAGTACAGAATTTTTTTTTCTTTTAATTTTCGAAGTTCAGGATGCCTTGAAGTTGCCTGACATTATAGGATAAATTTTCAAAGCTCTGTGCAGGAGGGATGCCAACATGAAAAACATCAAGCAAACGCTGAGTTATGTTTGTGCATCTCCTGTGTTGTGTTTTGATAATTTCTCCCATATATCTGCATAAAGATAGGGTTTGTGAGCAGAGTGAAATTATAGATTGAGCCGGTTATTTTCCTTCTTCCATGTTATGTGGAAATTAATAAAGTAATTAAATGTTACATTTACTGTTCATTGAATTACTTGGTTGTTTGGTAATTATTAGTGTGATTACAAAGTGACATAAACAACCGTGTGGCTCAAATGTGCAATTATGTACAATATATGCTGAGCTGACACACACGGAACATATTCCCCTGATTTTGCAGGCAATTAATAAGTGCTCATGCAAAGCAGCTTGTGCTAAGAGCTGTTAATACTGCAACAGAGTCCATTTCTTGTTCAGCTTGTGCTTGTGTTTGCAATGAAGCACTCTGCCAGTGAAGTCAAACAGAGGCAATCTGACTTGTTCATTGCTAAATGTCATTTAAGTGGAAGATAAAGGCAGTTCAGCTTACTTGTCCTGCTGCTTGGTCTCTCCTGCAGGGACATCTGAATGTAATGTCACACTGTTCTAAGAAAGTGGTAATATTGAATTACTGGAGATTTTGAGGATTTATATGATTCTGGCCTTGATTTCTCTAGTGATGTTGCACAGTTCTGAAAAAGAGAAATTTTCTATGTTTGCACATGGAAATATTCATATTATTCCAACCTATTTTCTGGTCTATTTACTGTAAAATAAGACTACATGTGACTACCACTACTGTCTGCTTTTCGAATTGTTAAGAGAGACAGTGTTCTTCCATTTCCTGAAATAATTTTTGAAAAGACAGCAGTTGTTCATAAAAGTGAATGAAATCATGACTCACAAGGTTGAGCCACAGCTACCCCATAAACCATAGCTGTGCAGCATTGTGTAAGGGAGATCAGCCACAACTAAATACTTTTATGCCAGACATCTGGTAGGTTCCACATTTACTAGGAACAAATAAACACCCGTACATCTTCTTTAATATATCTGACTGTGAATATGGAGGCTACCTCAACTCTGCTTCATTTTAACTGCACTGGCCTTGAGCTTGATTTTGCTAGCTGGGATGCATATTAAACCTAAAGAGCTAATGTAGGTAGCAAGGCTGACAGTAGGACATATTGTCTTTTGTAGTCACTCAAATAATGCAAAGAGAATGAGCCATCCTGATACCTCATTCTTTCCCCTTCTTTTCCTTTTTCTTCTTACATCCATTCTACACCATGCTGAAATTTTTCATTGCATTTCAATGCTTTTCATTGCAGTCAACTCTTTGGCAGTTTGAGGTTGTGTATAATCCATTCATATGTCTCAACATACTAGTTATTCTCACTTGGCTGGTAGGGAGATAAAGAGGAGTGTGTGTATGATACAGAAATTTTCTTCTTTTAAAAACTCTGGAACCTCTGGGATCATTTGACCTTGAAGAAAAATCTTCCACCAGAGTCCAGCACAGTAAGTTTGCTTCACCCTGGGCTGATGACTTCAGCTTTGTTTTCTGCATTGGCTCAGTAATGCCTATAAATCTTGCATGTTTTGCTGCTAGTGCAAGTCCAGGTGTGGCTTTTGGTCACTAGTTGCTGCTGTTTCTTCAGTCCCTTTGGCAATTTGAGTCATTTCCCGAAGAACTTGCACAGACTGATTTATGAGGGCATCTGGCTTCTGCAGAGGAGAAAAGCAGAAGGAAGCAGGGGAGGAAGAGGCTTGGATCTGTGTTCCAAACAGCTCTGAATGTGAAAGAGCCAATGCAGTCTCAGTATGTGGATTCCCAGTATTGCTGCGCTCTGCTGTGCTGCACACTCAGTGTGACCTTCAGGCCTGTGCTGTGCTGCACAAACCTCTCAGCCACAGGATGAAAATGTGCAACTCAGCGAGCAGAGGAGTCTGTGGCAGGTCCTGCTCTGTCCCACCACTGCCTCACCTCCATGGCCTTGCCTTTAGCCAGGAGTGCAGCACGGAGTTGTCATGTGAGTGCTCTTGCTCCTTGACGGTGGAAGGGAATAATACACAAGATGTTGAATGACAAAGGGTAGAATCTCTTTTATGGATATTATGTGCTACACACAGCAGAGGCCCCATGGTTTTTTAACTGCTCATGGTTCCTACCATCTGGAAGGATGCATGATTTTCTGTGCTAATCTTTCCTTGTCATGCCAGCTCTAAAAGTAACATTAAGCTGTCCTCCAAAAACCCTCAGAGGCTTTCTTACTTCAACCACAACAGACCAGCACCTCCTGCTGCAAAACATCCACACCCTGGGGAATCAGGGGCAAGAAAATAATGCTCAAATGAGATAACCTGAATATCTTATATACTCTTGGATGAACTACTGATCTGCATTGTGACTTGGCACAATAGGTCCCAGATGAAGGTATTCCCTGTGTATTATCATTACCTACAAGTGAGAAAGTACAATGGACCAAGCCAGGATTTATTGAGTCCTAATTCATTAACAGGCAGAGGCAGGTAGGCTACAGCAGTCAAGTAGGATAAGCTATGCAGGGGATAGCACTCAAATTTAATGCCAGGAAGCAGCTTCAGTGAAGATGAAAAGACAACATTCATCCTGACATTTCTCATGTTTTACGTTTTTTTTTAATGTAGTGGAACCTATGCTATGGGAGGCAGAAAATGGATGGTCGGAGTGGAAAAGCTGTAAAAGAAAAAGCTTCTGCTATAGCCTTGATCTGCCCTGCTGGGTGCACACAATGTGGCATTGTATTAAACCCTTAAAAATTGCTGTTGCCCTCTTAGGTCTGTGGCTTTTTTTGCAGGCTTGTGAAGTGGTATGTACTGGTATAGTTTTTGAACAATACAATCAGGCTATGTAAAATAGTTTGCAGTCAAGCAATTAGGCCATGGCTCTGGACCAGACTGAAAGAATCAGATTTGTCTCTGACTGCTAAAGGAGGAGGAGAAACTCATGAAGAAAGAAATAGCATTAAGCTAATACTAACCCAGTTTCTGGGTTGATTTTCTAATTGCCATGTTCTTGTAAAATGCTTAGAAAAGCAGAAACAAAATTCAGTGTTTGCTCTTCTTTCACCCCTTGCCTTGTTTTATTTTGTCAGCACTATGGTGAGACAGACAGAGACAAGGACGAAAAACCTCTGATTTAGCTGTTTCTCAAACATAGCAACCACATCCAGTGCTTGAGAGCTTGCAGGCTAGTATCAATTCTGATATATGTATCAGGAAATGGAGTCATCATATTGGTTTTGCTCATGGGCAAACTCTTCCAGCTGTTCAGTGATACTTGTGTGAATGCTTTCCTTAGCTCTTTTCTGTAGACCCCAACAAAGCAGCCCCTTGCACTCAGAAATGAGTGAGAAACAGAAGATCAATTCTGTAGACCTTTACCTGCCATCCCAGGTAAGCTTTCCTTTCAAGAGGTCTCTATGCCTTTTTCCTTTAGGGAGTCATCCTTTTCTTCATTTTACTGCAGCAAATTTTGTGCCTGCTTAGTGGGCTGATAGAAAAGCAGGGCTTAACACATATTTTAGACACGGATCTCATCTCTTTTGGACATCTTTTTGAAAAAATGATGGTGAGCAGATACAGAAAAGTCAGAGGATACAATTGTCACTCATGTGATGATGTCACTTTATGCTGTTGTTTTTCTGTAGACAAACCAATAAGGTGTCACCTTTTGATGGTTCTTTGATACATCAAACACCATCTTCCATTAATTTCTGTGGGAACAAAGTGCACTCAGTGTAATGTAGGTTTGGCACTGGAGTCAATGGGAATGATTTTTTTGACCTCAGTTTGATCTGGACAGGGTCCATGGTGTCCAGCAGTGAATTTATGGTGCCACCTAAACCCTTCAGGGTATGCATGAGTCATCTCCATGGTGCTGAGGCAATCTCAGTAAATAAGAAGAGACAGCTTCTTTCTCAACAGGTGAACCAAATCCCCAAAGTAAATTTTTTTTTCCCCCAAGGAAGCAAAAGGTTAATTTGAACTGCTCATGGTCTTCCATGAATCAAATGAAGTAATCCCATGCCTGAGGTTTAAAAGCATCCGTAAATTAGAAGGGTGTAGTGTGCAGATCAAAAAGAAGGTTATCAAATATTAATAAAAAGAGAGAGAGAGGCAAGAAAGGGAGAGAGATTCTGCTAGAAACCCTCTCATAACTTCAACCTAGAAAGTACAGTTCACCTACTCAGGGTCCATTTAGCACACACTGTATTGTTGAGCTCCAGGCAACAATATAAAAAGATAAGAAGGAAGACATAAGATAATTTGAGAATGTGGAAAATAAAGTCTAAAGTATTTTCTTCTGTTAAAAAAAACCAAAATGAAGAATGAGTTGAATATATGAGAAAAAAATGTAAAAATCTAAGGAAAAAACTTCTCAGCTATTTTATCCCACATGAAGCCTGGTTATTTTTTAATGCTAACTCTATCTGAAAGGCAAATTATATAATGAAAAGAAGTGGAAAACTAGCTTTTTTTTCTGGAAAGTAATTCATTAGATGGAATGAAGAACTGATTTCCTAGGGAAAAAACAAGCTGTACCTGCAAAGGGTAAAACCTTGTATAACAGAAGGAGTAGTGAAGACTCTTTGAAACCAACACATTTTGTGTTCTCTAATGGTGATAAAAATTTCCCCAGGCCAAATTAAATTGCCAGGAGTATTCAGGGGACAGTTCATGTATCCTCATTTTTAGCTTGTAAGTGGTCTACACCCCCTATGCTTAGCATTAAACAGTGTGAATTAGTTCATGCCACACCATGCAGGGTACTGGATGGGATTTGGGGGCCACTGTGCAAGGCAAACAATGAATTGCAATGTCCTTTTGCAATGGAGATGTCACAGCAGTCCCCAGAACAACAAGGCTTTCATCTTTCATGTTCTTGTACGTGCCTGACTTGGTCCACTTGGGCAGCAGCCGTGTTGTCTTAATAAGACAGAATCTTTCACTCACAATAGAAAAATCAAGCCAAACCCACAATTATGCTATTGAAACACTGCATTTCAATTACTTTGCATGTTTGCCTCTGGTTAAAATTTTATTGAAGTGAGCAATCTTCAGGAGCTCATATTTTGCACATCAATCTGTGTTGCCAAGCAGCAGCTGGAAGAGCAGAAGATGGAGCAGAAAACCAAAAGACAATGCAGAAGGAATTTCAAAACACTGTAGAAGGATGAGAGAAATCTCATACCTAATTTGTTTTTTCATAGTTAATTGTTAAAATATTGAAAAGCATGGGGAGAAAATATGAACATTTGAGTTGGAACAAACAGATTAAAACTTCCTTCTCACAGTGGCTGCAAAAGTGTTGGCCTACCAAGCCTGCAGCTGCATCAGGGTCTTGGCAGATCAGGGGTGTCCTGGCACAGCTCTCAGCTGCCACGCATGACACTCTGTTAAGGTGGAGGGGCTCTGTGCTAAACAGGAAATCTCTGCATTTCACATCCCCACAAACAGAAGCAGAGCAGCTCCATAGGAGAGGGAATAGATGGAATGAAGAACAAAACACACAGCCAAGACCTAAATATTTCATGAGGTCTCATCTTCAGTGGATGTCCCCATGTATAATGCTCTGATGAATCATCTTTCTGAGAGTTTGGCTGTAATATGAGACAGCACATGGTCTTGGCTTGTGTTATCACACAGCAAATGCTTTTCAAGGGTTTTATCTTATCAAGCAGATAAAAGTCTTGATCCTGTGCAGAGTGTTGTGTGTAAACCCTCACTGCTGGTACCCAGCAGCAGCAGGAGCTTGTGCTTGTTAGTACCTGCAACACTGAAAGACCCGGGCCCATTTCCCCCTTTTATTCCATCTTAGCTGGTGTGTCTGCTCCAGTGAGGTCAGAGCCTGTCTGCTCATCTCCTAATTCTCTTACATCTCCTTAATTTCTCTAGAAACGAATGGTCAGTATTTTAAAAGCTGTGTAGGTAGCCTGCCCTAAAAGTTGTGTGCATGTATAGGGCAGGCCAGTCAGTAACCTGTCTCTGCCTGTTTATCAGTGGGGAGATTAGCCCCTAGTGCTGACATTTTTGGGCATGGCTCAGAAGCATGCACTAAAGTCAGCATGTCTCCAGCCTAGTACTTTTACTTCATTTTCAGTTTATCCTGTAACGTGTCACAGATTTAAACAATGCCATCATCCTTATTGTCCTCCACTGGAAGTTCTTTCAGTGGTCAAGAAAAGGATGGCTTCTCCCTCTAAATCTCACAGTAAGGCCCTGATCCCTTGCCTGTGGAAGTACAAATGAAATGCTCTCTTGCCTAAATGAGCATTGGACTGGATCCTGAAAGGAGATCAACTCTCATCTAGGACTGTTTGGTTACCTTTCTTTGTTGTTGAACTTGCATTCAAACTGCTGGAAAACCTGGACTGGTTATTTCAACAGCCATAATTGTGCAGATTGAAGTAATGTTAGTGAGTCATCAGCTAGCAACATCTCAGTGAATATGTTCAGATTATTTCCCACTAATGTAATGCTAATTTATTGCTGAAGCATCGCACTTGATTTTTTTACGTGTCAATAATTAAAAATCATGATTTGAATAAGAGACCCAGTTGTTCAATTAGAAAACTGTACTAGGTGCTGGAAAAATAAAATAAAATAAAATGTATAACATGCAGCATCATGGAGATAACAGGTAATTAACTCTTGAAATGCACTCAAATCTGTCCCTCAGTTACAGAAGTTGTCCAAAATATGGTGAATAACAAATCAACACAATTGTTCCCCAGTACTACTATCAATTCAATTTAAGTCTAAAACAACTTATCATCATGACTATTCTGAAAGCTTTGAAAACTGCTGTATTTCAGCATTCCCATTCATGGCCTTCAGCTTCTAGAAATTAATTTGAGAAAGCAACCAAAGAAACTGAAACATAAACCACCATCAACTTTGTATTCCAAGAGAAAGACATTTCAAAGTTTTATATCTACATTAATCACCAGCTGTCAGTTAAATAGCTAAATAGGCCACTCTAAACACACCAAGATTTCACTGCTGATATTTTGAATCTGCATTTAAATCACCCTTCACTCCCATTCTATAGGCCAGTGAATATGAACTCCTATTTTCTGTGAAGTCATGTTCCTAATTTCTTTGAGCCTGCACTGAGGTTATATACTGCACGGTATCAGAGGTCATGCTGTTACAGCCAGATGTCAGCACATTAAACAATTCCTGCAGTATTTTGGGTATGATATAATAGCAAGATTCCACCTCCTGGAAAATATCTATTAGTACAGCAATGGTTCTGTTTATTTGTAGCCCAGACTTTTCATTGTTCCTAAGCTTTTATTGATTTTTTTTTTCCCTCAATGCTGTGCTTTGATTGCATAAATGCATGCAGGCCTCAGTATGCATCTGGAGAGGTATTTGTTATTTATGCTGCATGTGATCACCAATCTAGTTATAAAACTTAAATCACCCAGCCAGGGAGTAGAAACAGTCTCTCACAAGCAAAACATCCATTTGCACACTGTGCTCCATGCATAGATAAAGCCAGCCCTCTCAAAATGGGCACAGGCTGGATTATGCCTTAAGAGATCTTTGTAGTCCTGCAGAAGATACTTAAACCATAATCACTAGAGCTGCAAGGAGATTGCCCTCCAAAACAGACCCCTCAGCCCACCCCACTTGCTTCACACCCAGTTTTGCCATCTGTCTTGTCCAAAAGTTGCTGCTCATACAGTTTTTTGTCCTTAGGAAAGGTGTAGAATGAGAAAGGCACCTGCCAGTGCCTGTGTCCTGTGGCAAAAGTAACACCAATGTCTGGCAGAGACATGCTCAGCATGGAAGGCTGGGGCAATATTTTAGAGGGAATGTGAATGCAATGAGAGCAGAAGTGACAATGGCGTGCAATAGGACCATGTCCTTTTAGAAAATGTGGCTTTTATGGCCACATATTTGAACAATGTGTACTTGATGCAAGGCTGCTTCATAAAGATCTCATTTTACATAAAATTTTGCCTGCATGCCATCAAAATTTTGGTTCTAAGTTGCTGTTCAGGCTTCTAAGGGGGTTCTAAGGTTGCATGTAAGTACTCTTGAGATTCTTACTCCATAAATCAAGATAGTTTGCAAACCAAATTCTCACCTTTGAGAGTGTTAGTGGGGCCTTTTGTACATTATGTGCTTATTTTGTTGCAGTTGTGATAACAATGAAGGAGAAATTGAACAGGTGTGGTACAGCAGAGAGAAAAGCCTTGATTTGACACCCTTAAATAGTTTCAATCAACAGGAACTTTCAGCATTTTGCAGAGTAATCTAATGTTTCCTGGTGCAAGTATTGGGGAATAACATCTCACAGATTTGGAGTGGCACAGCAATCCCCTCTCTGATTGTAATTGCCACTGACTACCTTTGCAAAGTGAAGAGCATGTGCCTGTGTGTTTGCACACCTGATAAAGAAACACAGGCTCTGACAGTGGTCTGATTACCAACTGCACAGCTGAAGCTCTACTTTAACTAGAGGGTCTAAATAATTCATCATTACACAGGCTGGAGTAGCAGTGACTGAGCATTGCTGGGTAGAACAAGACTCACCTGTCTCCACTGGCTGCCCTAATCCATATTTTCAACTGTAGGGATAATGCTGAGGATGTGCACATAATAATTTTCTAATATGGAAAAATTAAAAATTATTTAAAAAAATTAAATAAGTGAAAAACCTTACAAAGAGGCAGACATTGTTTTCACAAGAGTGTTGTTACATCTGGGGTATCTCTCTGTCTCTAGTTAACATATATTACATGTTTTTGTGTTGATTAATTCCCTATTGACTGTATTGTTTCAATGAGTAAACTAAGCACAAAGAGTTGTGCTGTTCTATCTTCCTTATGAAGAGTTAAAACCTCTTTATTTTATGCTGAGCTGGAATAGAATTGAACAGGTTCTTTCCTATCCTTAATGACTTTTTATTCTGACAGTTAAAACTTCCAGTTAGGAATTTGCTTTAGGCTGAACATCAGAATCATTAGGGTTGGAAAAGACCTCCAAGACTGTCCTGTCCAGGCCTTGACCAAACACCAGCTTGTCAAAAAAACCACAGCACCAAGTGCCACATTGAGTTGTTCCTTGAACACTTCCAGGACTAGTGATTCCACCAGCTCCCTGTCCAGCCTATTCTAATCCCTGACCACCCTTTCGGTGAACAAATCCTTCCTGATGTCCAGCCTGAGCCTCCTCTAGCAGAGTTTGAGGCCATTTCCTCTTGTCCTGCTGCTAGTCCCGAGAGAGCAGACTGAGACTCACCTTTCAGGAAGTTGTAGAGGGTGATAAGGAAAAGATGAACAGACCCACAATATTCTGAAATCAACTGGAAAAAACCACAACAAACAAACAACCCCACAAGACCTACTTACATGATGAAGCAGTCCAATCCTCCAAGAGCTTCATTAATGGCCTTGTGTCCTCAGAATTCTTCTGCATATTCTAAGGGAGAGTAAAATACAGTGTCTTTGAAAGGGTTGAATTAATGGTTGTTGAAAAATAAAAGTATTTGCTTTGCAAATTCAAAAATGGTAGGAGGTTTATATTGGCCCCCCACAAAGACACTAGAAAGCAGTTCCCAGTGGGTGAATATTTTGAAGATTATGAGGAAATGGATTATTTTACCTATATAACAATTTTGTAGCCTGATTCAAAGGCTGTTTGTGTAACCTGAAAAGCTTGTCATGGTTGAGCATATACTATATATTGGATATATTTTATGAATTTTATTTGCTCTGGAAAAGAAAACAGGAGTAAATAAATACTCATTCCATCTTAATAAACCTATCAATAAATCTATTCTGTATAAAAGAATGTCAATTATCTTGAAAGTTTAAAGCCAGTCTTCTAAAAATTGTGCAGACATTACTTATCCCAAGATATTGTGCAACTGGAATGCTACGCCTTACCCTAATTCTGTAAATCTAGAGTTATCCTTTTGTTATCACTTGCTCTTTCCACAGAAATAATTGTTACCAATTAAGTTCTAACAAATTGCCTTATTATCTTCGCTGTACAGTCAGTTTTTCTGAACCACAAACCTTTGGAAAGGCTTACAGAGACTGATGGGGTGCGTTGGATGTGCATCAATAAGCCAAGATTGCTACATGTGATTGTTTCATAACAATTATCACAGATATTTTAAAGACAGCTTTTCTTTCTTTTGGCAAATGTGGGCTGGAAAAAGAAGCAGCAGACTTTTAAACAGACTTTATGATTATGACTAAATTATCTTTTCAGAGATATTTACATTTCAGCCTGCACCCGTTTTTCTTAGGAGAAACTAGTCTTTCCACGTTCTAGTTTCTTTTGTTTTGTTTTTCTTCTCCCAGTCTCTGGTCCCCCATTTATATTTGTATTCCTCTTTCAGGGCAGGGGATAACCTCAAGCAGAGGGGCCACACAGACTTTCTGGGACCCATCCTGTACTTACCCTCTGATGTCCTATGGGCTTTCAAGTGATATTGCTCTCTTCCAGCCCCTAGTCATCCCCTGACAGAAATATTTAGTGTGCACATTTGTATTCTTTCCTGCAGGATACTCACTCACAAGACTGTCATGCCCATCTCAAACAAAAATATATGCCCTCAGGAGCAGGATTATCTCCTGAGTGAGCAAGCCCAGGGTTTGAAAGGGTGAGTTATTCCTATGCTGACTCTGGCCACAGGATGTCAAACTTGCTTTAGCATTTTCAGGGAGCAATTTGCATAGCACCAGGCTTCACTGTAAAGGTTATTTTTTTTCTGTTTATATCAGCTTGCCTGCTTTAAAAGAAAAGATTTTGTTGCTGTCCTTTCTTGATGGATTCTGCTAGATGTATGTGATCTCTGTGATTCTCCAAGCTGTTAGAGGTTAGCCAGATCCTATGCAGCTTCCCAGGACCCTTCCCAGAGGATGCCTGCTGCACTGGCCCAGGCACTGATGGCTGCTCAATTCTGGAAATCAAATCTGCACTCTTAACCTGATTGCTCAAAAGCAGAGGTAGATTAAAGGCTTTATACATATAGTTCCGGATGAGGTTTTTAGAGAAAAGGGTCCACTGAGTTCAGTGGGGGCAGGATTAGGATGGAGCATTTGCACATTCTGAAAACAAAGCGGTGCCTGTAGGGCTTCCCAGGATATCATCACATTTTGAGGACTTTGACATTGATTTCCTGCTGTGCGCACATGCAAAACTTGCATCTCCTCAGTAAGGAAGAGAGCATCATATTTATTTTATGCCTGGAAAGCAAGCCAGCCTGCTGGGTCCTTAAGATGCACATTAGATTTATGTCTTCCTCTAGGAATTAATGAAACTTCAGGAATTATGATGAATGATATGGAGTGATTTATGAATGTCCATCACAGTTAGTCATCTTGCTTGTTGAGGAGGTTTCCAGGTTTTATGAACGCTGTTTTTGCAGGTTCATTGCCTCTTACATATGAACAATAAATGTCCTGTTTCATGGTGGAAAAATGGCTTGATTAAAAAAAAAAAAGGCAATGTCATAAGGAACATTTATAAACAGCTTCAGTGTAAAGCTGTGATCTGATAACAGCCATTCAGAAAAAATGAGGAACTGTCATGCTGGAAAGTGTCCTTTGGAGCAGAGCAGAGACATATAATAAAAACCAGTGCTCATATTGTGGATTGGGAGCTTGCTGCTTGACCCTACTTGCTATAAAGTTTGATCCTTCAGTCTCTGATCTTTCACACTTGAAGCCAGTGGGAGTTTTCTCATCCTACCGCTAAGCAAATCACAGGACTTCAGTGGAACTAATCTTTGGCTCTGTATGTCAAATTAAGCACATGTGTGAAGGAGTGACAACAGAGAGCCAGAGCCCTCCAGAATTAAAACATTCAATACTGAATCGTGGAGTGGAACAGACTTTGTGGTATTTGCTTTCACAAGGAGATAGATGGCTTTTGTAAGCTCAGTATCTTTTTCCATCCCAAGGTAGGCACTCAGTGCTTGTGGTTGTGTTTGCAGTATTGTATGGGACAGAAAAACCATGCCCTCCTCACTTTCACACAATGGATTTCTCCCTAATTTAATGGGTCTGGGATTTAGATCCTTTGCTGAGAAATAATCCCTGAAAAAAACTGTCCTGTTGGCTAGGTTTGTAGTGATGATTCCTGCACTATCTAATTATATTCTGATTTATCAGATTTGGGCTATAGACCATATAATAAAAAAAAAGTCAAACAATTAAACTGTTTAAAACAGTTAAACTGTTTACCTGTTTAAACTGTTTGAAACAGTTAAACCGTAATGAAAACACCATTCTATCTCTCATGCTTTTTTCCTTCCTTTCAGCATAATATGGGATTGTGGTCTGGACAGCATAGCTAAAATATTGTCTTGATTAACCTTGCAAAGGAAAAAGGTTTCCTGAGATACTTTTCTCATCTGTATTGTTTATTAATTCTTTGAAATATGAAGTTACATAAAGCCAAGTTTTGTAACTTGTTTTGGATTTTCCCTCAGTCTAATGTCCTCAGGGAAATGAAACACAGCAGACTTGGAGGCTTTTGAAAAATTTACCATTCAAAATAGCCAACCTTAAAATACTGTTCCTGGGAGGGGCAGGGCACAGCATGATGATAACTGGTGCCTTCCCACTTTGGTATCAGTTTTTTCACTGTTCATGACACTTCTGACACTTAAGTAGCCAAATCACATAAAGCCTATACATCTGCCTGATCTGGTTCTGCAAAAAGATGTTCTTTGTAACCTGTCTATGAAAGTGACTGCTGTTACCTAATGGAAATTAATAAATACATATCCACTGCTACTGTTTCCTAGTTCTTTTAACTCAATGGACCTTGAAATATGTTTCTCTGAATTTTATTTTAATACCTAGGTCCTACTTCATAGCATGAGAGATTCTCAGTCCTAGGATCTATTAAAGTAAGTAGTAGTGGATATTCATAAAAGCTTACTTTGATTAAAACATGGTGTGAAATTGAGATATAGTGTGAGTAGGATCAAATTGGATAAAACTTTCCAATAAATGTCTTTTTCTTTCAATAGCACCATCTGTGTTTTTGCTCCAAACTCTAGATTGTATATGGGACACTAAGTCAATGAGGCTTAGAAAGGATTTTTTAGATGAAAAACTCATCTTTAATTTCAGTTATAGTGTCTGCTGATCCCCAGAACAAATATTAACTCCTCAAGAGATGCCATAGCTTTATGAGCAGGAAATCTCTTCTAAATTGCATTATATACTCACACAGTCCTTAACAAGGTGGCATGAAAAGTTAGATGTGAAGAGCAGCACAGATCTAGACTCTAGTGTTCAGAGCAGAGCTACATATTTTTAGTTCTGGTAGTGTTGATAATGTGGTCATTCCATGAGCTGGAGGTCTGAGCTGTGAGTTTCAAAACTATGGGGAGACATCTGTGCCTTTACAGCCTGGAAAGAACCTAAATGTGATTGTAATCTATTTTGGAACTTAGGAATCCCTACAAGACAGGGATCTCTTTTAGGAGTCACACACCTCAGTCCAATCAGGGTATAACTTGGTTTATAATGACAAAAGCAAACAAAATTGGATGTATTACTAATTTGTTATATTGGAACGTTTCTATTAGTTTAGTTCATGAGGCATATTTCTCTACATGTGTTAGAATATTTTTCTTATTACATTCCTGTCAATTTACTAAATTCTGTTGGACTTCAGCTGCAACTCCCTTAAAAAAGACTTTTTTGTATGTTGTGCAGGGCTGTACTGAATTCATCTGGGTAAGTTTGTAATGTCTGTATTTTCGGCACTTTCTTTATTTTCTTCCTGGTTTCTAGGTCTTTAAATGAAGAGATAATTCCCTTACTGCTATTGAACAAAAGTGTGAATTATTGTCAGCTGTATTTTGTAAACTATTGAACAGGGGAAGCCTGATCCCTGTCTTAAGAGAAATAGTTTTGGATATATAACAACTGCAGGATGTATTGTAACAATGTATACCTGTCTAACTAAAGCTCTTTTCTTTCCACATCTTCTATCTTGCAATTTGTGATCTTTGTGACCACAAGGTTCTGAAATTCTGACTTTGTTCAGAGAGATAATGGAGTAGGTGAATTTGTTATGTTCTCCTTCACTCTCTCACATACAAGCAGGATATCCTATTACTGTTTTCTTTCCATACTTGAGATATGTTCCAAGCTGTCAGATGCAGACTTTATCAAGAAAAGTGTAATCAAAGTTACTATAAAATAAAAGCATGGGGCAAGCCAAGCCGCTCAGCAGTAGCAGCAATAAAGGTATGGTTACACTGCCTTGTGCTGCTTTTGTGAGTAGATGCCACTTGGTGAGATTTCTCAAGAAAAACATTTACTAAGCTACTTCTAACCATTGAATTAATCCTAAGTTATTGACTTTTTTTTCAATATATGGCATTGTGTTGGTCTGAAATGAAGGTCTAAGCTTCAATGCTCTATAAGAAGATTGAATCTTCATTTGTGTGAGGTATATAGCAAAAAGTAACTAACACGGGCTTGGTGATTATGTCGTTATCATTTCACTGATACCCACAGACCTCTGCTGATTTGCTTTGGTCCTGAAGTACAGATCCAGGTACATGGCTAAAAGAAAGGTGTACCTGATGTGCCTGTGGACAGGCCATGGTGCAGAATGGCTGTGAGCACCCTGTGAGCACCCCCACTCTGGCCCTGCCTGGGGCACTTTGGGATGACCAAGGGGGACCCAGCTGAGGCTACAATTTCCTTTCTTTCATATTTAGTGGCTTAAAGCAATGTACTGGGAAAACTCCAGGTTGAGGCTTTCTTACAAAAATTCTGTCTCAATATTTTCTGTCAGATTTCCGGAAAAAACAACTGCAAACCCCTTTAAAGTCAGGTTATGTTTCACTACATGTACCAAGTTGCTTAAAATTATATCTTTGTTTTCCTGGCATTGAGTAAAAGCTGGTCCATAGAGTGTACTTGGTTTGGGACTCTACCTTTTCAAGGTAACTGTTTGTGATTTTTGAGAATTAACAGATGAATGTAAGCTGTTATACTCTAACAGGAAGACTTGTTCTTTTACTTCCCAAATCCTTCACTTTTAGTGGTACGCTGCAAAATCTGGAATCCTGTAAAGTTCATATCAGTGGTCTAAACTGCATGGACTCAGGGAGAAAAATGTAAAACTAGCATGCAGGTTGACTTGCAGGCTACATAAACATTCTCTCAGGGGACAGTGAGATTAAGCTGATTTAGTCAGGAAGGATCCTTTATGATTGTCAGTAGGTGTGGTTTTGGATTCATTGTCCATGTTTAACTGTCCGTGGGTTAAAAAGGGCCATTTCTAGCTCTCATTTGTGCAAAATGCACTTATTCATTACGATAAGAGGAGCAAACTTTATTTGAACCTCTGCCAGAGATGACAGCAACACCATCTTCTCCCTCTGTTACCCAATGTGTTTATTTGAAAAGCCAAGTAAGGCTCTTTCTGAGGAGGCAGGAAGATGGGTGAGCCCTGCCCTGAAGGTTTGGTAATCTGAAGATCTAATTGAAAAAACATGAAAAAAAAGAGTATAATATCCATGTTTCCCCACCCTATATTTGTAGTCTCTTTAAAAAACAGCTTGAGCTCTAACCATGGCAGAAGAACTTGCAGGACTGTCAAATGACCTCAGGGAATTTATGTTTGTTTCCATGACTGCAATTTAACTGCATCTAAGTGCAAGGGATGTAAAGGGATGTCTCTGTGTCCCTGAGCTCTCCTTTGTGCTGGCATTAACAGCTGATGGAATGTACAGGGATCCACCTCATGGAGCCAATGTTGTAAATGATCTGGTAATTTTTTGTCAGGTCACTTTTTCAACCAGACCACTTCCCTGACCCAGCTTCCTCTGCAATCACAATGTCTGCTCTGCACATTGGCCAGGACTTGGCAGATTGGAACTCCCTTCCTAGTAGCTATCCATGCTTAAACAAGATTAATCTGATTGTGAGTAACCAGATGGAACTCTCATTTTACATGGCAGTATCCAACCCTGAGTTAATATTAACAGGGAATTCATGGAGATGTTTTTGGCAGGAGGAGAGGAAGGAGTGTTGCTTGGCTAATTTCGTAGCCCAGCAAAGGTCAAAGAAGTGTGATTGTGTGATATTAAAGGCTCACTTTGTGGAGATGTCCAATAATATGTGTGGAAAAAACCCCAAATGAATTCCAATTAAATCTGTAGCTGTTGCAGCTACAGGAGTTAAGACATGCAATGCTGATGTTCCTAAGGGCTCCAGAAACCTTCTTGTGATGGTGTTCAGGGTCAAAGATGGCCACTACTTTTAAGTTCCTGATTTTTGAAGTCAGACTTGTCATGCTTGGGGTCCTGATTTTTGATTTTTGAACATTTAGGTTGGCAGCACAGAGAAAAGACAATCTCTAACTTGATTTAAGGAAAAGGCTTGTCTTTGGCCTCTGTAATTTGTATTCCTGCCTGAATACAAATACAGACCCTGAGCTACTTTCCCAATTCTCCCCCTTGGCTCAGCTGTGTCTGTAAATGTGTGTTCTTATCCCTGCACTAGGAATATCTCCTGGCTAGGATCTGGGCCTGCCCCCAGACCAGCTTGCTGAATGGGATAGGATCCTCATCAGTCACTGTCCTGTGGCTGACACTGCCCTCAAAGACAGATGGAGAGCTGAGTCTTAGTCACTAGTCCAAGCTTCAGGATATTTTCCTTCATTTGGGATTATGATGATGAGTAGAGAGATTTATTCTTCTCCTGTATATTTTATCCCCAACTGCTGTTACAGAATTTTTATCTTTTATCATTAAATAGGCAACCATGCATCAAGAAATCTAGGGCTTCTCAAAATACCATAAGCTAAAGGGGAAAAAAAAGCATAGGAAGATAGATATAACTGTTTGTTTAGTTTATCTCTATGTCCAAAGTGACTAATTGAATTTAAGCAATATTTTATAGAAATAGTTGCTATCCAAAGCTAAAACCTCATGTAACTAATCTCAGCACAGATGGCATTGTGGTTGCAATCAAAGAAAAATGGCATATAGTAAATGAATAGAGAAGATTTCAAATCCAATATAGTAAGTCTTGAAAGATGGCTGAAAAAACAACACTTTATATGTTCAGAAATTAGAAAGTTGGCTTCTGACAGAAATAGCACAAAACCTGGCCTGAAATGTTTTAATCTGCCAAACTGAGCTAAAGATACTCAGGGTAGGTGTGGAAGTGAACCTTACATAAGTGAGGGCAGATAGTAGGAGCTTTGCTGAGTAACAAAACAAATGGCTTGGTCTGTATCTAAAAGTATCCTTCTTACTCTCTGTGTTATGGAAGGATCTTTTAAGGAATAATATTGAGATGGTGACAATGTTGATTTTCTGGGTAAAGGCAAATACTTGCATTAAGCCTATGGAACGAACCAGTTTTATGCCTGGACACTTTCAATCTAGCAGTTTTGAATTAGTATACCAGGAATAAAGAGCTGCTACGAATTCATAAACACTAAAATACAAAACCAGACAGCACAATCAAGTATAAATTTGTGAGAGCAGATATGCCATGTATGGAGGAGGATGTGACAAGGGTGGGAAGGGTGGCACAGAATTAGAAATGAAGACTGTAATGATTAAATAAATAGGCACAACTGTAAAATCTTCCTGGACAGAATACAATTACTGCCGACTCCTCTGCAGAGGGTCTGGAGAGGATGGGTCTACATGGAATGTCTTGGGCTAAAAGACCTGAAAGCTGAATGTTTCCTTGGCTTAAGGGGGAGACTCAGCACATTGTGGATGTGCAGTGGATGTGATTAAGAGCAAAGACAGCCCACCCAGCTCCAGCAATCCCTGGGCTGTGGATGATTGGCAGCTGAGGGACTGTGAGGGGAAGTGTCAGACTTTTTGCCATGGTCTTCATTTTCTCCCCTGGCCATCTGCCTTCAGCTGCTGCTGGAGATTGGCTGCTGGCTTGGATAGATCCTGGGTCTGACCCAGTTCTCATTTTCTCCTGTTCAGTGACAGATGAATGTTGTGAAAGCCCTTAACAGCAACAATGCGTTCAGTGAAATCTTTGGTGTCCTGGGAGGTGGGCAAGGTTGTTGTTTCACAGAACTGGGGAGATGTGTACAAACTCTTAGGAAATCAATGGAGTATATAATAAATGTAATAAATAATATTACCTTTCTTTAATTAATAGGAACATTTTCAATGTTGGTTTTGGTAGGCATGTACTTTGTACATATACATAGGAAAGAATTAGGTTTCAATGGAATGAAGGTAATTCAAACTCATTGACTCTAGCCTCAATAACAATATTCCATCATAATATATTCACATTTTATGACTAATGACTCTCCATTAATGCTATTTCTTTTACCTATTCCACTGCTGCTGAGGGATATATTATTTTCTACAAGTCTTTGACAGGCACAGACAAGCATCTGCAACAGGAAACCCTTTACCTCTTGTTATCTGTAGGTTTTGTTAACTCTTCTAAAATAAATCTCAGGACAGTCAGCGTCACATTCATTCATATTCCATATGAGTTCTGCAATGAAACAACAAATGAAATAGTGTCTGTAATGCTAAGGTTACTGATCTCAAGAAGACAGTATATGTTTCAGTTGCAGGATCATTTACAATTTCCATGATAATGGAACTGACAGCTAAAGTAATTATTCTCCAAATAAATAATTAAACTGAGTAAAGAAGGGCAATTTTAACTGTTTATAGGAGATGTCCCAAAAAACACTAATGGCAATGATTTTTTTTGCTTTAAGAAAAAGGGTTTACAGAACTTCTGCAAGTCACAGGACAAAGAAAGAGCAATGTCCTCTGCTTTCAACTAGAAATCTTGAACTGGCAATCAGTGCTTTTTTTTTTTTACTGCGGTTCAGACAATCTCAATGTTTTATGAAAATTATTAAGGAAGTTGGTAATGTCCAAGCCTCTTCTAGTTATTTCTGCTACTTACACAGATAGAAAATTTTCACTGCTTTGATAGAAGGTTATAGATCACTAACAGTTAAAGGATTTTAGTTTGTGTTCTTGTTTCATTTACTACATCTCCACTGAATATAAATGAAGCCCAGCCCTAGTTGTAGAAATGTATAATGGGAATGCATAAAATATGGTGAGCTGATTCACTGAAGTAAAACAAGGATAAGATTCTAAGCTGGCCAAAATATTTCTGTTAGAACAGTCATGTGGATTTTGGCTTTTGTGTGTAGAAGAGATGCAGAGACATTTAGGATAAGTGCAATATAAAATGCATCACTATGTTCAAGGTTCACATAGTAAATTATTCAGAACACTGCAAGGTGTGTTATTTGCATTCCTATCTTATTAAATCCAAATTCCAGTTTCAGTCCCTGGGAAGAGGAAATTTTCTTTGTTGTAGGCAGTGTAATGGTACTCTGGGCAGTGTTAAGAGGACAAGATAAGAATAAAGATTCTATTGACAGGATCTTTGAATTTTACTGTCTTTTAGTACCACAGGGAACTTTCTCTGCATCCTGCTAGTCTTTGACTTTTTAATTTTACTTTTTTTAGTTAAATATAAATTATTACTCATGAAATATAATTAATACCAAGAAGAATGAGAGAACGCAATTAAACCAATGTGCTCTTGTTTAAACACAAACATTTTGCCACCAGTTTCTCTGGAATTACAACATCTCAGGTTTCAAATTAAATCTGACATCTAACCTACCATTTGGGACACTAAATATACAACTTTCTCTAGGGAGAAACTGTCTGTTCAATTAAAGTTCTGCTGCACCAGCAGTGACCTACCAGGAGAAGGAAAACTCAGCCTTGCTGCCAAAGCTGCTTTAAATAGCATTTGAAAAGCAGAAAGGTGTTGATCCTGGGAAACAGTTCCAATCTGCTGTTAAAAATTATAAAGGGTGGCAGTGTGGCTCAAAGATTGGCTTGTCTCTCATACACAGCTCATGTTATCTCCTGGCCATCAGAGTGAATGGCAGGAATGTAACCATTGGTTGTATTCCAGATAATCCAGCTCTGTGAAAGGGCTCAGGCCATTAACTTGTGAAATAATGAGCAATATCCCCTGTTGCACTGCCACCTTGGTGCCCAGGATAATTTGTGGTAAGGGAAAGAAGAGGAATAAGTCTTTAAGTTCCACAAACCTTTCAGCTTTCATAGAAAAATTTCTGCAAAGTGATAATTGCTCTTTCATGCAACAAATCCAGCCCCAAAATTCCCAGTAAAATGCTAAACATTAGAACATGTTCTTGTGAAATTTGCATTTGATTTTTACATGCTCATGATGGTCCGAATCAAAGGGATGTTTTGCTGCCTATAAATCATGTTCACCACGGCACTTCCCCTGGCAGGGAGCTCACAGTTAGTGAACCAAAATGTGTTAGGACAGCAAAGAATGGGCATGCAAAGAAAAGTGAGTGTTTCTTCTTTTAGCCAGCTCACTCCTGCTGCTGCAGAGCTATCCCAGAACTACTCACACATGCTGCATGTGGTAAATACGAAATTAGGATGATTATGTGTGGGCTCCTATGGGCACAGGGCCTGTGTGAGGTTGACCTGGCCTCCCAGACAAAGCTTTGCAAGTTAATTTGAAGCTGAAAGGCTCAATTTGCTTCTGAGTAACTACTGTAAAAATCAGAAGCCATGTAAATAGGCAGAGAGCTGCATTTTCTGTCTTTTCCCACCTTGTGGATGATTTATAAACAATTTAAATGTTAAGGGACAGTTCTTACTCTCATCTCAATTCTTTTGCAGGTAGGATCATCGTTTTGGTCAGGCTGTTTTCTCCTTTGACTCATTTTATCAGAACTGAACTGTTAATTGGAGCCAAGGTTTGGCTGCCTTTACTGTGAAATATAATTTTGTTATCACTGCAACCACATTCTTCCCTAGGTGATTTCCACTTTGGCTTTAATTATTTTTAATTTTTTTTTTAAAATCCCATGAAATATAATGTATTTCCTTACTTGGGTAAGCTGGATAGCCCTTTGGTCTAAACTGAGTTCTTTCATTTTGAGATTTCTGATATGCTAAACCTCTGTGAAAGTTTGATAAAAGGCAGCTTTGAGGCTTCTAATTAATTATGTACAAAAAGTTGACAGTACTCTACTGGGAGGTGTTCCTAATAATCCATGCATGTAATATAGTGGGAACATTGTTTATAAATATAAATGAATTGGAAGGTTTGTAACCTTGGAATAATAGAAGATGAGAAATCAAATCATGGCTGGCAACCTCACAATTAAATGTTCCAAGATTAAATGACCTACTTGAAAGCTACATTTTTATCTTTGTTTTCCAAAGTAGAGGAAAAATAATCCCTGTAATAGCTCCTTTAAGCTCTTACTGAGAGTGAAGCAGGGAAATGTTTGTTTTAATATTTCATATCTCCCACAAATGAAAAGACACACTCTTACAGTTCGGCCTAGCTGGAAAATGCACAGTTCACACCATGCTGAAAGAGAGGGTAGAGAAGGGAGAGAGGAAGAAGGTGTCAATAAATTAGCTACAGAACAGTGGCTAAAGGATATTGAAAGTCACAGGTAAGGAAAGGAAAACCACTTACAAAACTGGAAAAGAAAATCTGTCTGTGGGGAAAGTGTTAAGAATATTAACAAAGCAAAATGAACCCAAAGGTGTAGAGGAAAGACCAATCTTCAGACTGAACTCACTTCTAACACCACAGCATTTGGTAGATTAAGAATCCTATTACTATTGGCCAGCATGGATTTAAGAAACCCCACCTTATCATCATCAATCAGTACTGCACCTATTTTGTTTATGCTTGGCAGCAGCAGAACAGCCACCTCCTGGAGAAGGAACAGGGTATCAATAGCGCTGGCTCAGGTCACTCAGAACCACACCTTTGCAGCTGCTGCTTCAGCTCTTTTCTGCTGGCATCATTAAGAGGAGCATTCACAACCTGAAAATCACATTTCTGTCTGTTCTCATGAAACTTAAAAAGGATCACTTTGGTAGTCTGGAAGTTAAAGAAATTGAGAATAAAAATCTACCTTTTAGTTATTTCCTCTCAATGTCTGACTGTTTCAATGAGAGGCACAACCCCTTCACAAGGCTGCTGCAGTAATAAAGGGCACTTAGTGCCTCAAGATTGTTATAGGGAGATAATCTGTCTGAGCAAACCCCCCTCCTCCCTTGCTAGGCAGAAGTGATCACTCCCTGGGCTCTGCACCATGTTTGCCAGGCTGTTCTGGGCTGGCTCTGCCCGGCTGGCCCAGAGGCAGCACCACCCTGCTCACACCTGCTTGCTGGAGAGACCCTTATGCAACTTTTTGTCTTTTGAAAAAGAGTTAATTTCAAAAGTCAGCGAGCTCCCTTTGGCCCTTTGTAGTCTTTGTGACAGCACTTAAAGCTTGAGGGTGCTGCAATTACTTTTAAACATTAATTTCCATAGAAAACACTCCTGTGTTTCAGACATAGAGAACAAAATACTTAACCTGCTGCCTCTTCCTTTCTTCACTGGCATGTACACAGCTGATATGATTTTAAAAATCCTCAAGACAGCAAAATTCCCAGGAGCCATGTTATAGTGTTTTGTTGCTGCCATTGACCAACAGACCAACAGATTTGGGAAAATGCTGTCCCGCTTTGCAAGAACACCAAATAAAGAATGAAAAATAACTCGTAGCTAACACTTTCATGTTCATTTTCAGTTTGTCAGAGGGAAATGCTCATTTAAGAAATAGATGATTTTATGTCTGATCTTGAAAGCAAAGCTCTGTTTGGGATCCATCTCCTCATTTCCATATGAGTCACAATAAGATGCAAAACCCCAGAAGCACACAGTGGGCAGCAAACAGCAGATGCTGAGTTAATCTCCAACCCGTTGTGATTCCTTTTGCTGCTATGCTTGTTGCTCCCAAGAGATTTTTATCAAGGCAAGCATTTCACAGTTAATTCTTCAGGGAAATAGAGAAATATCTAGGGACAGTGAGCCTTGGATCTTTTTATGTTTATTTAAGAGCTGATTTTTATTTGTTTATTGGAGTAATTTTAAAAATATTTCTATTTATATTGCATTTTTAAATAATGAAAATATTTCACAAGAAGTACCTTGGTTTAGATTTCTGCTTCAGAAATCCAGGAAAGAAAACATGTGGCAGATATTTCATGACTGTATTTTTAACCTTCACAGAGGAAAACTGAGAGGGAAATTTGCACTTCAAACTATAGCTGGAAACAAATCACCCACATACAGAGATAATAAAACATCAAAAGGCCTGTGAAATGTGCTGGCACATGTATATGTATTTAAAAGTGCACCAAAAATTAAGAAATCAGGAACACGAAACTAAGGTTCTTTTTCAGCTGTAATATTAGTTATAATAAAGCAAAGTACAATTTTTTTTAGTTTTTAGCTCAAGCTCAACTGAAGTGATATGGTAAAAATGAATGTTTTCTGTAGTATTCAGATTATTGAACATAAACATATCTGCTCACAGGACTGAGAATATTGAAAGATGCACAAACTACTCAGCTTCATTAATTCTATTTGGCTTGAAAATTGTTTTCTTGTGCTCTGGGGATTATGTTGTTTTATTAAAGTGAAAGTTCTGAAAACTCATTATGGAAATGTTAATGCCATATCACTCATGATCTCAAGGCTCAGCACTGTTGTGTTGAATCCAGCCGAAGCTTCTCGTTGACTTTTGCCAGGGTAAAAGTGGCTGCAGGAGAAGTTCCACACAATTACCTCTCATTTTGACATGACAGTATAATGGGGGAAATTGAATTCTGCAGTGTGGGCTGTCAGAGAGGTCAGAGACACCACATGGCTGCTGGAGCACCCTGTGCTACCTCCTCTGGTCAGCCATGGAGATTCCTGGAGGGGATAGGCTGGCACAGCTAAATAAGTAAAGTTGGAGGTCAGATTAGTGCCCCTGGGACAGTCCAGAGGAAATTGCTGCTACTGAAAAAACCTCCAAGAGCTTTTCTCTTCTGTCTGCTGGCAGTTTCTGTCCTGGTCTTTCCTGGGTTTCTCTGTGAGCTGGGATGAAGCTCTGGGTGTCCCAGGCTGTCTGAAACAAGAGCAGTCCTGCTCTGCCCTCTGCTCCTGCTGGGCAGTGCCACCCCAGCACAGGGCACAGCATCCCAGGGATTGCTGCTTTTGGCATATGGCCACTGCTGAAGTACATTGCCAAAACCAGAATTTTTAACCTGAGTTTCTTTTTTAAACATTCCATTTGATAGGCTTTTATTTGATTCTGCAGCTGTTAAAGTGTAGAGTATTAAAATGAAGGCTGGGAGAGCTGGAAAAATCCTGTACAGTGAGCTGTGCCCCAGTGCCTGAGGTGTCCTTTTGAGGTAGGTCTGTTATCAGACATAAAACTGGAAATACCATCTCTCACTTGATGGGCTTTTCTTTGGTAGAGGAACAAAGGTACTAAGCATCTGTAGCTGATAGTCATTGCTATTTTTGTATCAAAGCTTCCTTATCTACTTGGCAAGTGATTCAGGGATTTTCTCTCTCTCCTAGGTGCTCCTGCAATATGTTTGTTGTAATCTCTCACATACCCTCATTACACTTTTTGCTCCACATTAATAAGAAATGAAGAAGTCGGGTTGCATTAGTTTTCTTATTTTATCCATTTCTTTTAAGAATTCCTCCCCAAAAAGTTAAATGCCTTCTTTTCACTTGACTTTCTCGTTTCCCTTTCCTACGAGCTTTTCTTCTCCATTCTGTGCTCACAATATCTCTGCTCTGTGACCTGAGTTGACCTCCCCAAAGCTTTTAACAAAATGATGAAATACAGTATTGTTAGCTTTCATATGTGCATTGCACATGCCAGCATTATTCTTATATGTATAAATATTCTTCTGCTTAGTTTTTAATCCTTTTCTTATGTCTCCCTCCCTCTCCAGGTTTTTATGCAAGTGAGTTTGCTTTATCTGTCCCAGCAGATGCTGTGAGCTGTGATGGTCTCTCCTTAGCACTTCTGCCAGCCTCTGCTGGCTATAGTCAGATCTGTTCTGCTCTCCTGCAAAGGCCAGCTCTGATGCTTCACTTTGGCTCTGCCATTAAAAATTATCTCAAATGCCAATAACTTCAAACTCACAGGAACTAGAGACAGGCAGAAACTGTGATATTTGGATTTAGATTTTAAGTTCTACAGAGTTTGGGCTATCTTGATTTGACTAGTATAATGATAAAGGTTACAAATAAAATAGCAACTGAGGTAGCTCTCATTCTAACGATAAGGAAACTCAAAAGCCTTTAGTTTGGCACCAGCTTCTTCTATCAGAAAAAGGTAATTTCCAATTGACTATTTATCAGTCTTTGAGCTCTTGATTAGCAAATGCTGGCTTTTGTAATGAGATGGGAAACACTGCTCAGAGCTATGTGACTTCTGTGTGAAATGTTAATGTGTTTCCTTTTCTGTACCAAAGGGAGAAAAAAAAGAGTTGTGGCATATTTTTTGGTAATGCACAACTGTATTTCCAGGTAACTTTGACACCATCTCTGAAAAAAAATTGTTATCAAAAGGCAAAACATCACCTCTGTGTCCCTCCCCAATACCAAGAACCAAGCCATGCAAAACTGACACAGTGGAGGTCTACCTCGCTTGGGCAAATGTCCTAAAAGGTCTCTGAAACACCACAGGGTTCATTGCTCTATCATGCCAAAGATACCAGGGAATTTTGGCAAAATGCTGATGCAAAAAAATGTGGCTGCAGCAGCTGCTACTGAGCCACATTTTACTCCTTGCCTTTAGTCCCATTTCACTTACCCAGAAGGGGATGTTATGAATGCTGTAATCCCCACCATTTAGAGAAAAGGCTGCTGTATTATAGAAAACCAACAACAACTTGTCTCAAAGAATATTCCATAATCCACTGACCTGTAGGCGTCTGGGATGCCAAAGGATGAGGGGGCATGGATGCAAAATGAGTTGGTCAATAGCAGGAGCTCCACAAGACCCAGAGGAAATGAAAATGCTGCTGCTCAGGGCATGAGCTGAATATCCTTTCATCTGCTAGCAGTGGAGAGACCAACCTGCAAGTGAAAAAGGCACATTGACAGCTGTAAGCCTTTTGGTCAGCGCCTCCATTTTTCTAAAGCAATTCCTTCAAAACACACAGTTCTTGGATTCCTTTTTATGAGATCTGCTATCAGTTATTATGTTGGTATGTTCCCTGATCTTTGTGAGCAGCAAGTGGTGAGAATATAAACCAAAGGGCTGCTTCTGAGCCCATGCCCTTAGTGAATCAGGTTTTTACATCAGTTTTATGCCTATTCACTTCCAGGTCTTTATTTATTTAGTTTTTTAAGAAAATAATATTTTGCCACTGCTCACACTAGAAAATTATTTGTTCTGTTGCTGGTGCTCTGGCATAGTCTCCAGCCTCCTGCAGTGAATTGTGTCTGATTCAGCTTTGATCCACAAAGTATCTCCTATTTTCCCTTCAGTCGCTCTCCATTTTCTCTTAAACTCTGAGCCAATAACCACAATTCTTGGATGGACTTTTACATATATGCCAAGAGTTTGCTTTTAACCAGGGACTGCTGCCTGCATGTGCTGTGAAAGACAATGAAAAAGGGGACAGGGGAGCATGGTGGGAATTTTCTCCCTCTTTTGAAGCCCTCCATGACTGCTTTGGAGGTAGAGTGCTACCCAGTGCTGAGGCAGTACATTGGGTTGGGTGTGTGTCCATCTGCATGCAAACAAAGATGCTCCCCTTCCTTTAGCAGCTGTCTAGTAGGGAACCCAGCCATTTCCAATGGCCATCAGATCATTTTTACACAAGATGCAGGTAGGGGAAGGGCAAAACCACATAATCCATATAGACTGTACTTTCATCACAGTTTTGTAGTTGTTTTAAGTTGCATAAGCATACAATCTCATTTAAATCCTGGATACTTATCCACATGTACTGCTTCTGAAGACACTACTGCTGCCTTTTACTGTGTCATAAAATTGCATCTATCTTAAAATAGAAATTCAAATTTTGTTCTAAACCCCTTTGCAGGTGTTAAAATTCATATTTTAAATACCAACTCATCAAGCATTGGAAAGTCTGCCTCTCCTAACCAGCTTATTATGAGGATTGTGAGCTACTTGAAGGGATTTGTAGAGGGTGTGTGGTGCTCCTGAGTGTGTGCAAAATTATATGAGATAGATCTGGGGCAGCATTTCCTTTTTACTGCTTGGACCCACAAGACTTGTCATCTTGTTGGCTGCCTTCAAGTCTTGCATTGAGTAATTCTCTGGAGTGAAAGCTGATGTTGGGGGAGATAATAACGAGCTGGGGCACTCTTTACACTCTTGGATGTAAGACTGCCTTCTAAGGATGAGAATAGTTTTTCCCCAGGACTTTTCTGGATGGTTCTCAGCTAGGGACGTGATAGTTTAGCAGTAGAGACCCAAATTCTGCATAAGGACACTCACACTCAGAGGCTGTGTTCCCTGTGTTTGTCCAAAAGGAGGAGTATAGCCAAAGCAATTGTTTTGAAAGATTTAGGATTATTAGTACTGCGCTGAGCTTGACAGGCCATTTCCTTCCCATATAAATATAACTTCTGATCATAAAATATGCAAGAACTACAGATAGGAACATAAACTGTTAACTTGTTTGGCTTCATGTCCCCCCTCTCCAACAGAGAAGGAAGGGCCATATCATGGATGTGAGCAAAGCAAATGTCAAGTAAAGGGAGAAAAATGAGTGTATGGATATTTGCATATGTGCTGGAGAGAAAATCTTGGGCAAATTTCTTATAGCATTTCTTTGCTTCTGAGATGAATTTTAAATAACAGGAAGTAATTCCTTCTAGGGTTTTCCATAAATGATGATTTATACAATTTTGCCTCAAGGCAATTCCTGTGATATCTAGATAAAAATATATCAATATTTGTGCAGATACATCCGCTATAGATGAGTCATGTTTCTTCAATTAAAAATGTATTCTTGATGCAAACATTTTCTAAAAGTTGTCATGTTTCCCCATTCATCTCCCATTTCATCCTCCAGTTTTCCTACACTTAAAAAGTTATTTTTATTAAAAGAAGATATTTCTAAATGTTCTGGAGATTTTTTGAGTAATTAAGAGATAGTAATAAATTTATGTATTTTTATATCATTTCAAAGACAACTCATGTGTTGATATTGCAGTCCTGTAGACTTAGTTCTAAAGGAAACAACTAGTCTGGCAGAGGATTTTAACTTGCAAATGGGTTGTACAAGTCAGTCCCAGTCACATGCAGTGACCCTGTTTTCTGGAATACAGCAAGTCCCAGTTGTAGATTTATTGAGGATCTGTACCCTTCCCTTCATGGTGAGAGTAGTGGTAAAGAAAAGCAGTCCCATTCATAACACAGTGCACCTATTCCAGCTTTCCATTTCCATACATCTGTGCTATTGGAAGCAAATCTGTTCCTCTTTAGTGGGATATCCAGCCATTCTTGGATGAAACAATGTCTTAAAAATATCTGTCAGGAATCGGTAAATATACTTTTAATGCCCTAGAACTAAAGAGCACAGTATTCAACTCTACCACTAAATATAAGAATAGGGTGATCAGTGGCACCTATCTTTGGTGTTTGCTTGTATTTTTGGCCATGGTTCTTCAAGCATGTTCTTGTATTTTCTCGACTTTCTAAATGCTTTAAAATTAGGTACGTATACAATTCAAATTTAGAAAAGCAAAGACTGATTTGGATTAAAGAATAATATATTTCTAAGGATTTTTCAAGGTCATAGCAATTTCCTCAAAGGAATGCATAACATATACAGAGAGGCTAAAAATTACACATTTTGATTACAAGAGACTAGATGTACAACCATTTTTGCTGGTGTTTTCAAGTCACTTAGGAAAATCTTCATTCACCAAAATTGGTTTTATCATCAGAGATGTTTTACTTTATTTGAAAATAAATTTTGGGGAAGTTGATGAGAAGCCTACATACTGTCCCAGAAAATAAAAAAATATATCTTTGGAAATATTCAAATTTTAGTCTTTCATTGAAAGCTGTTTTTTGATCAGAACACATTCTGTCTTTCTGTTTCCCTTGTCTTTTTATAGATCACCATATTATGCTTCTGTATAGAGTTAAAACATTTGCTTCTCACTCTTGTGTGATAAATAAAAGAACAAGCTTCCTATTTTCATTAATTCTGCTTCCTCAGTAATTTGCAACTGCTAATTAATGGTTAGATCAAATAATTTCTGTAGCATTATTTTAATCCATTGCTCAGCATAATTTTGAACTCAGAAGTCATACCAGTTCTGCACCAGCCCATCAGATGAATGCTGAAGGGATTGGCTCCCTCAGAGGTAATCCCTCTTGTCATCACGAGTCCCTGTCAAAGAGAACGGAGCACAGTTGGCCACACCAGCTCCTTGCTAAACCAGAGTAAAATCAGCATCATGCAAAAGGAGTGAAACTCTGGTAGAAATAAAGTAAACCAGCATTAAACCCTTCTAAGCTTCTGCTTCTTTTGGGTCTTGCTAATGGGAGTTTTACTCGCTGTGACTTATTACTCTGCCAATGAGGCAAGTCAGGGTCATTCTGTCAGGCATGGAGCACACCCAGGCTGCAGACAGCTCCTGGCCAGCTGTGGCTGTCAGGACCAGGAGTCTGTGCTCTGCTCCGGGATCCTAAGCTGTCCATCAGATGGTGTCTGAAGGGAGTGAGTTTGCTAAGTGTTTTGGGAAGGAGTCATTGGAAGGAACGGGGCATTCAGTTTTCAAAGGATGTGGTTTGTGACTTGTGAAGTTTCTCCCTATTACAGATAATAATGAGTTTTAGTTTCTTTTGTTTCAAAGGGAACAGAAAAAGAGCTAAAATACACTATATAAATTGAAATAAGGAGCAGGTTCTTCATAGGATAGGTATTGCTGTTGTGCACGAGGTAGAATGCACTGTACTTTCCCTTTTCTTGTTCCATGAGCCTTCAGTGATGAACAGACATATATCTTAAAACTATTGCATTTGCTTCAGTAAAGCTGGATGTAGTGATACCAGAAATGGGTTCTGCAGGCTGTTCAAGAGATTCTTCATTGAAACTGGCAGTCACATTGGGAACCAGCTGTTGGCTGTAGCTAGATAATTTTAAAGTATTTTTGAAAAAGCTAGAGGATAATTCTAAATTTCTATAGTACAAGCCAAGATAATTCCCTGAGCAGTCCAACCAAGAAAATTGCACAGGTCCTTGACACAATACTACAGGATTTGATACAGCTTTTCTCTGTGATCGCTTGTACTAGAGAATTAAAGGAAATGTAATGAATTCTGTGTGGGCATTGTAATTGGTACACAGGGTGTGAAGGGAAAAAAATACACAGAATATGTTCAGTTACAGTCTCAGGAAATAGTAAAAACCTGCCTGGTTTATAAAGCCTGTAAAGGTGCTCTACTGCAGCTGGCCATCGTAATGATAAAATAAATTTTAAGTGATCACAGGCAAGTTCTCCCTGTGTGTTGAGCAAATCCCTCTGAGCTTCCACTTTATAGATACAGTTGTATTTATTTACATTAAAGGTTGCTTGGAGACTTTGAGGTCTTTGTGTGAAACTTGTTATTGTAGAAAGTAAAAATAGTATTATGCAATCTCAAGAATAAAACCTAACTTCCAACTCCCAGGGTGTTACTAGCTGAGAGAACTTTACCCAGGTGAGTGACATTGAGGTGTTGTGAATACAATTTTGCTGATAAAGTAAATAAGCTACCACCTTTGTGGTTTAAGAAGGATTTAAACAACTAAGGTGCCAGCTTCTCCCATTCTGATCGGTTTAACATGAAAGCAGAAGCTGCTCCCCACCTTTCAGGAAAGCCAAAGTGTGTTATGTAGTGTATTTTGAGTTACAAGTATTCACAGTTTTGGCAAATCAGAATAGGGTACCCCTAATTTTGTATGAAACATGTTCCAAGTAAATACTAATCTTATTTTTAGAAATTTCTTTATTTAGGGTTTCTCATAGAAGCCTACTTATTGTACGTGACTAAGACACAGAATTTTCAAAAATTAATATTAAAATAGTTGTATGTTTTGGAATAATAAATTAGGAACTATGATACATTAAAACTACATAAAAGTAGTTTTCATTTGCATGTATTGATTAATTTCTACTTTATTGTATCAACATTTGGGAGTAGTAGCCTTATTAACAGGAATGAGTTTGCTTATAGTTGGAAACTAAACACTGAACAAACTCAGTGAAGGTGACCCTTTTCCCTTTCAATTATCAAGGTTAATTATAAAATTAATTAGGTCAATTTTTTTTTTACTTTTGATTAGGAGAATTTACCTTCTTTCAGCTTTGACACAGAACCTGGATCTGCAGTGAAAGATTTTGCCTTCTGTTCTAAACTCAGTAGTTTTGTGATGTCTTTTTTAAAAACTCTTCTATGTTTTTGCTACTGAGATGATGTCAGATTATTGAACTCAAATTAGAGACTGTGTATTTGTTTTATCTTGTCATTATCCTTTTCCTGGTCTAAATCAATAATGAAATCTGGTTTTATGAAATAGTTTAACAATTTAACAGGAAACAGATTAAAAATTAATTGGTTTCTGTTCTTTTCATGTGCCCATTATAGTTGCAGTTATAATCTAGAGCACTGACATGAGTCATCAGTAGATTACCTTTATTTCTGATTTGCTTTTCCCCATAATTAGCCTGATTTCTGTTCTTTGCCTCTTATAAATATAATGAGGAATAGCTGAGAACATTAATTTTGCTCGAATATTGTGCTTCTGTCTGGCACATTCTAAAAGCATTTACTATGGTTTAATCTTGAATGTCAAGAAGGCCCCAGCATCACAGATGTGCTCAGGCACAAACATTCTCCTCAAGAGCTTGTAGGCTAAATAAACATGGGTTAATTGGTAAATACAAAAAGGTCTGGAGAACAAATAATTATCTCATTTACTGCTGGGTAACAGAAATTTTAATTGATTTGCCCTCTGTGACAAATCTGTGCCTGGATCAATAATTTAATCTGGGTCTGAACTTTATTGTCTTAATGAGAAAGACATCTTATTTCAGCTGTAATATGACCCTTTCCTGATTAAGCAGACTGAGAAAGCATTAGTAGTTACCTTCTGCGACCTTCTGCCTCTTGGCAATTAACAGAAGGACTAATTCTGCAAGGTAGGGAAGCCTTTCTGGGTGGTGGCAAATATTTCTCTTTCATTGCCAAGGAGTTTGAAGACTTGGTAATAATAATAATAATACTACAGAAATTCTGATGTATTGCCTGCTTAACATGAGAAATAAAAGTGCCAGGTCAAATAGGAAAGGATTAGGAATATTTTGCATCCAGATCATAAGAAATAATTAAGCAATTGGACTCCACTTTGTTGTTGAAGGGTATAAAGCCATCCTGATGGAACAACTTCCAAAGGAAAGTTCTGGTTGGTCTCTTTTTACTCTGATGATCCCACTTGTTTCCTCTGCTCCCACACTTTTGCTATTCCCACATTTGATATTTCTTATTATTATTTCAGACATAGCCTCCCTTTATGTCTCCCTGTTTTCAAAGTATTTTAGATCGTCTCTGTCAGGAGTACATCAATAGTGCAGCTGTAACCCTGTCTCCCTGTTCTGTGCAGCCCCAGCCTTCAGGGCCTGGTTAGTGTTTTACTGCAGCCCACTCATCATCAGCCTAAAGGGGTGTGTGCCACTTCTCAACACTGCACACAGAAGCACCTCTCAGCTGCACCTTTTACAAGTGTGATTTTCAGCCCTCTGTGTCAGAAACTAGTTCAGAGAAGAAAAATGGTCCCTGTTCTCCTCACGTGACTGGGAGCACCCAACACTGAAACTCGAGTCAATGTCTGCAATGTCATACCTTGGTGAGTAGCTCCTTTTGTTTAAGGAACCTCAATGTCATAGCCATTCTAGGAGCAGAATTACCTTTTTTATTTTAGCATGACTGATGGCAGCCAGAATGCACATCAGCCTCAGAGAACTCTGGTTCTATGTGAAGATCCATTTGACAGCAACCATGAGAACTTTCAACATAACATAAGTCACTAAAATATTTAATATTCTGCCTTTAATGGGAGGAGCCACCCAGGAAGCACCTACATTTCTGCTGGGCTATTTGCTCAATAGAAGTTAGATCCAACTAAATATGATTGTTTTCCTTACCTCAAGGCTATCAGAGATAGGAATCCTTAGCTACCATAGTTACCCTATAAGCAGTTAAAAGAGGAGGATTATACATATATATTTGTGTGTGTATATATATACAAAGAAAATTAAAACAAAAGTCAAAATAGAACTCTTAAAATTTCCTTTTCTCATTTTCTTATCAGTTTTTGCCATATAAATAAAATTATTTTTTTTTTAGATTAAGAGATAATCAAAGTCTCCTTTCTCACTTAAATTATCATATCTCAACTGGCTTTTAGCTATTGAGAAATCTGGTTTTTCTCCATCTACTAGTTTGCACATTCATGTTATTTCCTGTTTTCATGTCATCACTTCATATTTGCACTCCTGTGCCTTCCTGTTTTTCCTCAACTGTCATATATTCAATACAAGAATATCCACTGGCTTTCTCCTTTGTCTATTCTAAACTACATATGTGATTTCCTTTGAGTATGAAAAGCAGGAATGTAATGAAATTCAGATATTTGTTGCTTCATTGGAGATGAAGACCAAATAAATATCTCCATAACTATGTTCTTACATTTCAATGCCCATGGCTATGGGCTATGGATAGTAAACAAAGATAGAGCGAGTAGTTTTCTTTTGTGAGCAGTAGTCAAGAACGTCACAGTCAGTAAAATGCTGCAAACTGGCAGGTAGTTCCTTGGAATTTTGTTGGGAAGTATCTCAGACCCAGCTCTCTTTACACTCTGGTGAGAGCCTGTCTTTCCTGCGCCTAAAGCTTAAGCAATCTGCAGGTGTTACGTGAGGAATTCCAGCTGGGAGGCTGCACACTGCTCTGGTGCCCCTTGTTCTGGTGACCTGATTCGTTTCGTGGAGGAGATTAGGGTACACTGGCAGACCATGTAATCACAGGGCTCTGTCTGTGCATTACAAGTCTCAGGAAAGGAGCTTACCTTTTTCTTTTAATAAGTCAAACTTGTTTAAGCATGTACAGGCCTGGGTTGTCAGCTCCCTGCTGCTGTGACTTAGCTTTTGTGCCTTGCCTCGTCCTCAGCAAGTCCCAAAGGTCACTTGCGTACACTCCAAGCAAATGTCTTAACTGTTTGTTAGCAGAAATGAAACACTTCTGGTAAACTGCTGTGCAGTGGAGCTAGAAGTAATCAAACAGTCATAATTTCAGTCATTGTTTCATCCTTGCACTGAGTATTTAGCAAGAACTTTGAAGCTTGGAAATATTCTTGCCAAGATACTTGCCATATTCAAAATGTTTTTGAATGCAGTAAACAAAACACTTCCAAAAGCATTCTAAAAACTCAGGGAAAATGAACATTTACTGTACTTTATGGAACTGCAATGGGTATGTTCCATTTTCCCCATCTATAGATGTAGAGAGTCATGATCACACTAACACTGGTACGAGTCAAATAATTGTGTATTGGCAAGAGAAGGGGAGCCTCCAGCATCAATTTACAGTGACCAAAACTGGGAACAGATATTGGTTTGATTTGGAGTGAAGGTAAACACAGTGGCCTGAGCACCACTGCCTAACTCTACATTAATTAAGGTGGAGGGAATTGTCAATAGTACATGGACAACACCAAAATGAACACATCAGGTATATAAGCCTCCCAATCATAGCCAACTTTTATTTTTTTCTGTGTAATTAAACCTTTGTTTTATGGTTTATTAACTCACCAAGCTCACAGAGAGTGGGCTTTTGAAGGGAAAGCCACCAAGAATTACAACTATGTGATGAGAGTGCATTTTTAAAATACAAGTCAAGGTAATTTTGCAAATGGACAGTGCTTTCTCATTGAAAATTTAATCACTCTGTACATGGGGTCGATAGCTCAAGCAAAGCTAATTCATTTATCCTTCATCTTTGGGTGTTGCAGCTCAGTATGGAAGAACAGCAGAAATCAGTGCAGTGACTTTGGCAATTATCACAATATTTACTGTGTTTCATGTGAACAAGACTGATTTATCTGGTCTGCAGGTAGCCTGAAGGAATGACCTACTCAATTCCCTTTCCCCTGATGCAAGTTCAGGATCAGTGCAGCAGCCAAAGAGAGCTCTACAAGCCCAGGACCCTGTGTTCATTCTTCAGGCAGACTGAAGCAGGGTACCAAAGTGCTGGTAGCAGGTATTGTACTAGAACACCAGTGTCCACAAACTCAGTCAAGCTTCCTTTTTTGAGGTATTTCTCTGAGAAATGATGACCCGGATATAGCTATGAAGATTTCCTCTGTCCAGTGAATATTTCCTGTTCCTTTGAATATGTAGTTAAAAGTCAGAAGTTAATAGGAAACTTTACAGCATTTCCCCTAAATTTCCTCTGTCCAGTGAATATTTCCTGTTCCTTTGAATATGTAGTTAAAAGTCAGAAGTTAATAGGAAACTTTACAGCATTTCCCCTAAATTATCTTGTTGTAAAATCTGAAAGAATGCTTCTCCATGTGAGATACATTGCAAAACCACAGGCACTTGCCTGACATTCAGTGTCCTTTTTACTATCTGCTCTTGGCTGACTGCATTTAGCTGCTTTTCTTTATGACTAGTAGAAGGTACAGACATTTTATCACTTCATTCCCAGTCTAAGATCCCTTTTTTTCAGCTCACAGCAATTGTGTGAAATGACTTTCCATTCACTTTTATCAAAAGATGGAGCCCTGCTGGGGTAGCAGCAGATCAGTAACATGAGTGATCTGTCTGGGCTGGTAGCATGCACCCACCACTCCTCAAGCCCCCATCCTTCAACTCAGGGAAAGGGGGACTACAGAGAACTCCACTAATACACAAATGCAGCTTGTTAATTTGGGGGAGGAGAGCTTGCTTGCGGTTTGTTGTCATTGTTGTTGTTTTGAGAGGCAAAACAAAGCAACAGCCTCATTTGAGGGAGCACCAGAATTCAAATGCAGAATTCTTGTCAATTAGCCTCCCTTGGAGCAATACATAGTGGTTTGTTCTTTCATTGATATGCTACTAGTTTCGAGGAACCTTAACAAAGAGGACATTTTTCTGTACCAACACTTCGAGGAAGGAAAGTTGTATTGCAAATACAACGGAGTAACACCTATGAGTGACAAGAAGCCAGAGACAACCTGAGTCTCTGCATGAGATAGGGAAAGATGAAGGGACAAACCCAAAGTCACCCTGAGCCAGTAGAAAGCTGGCTATAAGCATAACCAAGATATGATGGCCAGACAAGTCTGTGCATAAGTGAACAAATTTGGGCAGAAAAATTAATGTACTTAATCTAAAGAGCAGGAGCTGTTAAAGAGAACTAGGTATCATCATTAGGGAAGAAAAACATTCCTGGAAATGTTTAATAGGTGCCCCGAGATACTGGAATTGTAAAACATTTCTGACTAACTCACCAGGATACTGAGAAGAATTTGTATTCTGCAACAGAACTCAGGACAATTTGTGCTACTTTGTAATAAGACACCATAAAGAAAGAAATGGTAATTATGTGCAGTTCATTATATGCAGCTGATACACACCTTTAAGTACTGCAACAGCTTGCTAATATACCCCTAGTATTTGAATAAATACCTGAAGTAAATATGTTGATGAAACCTCTCATAAACTGCCAGGAAGGTAAGGGGCTATTATGAAAATACTATAAGTATCTCAGTTCTGTCTTTGTACAAGCTGTTCCTGAGCAGGTCTGTTGGTGACCAGATCAGACATCACAGGCAGACACAGAAGTTCAAGGAAAACTGCACGTAGTTTCATGATGGAAGTTCACATAGGCTGCACCAGAATATGAAGACCAAATATACCAAGGTAAATTCCTGAGATCTGCAAATTAGTTTCCAGTAATTAGTCTGGGACTACTAAAACTACAGCCTTCCTCACCAATTATCTTGGAGGTCATTTGGAGGCCAGCCTGAAGAGCTATTTGTTTCTAACTCAAACATTTAAATGTGAAAATCTTACTGTTCAATTTTACATGATTATGTGTTTTAAAAGATACTGCTATCAATTAGATGACAAATTTCATAATTAGAAAAAATCCCACAGTGAAACCTATAACTTTATTAGTAATCATCTGTAGTAATTCTCAGAGAAGGTAGCATGTTAAAGCCAGACTATGCTGTATTTCTCCTCCCTGTCTCCTAAAGGAGCCAGTACCGAATTGCACATCTTTTGCATTCTAGGTTATTCATTCAGTAATGATTCCAATCCGTTTTGTTGTCTTCCTCTCCTGTCCACCTCCCCTAAACATCATAACAGTCTTAAAATTGGATGCCTCAAAGTCTCATTATTCTTCTGAGAGAGTGACTATTTTCCCATTTCATGGCAGCTTACAAGGCTGATTGTTTTCTTGGAGCAGGCTGCGTGGGTCCAGGCAGTCAGCCTTGGCAGGGCAACATGCTTAGGTAACTTCGTCAGTGATAGGGTGGCTGGAGAAGCAAGAACCATGTGCCAGTGCAGCTTCTCCTGCTCCTAATGTGCCATCTCCAAGGTTTTATCCTGTGGAACTAATCCCAGCATTCTACGACTGAGACAGCAGTCAAAATATTAGTCAGGTTCTTCAGAGGTATGATTTTCATTCCTCAAGTGCTGATTAGACATTTTATTTTTGTAATGTTATTTATTTAAAACACTTTTTCTTGGCACAAGATGTTTGTTTGTTATCTAAATGTAAGTGGGGTGATGAGTGCTCTTAAAAGAACACTGACCTTTAAGCATATGTACAACATCTGTAGGAAACAGCTGGAAAACCTATCACGTGCTTCTCCAGGTAAAAGTGCATAGTGCTCCTGCAAAGCTTTTTTCAAACCCCTTCTTTTCACATCATACATCACCCAGCAGTACTATTCATTAAAAGCTGAAAAAAACCCCTCTTATTGGCCTGAATATTCTAACATAGAATATAAGGTGCTCACAGGTAAAATTGGTAGTGCAAAAAAGAAAAAACCCAATGAAGCTTTTTTTCCTACTACTTTTAGCTTTCAAGCACTCATCTGCTAAATAACCTCCTTTTTAGCATCCATTTTTCTCCCTGCTAAATATGTGATACTAAAATGACTCCACCTGACTAATCATTCCTCAAGCATTTAAACACATTAGCTAATTGGTTTGCAGGGGTCAAAGCAAGTGGTTAGTAAAGCTCAGATAATGCTGGCAACATTTAGAGATTCAGATTATCCAAAATTTACCCAAGCTCATCTCAGCCTCCTCTGGCTAAAAGCTCAGTGAGGATGCCATTTTTTATAATTTCAGATTAACCATAAAAAGCAGCAGATCTTTTGCTCATGCTGCTGTCTTCCAGTTTTCCTTAAGACACTTTCTATACAGACTAATGTTTCTTTCATACATTTCAAATTATATGGGTGAAGAATCTACCTAAATGGATGGCAGATTGAAAATGGCTTTGGGTCCTGGGTTTAGGGGATCATATTCTGGACTTGCTTATGCAACTATTTCATGTGGCCATGGCAAGGCACCCATGGGTGTGCTTACTGTAACTAGTTCCTGTTCCTTTGAGTGTGGCCACTGAAAGAGAATCTACACAGTGCTGGTGTCCAGGCTTACAGATATTTTCCTTGCAGGATACAGCTTGTAACACATGAGCCCTGCATGGGGCCTAAACCAAACTAGTCTCAGGCAAGGAGAAAGTTCTAAAGGTTTGAACAAAAGAACAAGCCCTGTGACTCCCCAGCCACCACTTCCTCCTGTGTGTTCCTTCGGCTGGACTGAATATCCAGATAATTGTTCCAAACAATGTTTTGTTTCCTGAGGCGATGCTCTCTCCTTGCCTTACAAGAGTTTGTTTTCACCTCAGCCACCATTAAGCAAAACTGAGCCCAGTTTCCTGGGCTACTAAGGCCTTTCTCTGCTCTCAGAGGCTCCTTGCATGCTCCCTGCCCTTGTGTTTTACTCAGCCCCTGAGGGCCAGCAAGCCCAGGCTTCTGGAGCAGGTGTAGCCCAGCACATCCCATGTTGGAGCAAGGGCAGGAGAAGCCAGTGCTTGTTTGGCACACTGCAAACATGGCCCAAAGCACAGAGCCTGGGTCACACTGCACCTGGGTGTTGCACTCGCACCCTTTCCCCCTGCTGCTAAAGTGGAGGTAAAAGACACTGAATGATTTGACTGTCCCCTTTGGAAATAGGTGAGCACTCCCCGCTCCCCCTCTCCCCAAGCTCTGGGATGGTATTTCATCACTATCTGAGTGATCATAGAAAGTTTAACCTGCAAAATTATGCTCTGTAAATGACAACCATTTTGCTCTCAAGGTGAAAGACTTGGAGACAGGGAGAAAGAAAGAAAAAGAGAGAGCGAGCCAGTTTCCATGACAACCCAATGAAACTTATACACTATAGGAAAATGTCATTTTCTGAAAAAGACAGAACTTCATGGACAAGGGGTACGGTACATCAGAAAGGAAATTACAGTTTTAAATGAAAAGCTCATTTGCATTTATGGTTTTGAGTTTCATTCTCTAGTTACAAGACCCAGTTGTAGACAATTTAGTAGTGAAAATTATATTCAGCATTTCAGGTGAATAATGTAGATTATGGTCTAGTTCAGCCAGAAGCTCATCATGGCATACTCGGGTTCAGAGAACACAGGTGTGGATGGATTCTGCTTTAGCTGGGCTTATGCTGCAGCATCAGAGAAGTTATTGACATTTTACACCTTCTAACAGACCTTGCAAAGTCAGGATCTGTGCATAGCTGTTGAGATTTCTGTCATAACTTGCAATTTCAGCACCTAAAGTTATACCTTCTAGATTCCATGTTACCTGTGATACAGTCAATCACCATCCATTGTAAGCCACATTGCATAGGAGAGCATTTTATGATGAGCATTAGCGTTGTAATATAGCAAAGAGCATTGTTAATGAAGCATGGAAAAAGAATAAATTCAGCTAATGGGCATATGTGTCAAATTTCAATTAGGGATACGTCAGAAAGTGAAAGAGAGCGACAAGCATACAAATGAAACCTTTGACCTTCAGAGTAAAGGGAGAAAAACCTGAGAGAAAAGGGGGATGTTCAGAGATGTTTTCCTAGCTGAATGCTGAAAAGTCTGAGTACAAACTTTGAAGTACTTTTTTCTCTTTAATTACTATTATTTAAGAAGTGACTCAGAAAAGTTCTGTTTTGATTCAGCTGGTTTGTTGACAGCTCTATTACTGTTTGTGTTATTTGCTGCATGGGGGAGAGATAAAAATTTGGAGCAGTTTATCGTGAAGGCAGACAAAATCTCACCTTTGTGAAGCCTAGGCAGAGGATATTAAAGCTTATCCCTCCCTGCCTGTGAAGTGCTACTGGAAAGAACCTCCTTCTCACTCCGCTCAGGCTTTCAAACAGATCTTAGTTGGGTCAAAGTGTGTTTTAGTGCATAAAATCTGATGTGCATGGCTTTTGAATGCAAATAAACAGTAGTGGGAGGGTTGCAGCAGGAGCAAAGCTGAGCAAGCTGCAAGAGTTGGACACGGCTCAAGGCACCTAGCTCACATTTGCTGTGATAGTGAAGGGAGCAATGGTTCACATACACAGCAGGGTGTTTGTACAGGTACTACCACAACCCTGCACACGTGATTTAACATCAGCTGCTCTGCTAAAGCAGTGTAGGATGAATTCAGCTTGAGCTTAATAAGCAAAATTGCCATTACATATACATATGCCAGGGTTTAATTCAACTAATTTTTCTGCATGAGGAGTGAGGGTCTGCTTCACAGAGCACTGAGGCCTGTGTGGAAAACTGCTAAGATGTGAGCCCATGCCTCCTAGAAAGGCAAAAGCCAACGAACTGATGCTTGCCCGACTTGTTGACTGCTAGAGAAAGCTTCCTGGGATGCTTGTGTGTGAAGCACACCTGAGGACAGTGCTGGGACAGACACTTCTGCCTGTGCCCTATCAGATTAAAAAGGTGAGACAGGAAGTCACCTCTCATTGCCAGCCTAGCAAGGAAACAATGCCCACTTGTATTATTTATCCCACAATCAATTAATACAATTAATACTTTGATGTTCCAAAAATAGTTGAACATTTGGCTGGGAGATGAACCCTTGATAGATCTCAAAATGTATTCTCAAGTTGTTGCCATGGGATTTCATTTCCCACAAAAATCCATCAATTTGAGGATCTCCCTTATCTTTATTTTGCCCTTTTTTAATCACAAAAGCCTCTGGATCCTTGACAGCGCAAGTTGTTCCTCTCATCTCTAGGCATCCCTCCTGCCACCCCACTACTCTGTGGGTGTGCAGCCAGCTGCAGGTTTAAACACAGAATAGGGCTCTGATTTGTGTCAAATTCAACACAGAAGGCAAAATTATAGTTACTGCTGGGTACCAAAACCTTGAAGGCATGAGGGAAAGGAATCTCTGTGTCTTGGGGACAGTTCAGTGTCAAGCAACCCCAGGCTCACCAGGAGGAGCCCACATGGGCCTTGAAAGACCTTAATGTCCTCTAGTTGGGGCTTTCACCTGTGTATTTGGTTTCCATTTACAAACACAGAGCAGATTTTTCAAACATCACAATCTCTCTTTGCCAAACACTTTTTGAGTTTGTAGTAAATATATGTAAATGACTGCTATCAAAAGCATATATCACACAGAAACCTGTTTTGCTTCTTCAAAAGCTCCTGTAAAGACTAGAGAAATGTTAAATATATCCTTCATTCAGAACTACTAACATTTTTCTTTGTAAGTTTTCAACTATGACAGGTATCTCAGAAATATTGCATGATTTTTCTTGGCATCTGATAATGGATATATGGATAGCTAATTATCCTGTTAAATCATATGACATCACTTTTGTTTCGTGACCGAATGATGTATGTCCCTGTAAGTAGGTAATACTGGAGTATTTCTCAATGACAGAATTTGCTTTGATAAATCCTGCAGCCTGAAACCTTAAATTCTCCTCATTCCCCTATGGCAGCACATATTTAAGACTGGTTTTCCAGCTTTTGGATTTACTTTCAGTAGCCAGAAAGAAAATATTTTCAGAAGAGTATCTTCTCTAGTCTAATTAATATCTACATATTTACTTATGACTATATTGATTTGTTTTAATAGCATAAATAGGTAACTTTCCTGCTATTGGATAAATATTATTCTGTGGAAGCATATTTCCAGTCTTAATATTCTCATTTACAGGTTAGAGAAGGAGGAATCTTCTGTGAACTTCCTGCAATATTTGTTTTCAGCTTCTGTTTAAGTGAAAATCCTTGCCAGAAAACGTATCAATAAAACATTCAGGGAAGTTTTATTTGCTCCAGTGTATTGAACCATAGGAAAATATAATCCTATTTTTTAACTTTTAAGAGCAACCCCTCAATGAATAGAGGCTTTCTTTGAAAACCCTGCATAAGCTGATGCTCTCCAGGCACTGTAATGCTCAGATACTGCAAAGGAGGTCAGATATCTGTGGGCAAATACAGCAGGTTGGCACAGGGGAGTGAGGTTCTTCAGTGTCTCATGTGGGACCTGACACAAAGATGGAGCAAGGAAAGCAGGTGAGGCGTCCAGCAATATATTAACTCAGAGTTTTAACTGCCTTTGTTGGTGTTACTGGGGGGATTTTTTCCTATTTTGCAGATTTTTTTTTCCAAATACCTTTAAGCTTCAGAAAAATTCCTTTTCCTTTCCACAAGCAGCTAGGATGAGCAGCTGAGTGCTACAGGCTTAGTCCTTTTGGGTAAATTGCCCACAACTACACCACTTCTTGCTAAAGTCAGGGCTGGAGATGTTGACCCAAAGGCTACAACTCATTTTTCTCTTGCTAGTGAGGATGGAGACCTGCCCTACTTGCCAGCCATGGATTTCCTCACTGATTAGAAACAATATTTAATGCAATTTAAATCTGACATTGGGGTGGTGTCACCAGACATAGAGACATTCCTCAGTACATTAGAAGGAGGAGTTGGGTGAGTTGGAGAAGAAATTAGCCGGCTTTAATTTAGGGCTGGCTATGCAACACTGCATCAACAGCTCAGTATGCTCAGAGAATCAAATAGATTAAATGCAGCAATTTATTGCCAAGAGGAAGAATTTAAGCACATGTGTTTATGTTTTACATCTCTAATCTTGCCTCTGTTGTGCAGACTTTAAAATCATACCAGTGAGAAGAGGATGAGAATGGCTATCATCAAGTATAAAATGGACGGCCTAGGAAATTTAAAAGACAGAAAAAACAAAGAGTATGAAGAGTGCTTCTACCACTCAAGGAATTTTTCAGGACCTTTCTGCTATTTGATGCAATATAGATTCCTACAACACATTGTTAAGAGAATGTCATAAAACATAGATTAATGATTGCATTTTCCTCTTTTTGATGTGCCATTTAATGAGGCCTATTCCTTTTCATAGCTGACATCAAAAAGACGACCACTGGAATTCTTCACATATACATCAAATAAGTTTTTGTATTAACAGGTATAATCATATAGGCAAGAGAACGCTGCTTTTATACCCACTGTTTTGCAGCTGATTTGATACAGGCAGTCTAGTACTAGTGTTTACTCACTAGAGTAATTGAAAAATGGGCAAGTCCTGCAGCTCAAGCCCACTCTGCTTTCCCTCCTCAAATGAAAGGGAATAAGGTCTCCCTCTGTGTAAGTTAAAGTTTGCAATTTAAAGAGCTTTTAAGCATGTCCAGCATACTTTTACTTTACAGAATTTCCAGCTTTCATTTTAATAAATATTCTCTTTAAGGGGTCCTACTTTTAACACTCTCAGGTTTTATGGTTGTCTGTAAAGTGAATATAAGTATTATGAAAGCACTTGTTAGGTTGTATGTTGAAAGGATGTCCAGCTTTCCATAACAGTGGATTTGCTTCTGCAGGTAACTATGATTTTTACAAAACAATCACACCGCAGATATCTTGAGCAAGTTTGGGCTTGCAGAAAAAAAATGCCTCCTAGAAAGACTGAATTACCTCCTAGATATAACAAAGCTGGCTCTGCTGTTGAAATGATTTCATTTCACTGAACACAACCATGAGCATGTTGTTTTTTCTGTTCAGACAAGTTTTACAACTTTTATCACTGATTTGCCCTTGTGCCAGTCCAGTCACCTATCACTGTTGGGAGAACATGGAGAAACCCCCTTTCTTCAAAGTATTTGTTCCCATCGCCTTCAAGAATTTCTTTAGCTGGTGGTTGGCTATGAGTGCAAGGTTTGATTTTTTTTACACAACTTTCCAGCGAGGGTTTGGGTACACAGCCTTCTGTGGGGTCAGGCTCTCACCAATTCAGGCATTGTCTTGGACTTATTGCCAAGTTTGCTGCCACAACAGTTTTATTCCCTGCCATCTCTAAGGGCTTCAATATGGTTTGAGCAAGTGTCCCAGTAGATAGCAGTGTTTGCCTAAAAGTGCTGGGAATTTGTATGAAGAAAGCTTTCTGCTATATAGTATTCCTAAAATTTATGCTATACCTTGAGACTATTCATTCAAACACAATATGGGCAAATTGCAGGACGTCTCCCAAAATATAAACTGTAACAAATACGGATTTTGACATTCATTCCTACACATTTCTGCATTTAATCAACCTGTTCTTCTCTATGCTGCCCCATCATTTAGTGCTTAAATTCTAAAGACATTTTACAAGACCTGTGGAATTATTTTTTTAAATCTAATGAGAGAGAAAGCTCTGTTTTGTTTTAGGAAAAAACAACTTTAAATAATGCTCTCCAGTTCTCTTTATAATGATTGGATATGCAAAAGCTGGTTTTAAATTCTGTTACTCATCTCCGGCAGCAGGCTCAGCTGAAAGAATACAGGAGAGTTCTATACAGTGTTTTGCAGATACATCATTTTTCTGAGCTAAGGTGAAAGTTGGTTTGCATAGAGCTGCCTGCAAGTGAATAAGCACAGCCACTAGTAATGCTATGCAATTTGTCCTTTCTCTTGTTCCTGGAGACAGCACAAATGCTTTTCTTTTTTTAACAAATACTGGGATTCTGTTAATTCATGCCTATTTGTCCCTGGTAATTGACCTCTGACCATAGTTTCAAGTCCTAAATTTAACTATTGCTTTCCAACAGTAGCAGTAAGAAGGCAGTATATGTCCAAAAAATGTCTTGTGTGTATTTATGAGCAAATCATACTCATAAACAAGGTAGAGAATTGTTTACTTGTTGCTTTGAGAAACATTCCCCAATTTCCTTAAGTTTATTATCAACAAGTCCTCTTGCCATGACAATGTCTACATACATATATATCTATATCTCTTATATATATATACATATGTATATCTTATATGTATAGATCTATATATATATATAAATTTAACATATGAAATCCTGAAATGTTACACTCAGAACTAACACTATCCACAGTGTTTGAAGATTTGAGATAGAAGTCCATTTTTCCCACAGGCCTTAGAGTGACAGGTGGCTTTGAATGAGTTTTAAATATGTCTCTGGAGATTTAAAAATAGTTTTATACCAGAAGGCAAATATACAGTAGCTTCTTCTGTGAAGCTTATCTTTCAATTGGCAATAAATAGTGTATGGCTCAGGGATTTTTGATCTAGTTTGGCCTATCCATTCTGTTGTACCTGAATGGATTGCTTTAATACACCATTGAGATGAGCTCCCACTCCAGAAGGTCATTACATGGTAATGAATTACCAGCTTTTCTTATCCTGAAGTGAGGCCCAGCAGCTCTCTCAGACTGCGCTGCCATCACCAGGGAGGGGCTGGGGGAAGCATCTCAGGTGAGGGGCTGTGTGTGATCTGTGAGCATGGGCAGGCAGGGAACCTTCCCTTTATCAGTCTTTAGAACATAATAGACTGCAAGACGGTATCTTTTCCCTGTGACCTTCTAATGCTGACTTCATTGAGAAGGGGTGACATTTAAACTCTCACATCTTTGTCTTTAGTTTTGTTTGAGATACTCTCCTTCCCACATTCCCAAAATTTTATTTACTTTTTAACAGGCGCCCTATATGAATGCTATCAGGGTAAAAGTGATTTAAGAGAGAAAAAGAGTTTTGCTTTGTTGCTTTTTTCCCTCTAAAATATTATATTACATAACAGTCATAAAGAACAACCAAATATAGTTGTTCTAAGCTGTATATAATGGCTTTTAATTGAAAACTTTGTGTAGCCCATGTCTCCTTTTCTAAGTATGAATGGATACTTAATGAATAAGATGTCTGCCTTGAACTTTTATGAAAATTAAGGTGAGTCTTGGTGATCCAGGATGCTATATTGTATATTGATTGATGTTTTTCATTATTTGGTGTAGGTAAAATGGCTTCTATTTCAGGATAAATATTTATGCTGAAAAGAAATAAAATTACTTATTTATTTATTCTTCAGGGCAGTATGTGTCCTGAGGAAAAGAGTCTATGGTATTAAGAAATGTCAGCTAATAGATGGCATAGAAGACTGAAGGTGAGCTACATGTGAATTTCTTTTACACAGAAATCTTCAAGTGCTGGAATAACACAATCATCCTGATAAATAAGCCAAAGAGTAATTACTGAGCACTGGGATGGTTAGCTACCACTGGAAGGCATAGTTCTACAAGACAAATGCACATGGACTTTGACAAGAGATAAGATTTCTGATTTCCTAAACAGCAGAAAACTCTCCCCATCTTAACCACTTACAATTACATTACTTGTTTGATTATTATCATTCATCTTTTGCATTATACAGAAAAGTAGTTCTAGTGGAGGTAAAATACCTTCAAAATTACCCACTCTTTCTTTTTTATAAGTAAAAGCTATTTGTCCTTATACTCTGCTCTCATACAAAATCATTTCAATCTGAGACACGGGCCACATTCCAGCTGAGCCACAGGGCTCACTTTCATGTCCAAAGGAAATTTCTATGGGTGATCCATCTTACTACAAGAGAGAAACTGGGCTGGCTTCAGATGTCTCACCAAAGCTGAAATCCATCAAGTTTCTTCTATTCTGAGTTAAACTACTGTATCTGATTTAGGAAATAAGCTGGAGAATAATAATTTTTATAAAAACAATGTTTGGCTCACTCAGATACCACCTATAAATTTACTTAATTTTATACAGGTTAGGCATGGTTGTAAGGTGCCAGGAAAGTACATGATGCATAAAACAGGCCTTCCAGAAAGTAATTCTACAGTAAATTGTACTTTTGCTTATAATGAAGCTGTATATAAACTACACAATGAGGCAAGTCATGCCTATATTGAACTGTTGAGTAGCGTGCCAAACCTGAGATTATTACTTCATTTTTCTTGATTCCCTTATTTCCCACATAACTCTCTTGTTTTCCAATTTAAAAATGTTATTTTCTCTACAAAGCTCATGAAGGTTAAGAAAAATATGACTATCAATATATACTGAGAATAGACTGAATTTTTATGTTCTTCTTTCAGTCTTACAGAGTAACAGCAGGATCAAGTTTTCAAGATCCACCGATCTCGAAATGGAGAGCTCCCATTAGAGACTTGGTGTGGTAAGCAGGTAGAGCCTGCATTTTCACTCCTGCTTCCTCTCTGGTGGTGGTAACTTTTAAAAAACCTGAACGTGGGGTTTATTATCCAACCTAAGGAGGTGAATGCATTGACATTCTCCATTTCCATTCTGTCTCATTAGATGAGTGAGGCATTAGGAAAAAGAGAGGGGAAAGGGCTGGTCACTGCAGCCACTTTGCAGCTATTCCTGGTAAACTCTGCACATCCTGGCAGATACAAGCTTGGTTTTGATAATGTCATGTGCCTGTTTATGTGACAAAGATTAAAAGCACATTTTAACAGACATTTGCTTCCTAAACTTGCTTATTAAAAGGAAACAATGACTTTTTTTCCCCAGGTGATATTTTAACATCCTGGAAATCATCACAATGAGCAATCACTTTCTGAGCAGGTGCTTAGCTTCGTTACCCTGTATTAGGAAATGTAAAGACCTCATATATAAAAAGGAATCTCTGGTGCCATGTAATTTCTAGTAAATGGAAAATAACTCCCCTCCTGTCAGTTAAGCTTAACCAACATTAAATTAGCACAAAAGAGGAAGAATCAGGCCCAGAGATTATTCAGTATATTGAAAAGGATATCGTGAAGTGTTTTACCTGCCATTTACTTAATTTTGTGTTTCCCCAAACTACTTTTATTGGCATCAAGTGCACTGAATATATTCTAGATGTGAATACCAAATTATGAACCCAAGTATACTTCATCTATGGAAGCCATGAGCAAAACTTGCTTTCACTCAAGGTATTTAAATAAAGGAAAAATGATTATAGGATTACTAGAGAAAACAGTAGCAAAATATGCACAGTGAGAAGACTCTACATTAAGGAAACAACGTATGAAAACAATAGGTACTGAGACCCCGAGTAATTGTTGTTAAAGCAATGTGCAGGGTGAAAAGATATTCTCTATGGAACACAATAAATCCAAAACCAAACTATTTTCTTGGTAAATTACCTTCAAAGACAATAATTCAAAACAATTTTGATGTAAAAACCAATCGTACAGTAGTTTATACTCTTAGATTTGGTCTTATTCTCCATGTGTCTGTAGGAATGCTCTTGATTATTGCTTGCTTGCATATGAATTTCTATTAGGACACAGCTGACACATAAAATTCACATTTTTAAATAGTTTCTTATTCCCAAGAACTCCAATAATTCTTGGAAGAACTCTGGCCTCAAACTGCTAGCCATGCAATTAATTGTTTTTCTGTAGTGATTGGAAGCCTCAACACATTTTGCTGTTTTTTAATCAGAAACTGTTTCCAAATTAAGGATTCTTGCTCAAAATTTTTGCTTGTACTTTGCGCTTTCCAAGAAATTAATCTTAATAGGAAACAATCAAGTAAATGTACATGTGCTTTGAAATCCATGTACTTTAGGGGCTGTGGAGATTTTTCATGTGAAAAGCTGCAGCTCAAGTTAATTTGACACTATAAAATGTTTCCCACCACTTTCCCTGTCCAGAACTGCTTGTGCAAGATAGTGGTGTAGACAGACTAACGTTTCCCTTAAAATGAGGTTTTGACTGCATAAATACCAGGGCAGTCTCACACAAGGCTGTTTTTATCTTGTGCTCTAGTGACAAGGTGCTAGTCCAATTGCTGTAATTAGGGATTCAACACATTCTAATATTGGAAAGCAAATAGCATTCTTAGTGCAAACCTTTACTCAGGCAAAAAAAAGAAACATACCACACTAAGCTATAATTCCCAGAAGTTTGAGAGAGAGCATTTTAAAGCTGGCAGAGCAGAGATAAATGAAAACACTGAAAGTATGTTTCAAGCAAAACATTTCAAAGTGCTGCCAATAGAAAACCAATAAAGACTTCCATTACCACATTACTTCACAGTTGTAAACCTGTGTATATAATTTTTCTTAAAAAACACACAGCCTCCTCTGGGGAGTCACCACCAAAGCAGTCTCAGTAGCAGCTGTCTGGGAGTTCAAGAGCTTAGGTGGCAAATAAAGGAAATCCTACAGCTGCTGACTCACTACACACCAAGGTAATTGCAGATGACCTGAGCAAGGTCCTGTCTTGAACAAAATGAGGAAAAGTCACAGAAATGCACTGAGACAGGTTCTCTTTCTCAATGTGACAGCTAGTAGAACAGAGTTAACTATCTCTCAGGTTTTAAGACATTGGTGAAAAGAAGAACATCCAGCAAAATAAGTGTACCTCCGGCCAGTTGGAAATGAGAAGATGGTGTATGAAAATATGACAGAGCAAGTCTAAAGAACAGTCTGCAAGGTGGGTGGAGAAAAGTCCTTTAATTAGGCCAGACACGCTGACTTTTGGGAAAAAAAATTATCAGGTCCTATTTTGTCCTCAAATGCCTCACTAGCCCTGCGCAATGTCAACACCTTACAAGGAGATCAGTCAGCAACACAGAAGCTACTAGTTTGGGAAATCATAAATAATGCAAAATGCATTGCCCGAGAGCATTTATTTTTCATATGTTTTCCACAACTGATAGGGATATTTACTCAGCCTTTCACAGTTAAACACCATGACATTCAAGAATAGTAGAGGAAAAGCAGCATACTTCACACAAGATGCATCTTTAGGTTCTTCTAGAGTACTCAGAGTAAAACTTCACACACGTTAAAGGGGCATCATGTAAGTTGAAACCACATCAGCCAAGAATTCATTCTTCTGTTTTCATGGAGAAATGATGGATTCAAAAGACCTAGTTCAGTTTGGGTACTAATTGGGTGTTTTGGAATCTCTGAAGTGATAATCTAAAACCATCAGAAAATACAGGCTTCCTTGAAAATAATAGTAGGATCACAACAGTACTAATGGTTCAGGGACTTTAAAGGGCCAAAAAATAGCTGGATTCTGTAGATGAGTGTAATGCATCTACATTCATTATTATCCAGAGACCCTCTATCTTAGGAAAATGTCTTTGCAAAAACAAAATGAAGGTAGGATTTTTCCACAGCAGTTTAAAAGTGCTTGCAGCTATTACTTCCACTAGCGCACTAAAGCTGAAAAAAATAAAAGCAGGTGGTATAGTAAAATATTTTGTGGATTAGAGAGCTGTTAGGATTGCATAGGTGCCCTTGATGTTGCTTTCCAAACCCAGTTGTGTGCACATGGTTCTGAATGTTGCAAAACACAGAATCCTAGAATTGCCTGGGTTGGAAGGGCCCTTAAGGGACATCTAATTCCAACTCCTCAGCCATGGGCAGGGATGCCACCTTCTGCATCAGGTTACTCAGGGCTCCAGCCAACCCGCCCTTGAACAAATCTCTTTATGTATTAACCATTAAAATAACCATGAACATAACCAGTACCACTACCTCTTCAATACGTGGGGAAAGCAAGGTACAAATCTCAGCTTTATAGATCTTAAGTGTCACAATATTGAGGGCAACATCTTGAAAATCCCACTGAGACAGCTGCCAGCTCCTGATTTCTCCAAGGTGAAGACACACAGGCATTTATTGAGACTTTTTGCCTCAGGGTAGGATTTAGTAAGATCACTTTAAGATGAAGGCAATTGCATAAAGGTAAATTTCCTCCCAGATTTAGAAGTAGCATGATGAAGGGAATTATTGATTACTGATGAAATGCTAATACCCATGCTAAATGTAATTTATTCAAAAGGTAGCTATGCTGTTAATGAACAGAAACATTACTATGCCTGAGATTTACAGGATGATGTAAAAAGTAAAGTGTATGCTCAAGGTGGTTTTACAAGGTATTTGAAGATATTTTTTAGTCAAAATAATAGATGAAAATTCAGGGCTGTCATTTGTAAAACTCTATTGTTCCAAATTCTTTATTTTGTTGGAATACAGGAAAGAAGTAGCATCTCAAACAGGCTGTTTGGTGATCAGCCTGGTGTGGGGCCATCCACAGAGCCTTGGGTAGGGGTTGGGGTGCACTCCCTGGGTTTGCACCAGAGAGCTCTGGGCTGGGACTGGGAGCCCAAATTCTAGGAAACGAGTCGTGCAAGGGGATTAACCCAACCTTGAAAGATATAGAAGAGCAGCTGACTTGCTGACAATGTGGTTTTAGGGGAAATTTGTAGGTTTTGTGAGAACCACAAAACAGTCAAACAGAGCTCAGAAAGGTCGAGGAACTTGAGGCTGCAAAGTCAACCCTTCTCTGTGGCACTAAAACTTAACATGGAAATTTTTGCAGATGACTTTTACCTCTCTGAAAATAGAAGTTGATAATGAAACTGTGGACTTGAATTTAATGATCTCAGTGTGAAAGGGCGCCTATAAAATGACTTCTCCTTTTGTTGGAGGCTTCTAACCAACAGTTTAGAAAAAACATAAACAATTTACAGCAACAAAAGGTGGTAGGTTTTTTTCCCCCCTGACCTGAATGCAGTAATTTCTACATTTATTTTATGATTCTCTTTTTGGAAAACAAAATAAAATCTATGATGAACAGAGCAGAGGGCATTTGGAGCCAAACAAGATAAGTGACAGATGGTCGCTGAATGACCACGCAAAGTCATAACATCAGAGATCCTGGTAAGGACTCTGGTCCAGGCAATGAGTAACGTGGCATAGCTTCCTAAACTTAAATAAGTACTTTTGAAGCATAACACCCAAATCACCCTGAAGTATTTTTAAAACTCCTCAATATTGTGCCTGTGGGGGGAAGCTATTTTTTGTGTGTTGGCGGTGATTTCAGGAGTGAATTTGGCAAGCTCAGCCAAGTTCCCTCACTGCACAGTATATAGTAATGCCCATTATGATTATATCAAATACTATCCACTTTGTGCAGAATTAAATTTGATCTAATTTTGAAATTAATTCAAACTCCTAATACCCAGGTGCATCCTGGAATCAGATTTTCCTGCTAATTAGTCCATTACTCCTTGATGGTTACTTTTTAAAATTTTGTACAAAACTCTTATTGCATTTTCCATTACTACTTTTTGTGTGGAAAATATTTAAGAGATGAACAAATGGGTCCTCTATTCTACCTTTTTGTTAGAGACTAAGAAACCACAGCAATGGACCACAAAGATTCCCCCCCAAGCTCGCTCAGTGCTTTGCTCCTGAAGAAGCAAAATACCTTCCAATCTCCAGGGCTGAAGCTCTGGAGAGTTTTGAGTGTTAAAAGTTTCTAATCTTTTATTCTGCTTCACTTATCTGTTAATACATATTCATGAGGAAGGTCATTATAGCAGCACCCAGTAGTATGGCTCCAGTTTAGAGCAGCAGCACTCAGCACTCAACAGCCAAACTCACAGAAGCTCAGCAGTCAGGAGAAAGCAATATTCTGAAACCTAATGAAACCAAAAAACTTTTCACCTACATTATTGGGCTACCAGGGGAAAAAAGAGATTTTGAACTTATTTGTTAGTGTCTTCCTAAAGATTTTAAAAAGGCATTTTGCCTTGAGAGTGCTCTGGCAGGTGCTGCATCCCTGTATTTTTCAACTGCCAGAGGAGTGCTGCACAGGGCAGATGGGGACAGTGGGACAAATATCAAGGATTCAAAGACCCTGGTCACTAAATTTCAGAGAAGAATGGGTTGAAGAACAGTACAGAGATTAAGTTTGTTCTTCTACAGCTGTGGTCTGTGACCAACTCCAGATGTTGGTAACAAACTTGATGATACCAAAAATCTTCTGGTATAAGCCAAACTAGCAGCTAAATGACCTTTGAGTAACCATTAGATGCAGAGCTGAGATTTTAGAAGAAGCTCCTGGAGACTCCCTCAGGCAACCTGAGCTTGAATGAACTCTGCAGGTACTGGGGTTACCCCAATCCTGTCCACTTGCCCCAAACACAAGTACATAGCAATTCAACATTACAGCATCCCTCCTGTCAATGACACTTCTCAGATACCCGAACAACCCAGCTACCTTCCAGTTCCCTGCCTCATGTCACTCTATTTGTACTCTCAGTGCGGCATAAAACAATTTTTTAACTGATTTATAATTTCATGATAGTAAAACTGTACGCAGATTACTTAAAGACTAATATATGCTAGATAAAACGTTTCTAGCATTCAAACAGGCATACTTTTTAATATTTCAATTAGGTATTTAATTCAAATTACCTTATAATTGCTTATATCAATGTCAACACATTTCAACATATATAACTGTAGGTGCGTTTGGATGAGTGGGTGGCAGTAAATCTATAAGCAGTGTATTCCAATACCACAAACTGAACCTGAATTTCTCATCAACTATTTTGCCAAAGCATTAGTTGACTCATTAGTATCAGGTGCTTGTGAATGTGTGAGAATCAAAGAACAACACGGTGAGACAAAGAAAGACATTCCTATCCCTAAGCACGGAGGAGGAAGGCCATTTACTCCCATTCTCAAGTATTTGTGCTTCAACAGGAGGAACATGTCATGCTGTAATACCTTACCTGCAGATGGCAGGAAAAAAGGGAAAAAAAGAAAAAAATGCAGCGAGTCCCTTATATCCAGTCAGGGGCTACTAGGGTGTGAGTAGAGATCTCATTCCCACTGCCTTTCTAGGACCTGGAAGCTTCTGGAGGAATTCTGCCCCATGTTGGTATCTATCTGTCATTTTGGAATGGAGGATCAAATCTGGGTCCTGAGTGTTTTTTCCTCTCTTTATTGTCAGCTTTTATCTTCTCTGCTCTGTGGGATTGGCTGCCTCTGCACTGCAGTCAGGGTCTCCAACCTTTTATTTCAGTGATTTCAAGGTAAGATTTTATTGTATCCCTATCACCATTGTGGTTCTAGAGACAGTTTCTGCACCTTCCCTCACTTACTTGTACTCTGCCTGTGATACCGATCTGAAAGTTTGTTTCTTCTCCTCTGAACATCACCTTCCCTGCTCTTGATCGTGCCAAATTGACTGTGCACATCTGCCCTTGGCCTCCCAACCCATCCTGGGCATTGACCAGCTCACTGCAGGGTTACCTGAACTGCATCTGGAGCATCCCTACCAGCATTGTGGCAACTTAATTTTAGGTGTTTTTGAAGGAAGAAGTGATTTTTCCATAGTTCAGATAGCTTTTATCGGAATATTCTTACTATTAAACAATGATGCCATTCAATGAGTTAAAACTACCACCCTCTAGAGACTATTAAAAATTCAGTAACCTTGGCAACAAAATAAAAAGCAATTCTGATTTAGTTGTTCAAAATGGGGAAAATACACCCTTACATATGTGAACATATTGCTAACAGATTGGTCTAGGTTGTTCTTATTTTCCTAATTGTATGGCTTCCTTAAACATTCCAGTATTAGAAAATACCACATTATTTCATGTAAGATTTATCCTACATTACAGAACACCACCTGATCAGGAAAAAAAACCAAACATGTCTTTCCGAAACAGAGTCAGAAGATGGTGCAGGAGCTTACAGACATTCTTGTCAACTGATTATAAACAGAAAGTAACAGTACACATCAGGTGATTTTGCAAGGCAAAATGAGTAGTCACTCATTATTATTTTCATATCTTATCTTTCAGAGAGTCTCTAAACTTGCTCTGTCCCCTGAAGAGGTATGCATTTCAGGGTAGGAATCAAAACAGGAGTGTTCCCTTCAAAGCTGAAGCCTTGTATAGCTCCAGAAGATGAGCTGTGTGCTAAGAGACAAGTTGGTGAGTCTGGACAGTGCTGCTAATATGGAAATATCTGGGACTAGTGGGACAAGGTTGGGTGGCTCTGTGCCCCAGCACCACCAAAGTCGCTGGAGCTCTGCACCTCCACAGGTGCTCACAGTTGAATTTGGCTGCCTGAGATTTTCTTTTTGCTTTTGCAAATTATACCAATTCTTACCCTCATTCACTTACTAAGCTCGAGGCAGTAGGCTCAGGCCATCTAGCAGTTTTAGCAAACTGCTAAAAGTGCTGTATGTTTTCTTAAGTTTGTGAAATAATTTGTTTCCCCGAGCTAGTGATAATATGGATTTGGAGCACAGCTTTCCCAGATTTATTTAATAAAGGGTTACCATTTTTCTTCTAGCAGAAACAATCAGAGAAAAGAAAGCTATTCTCCTCCACACAATGGAAAGCAGGATTATAGAATAAACACAAGGGAGATAAGAAAGGTGAATCAATTTAAATGACCTTTACTCAAGCTTCATTGAAACAAATGAATAAGAGGATTTATCTACCAGAAAATAAAGCGGAAATAAGAAAATAATGGCTAAACAGCAAACTAAAGGAAAAATTCTAATTATATTGAAAAAGATTTGCCAGGGTTTCTTGGTTTAAAATTAAAACCAGCTTAGAGTATGTTAAAACACGTATAGATTAAAGTTGAGCAAACATAATAAACCCACTTGGACAGTTAAGCCATGAGTAGGATAGAATGCAGTGCTTGCAGCTGAGAAAGGGCTTTGTCTATTTGCACCATTAACTCTCTAAAATTTAGTCCTCCTACCTTATGGATCAACTGTTTTAGAGATTAATTGGCTTGCTAATACCACAAAATCCTATTTTTTTATTTCTCACATAGGACAGGAACCTAAATAGTCCATTGAAACTCTAGGCAAAAAAGCATGTAAGTAGAATTTTAATGGTGCCAATAGCAATAGCTGTGGAGCTGCAGGTCTCAAGTGTTGGCTAAGCTCTATCCTGGTGTGCAGGGTCCTCAGCCTGACATTGGCCTGGCTGTCCCAAGTAGGGGCATCCCTGGGACAAGTGCCAAGTGTGCAAATCTCTGCTGTCCAGAGCTGGTGGGTGCCAGACGCACCAACACTCCAGCAGCTCCTGGAGCCCACCTGGAATCTTTGTTGCCCAAAGCCAGCTCAGTTCTGGTGCTGAGCACCCTGAACAGCATCTGCCTTCCAGTGCTGGGCAGAATTTTATGTGGGTTGTTCCTTTCCCCCCATAAAAGTTTTTTCATATTTGTAAAAAAACCCACCTTAAATAAGCAAACTGCATATGCAGTTCTTCTGGTGCCTTTGTTTGCTTAGCTTAAACCTTAAATCTTTGCCTCATTTTGATATGACAATCAACCAACTAAGACCATTAATTACATGGTGATAAATTTCTTTCAGTGCACAGATACCAGGGTAATAGGTTTAAGCAAAGTCATGGAATTTGGCGGCTTTCCTTTCCTAGCAAGATTATGTCTGTGCTCCTAAATCCATTGATCCAGTGAGACAGTAATTAGTTAATTTAATGAGAATCAAAGGATTTTAGCCTGCAGAATTTACAGTACTAACAAGACAGGTCATTTTTGGAAGCTATTTCCAATAAAAACACTTCAATCAGCCAGCAAGAACATTGTCTCTTGATTAAAGAAACAGAGCATCGTTTATTACAATCACCACAGGGTTAGGCTAATGCTGGAAAATATCCTGTGCTTACACTGTTTTTGGCTACTGTTAAAGAGTGCCTGTTTTGTTTTAAGAACATTATAATGAATCACCTTTGTGAACATTTTCTTAGGGTGCAGCCATTTGCATAGATGGTTCTGCTTCTTCTCATTAATTATTTTCACCCCAGAGAGGAGATATCTGCTGGTGCCTGATTGCCATGGCTGCCAGGGGAAAGACAGTGGGCAGGCAAAACAAGGCTCAACTGCAAAAGGCAGATTTGCTTTGCAGCAAGATATGCCCAAGAAATATTGGTTTCAGCTGAGGGGCTCCACAGAAGCCAAATGCGCAGGAAAACTGTTGAGCTTGCACGATCCTGGAGACTGCCTTCGCCATATCTCTAAGGAACAATTAAATGTTCTGAGGAGACATCCAAAGCCTGGCATTTAATTTAAATCTGCAGAGACGTAGCACTTCTGCTGTTAGCACAAACAAGCAAAGAAACCAAAACCATGTTGCAAAAGAACAAACCAAATAAAGCCATCCAGGAGCCAGCTAAAAGAAAAATGCAGCCCACAAGCCTTTGTTCATTCACCTGTGCTATACAGGCATAGGTATAAAAAGCATCTGAGGCAGACAGACAGATGGACATCCCCCACTTCCACACTCCTCTCCCAGACTTTTGCTGTGCAAAGGACCTCTGATAAGAATATATATTCTGTGGCAGAGTGTCTCCTGCAACTGCAAGAAGTCAGGGTAGTCTCCACAAATGTGAATTATTGGCAATGCATACCTTTGCTTTTGTAGACTGTGCTTGCAGCACATGAGCTGTGAACAAAGATGGGAATATTGTTCATCTCTGGAATTGGCTCTAATTCTGGCTTTCACCACAAACTTCATGGCTCCTTTTGTGGATGATTTTACTTACTCTTCAGCACACGTATTGCAAACGGCCTGAACACTCCAGGTAGCTCTAAGGAAGAAAAGTGAAGATGAGAAATATATTGTGGCAAAACTTTCCTTACAATAAAATATTGAGAGGATCATGGATTCTGTGGTGTTTATTTAAAAGCATCTTCAATTTACAGTCAGCTCCAGAATCACTGCATAATATCCATCATAGAAGTAGTCAGTTTACACATAAATATAACAACTTTTTCTCTTACATTTCTCTTTGCTTATACAAAACAGACATTTAAGTATAAAAATATTGTGATTAAATTGGGGAATTAGTTGGCTGACTACTTAAACAATTCCACTACCAGAGAAATAAGAATTATTTAACTGAAAGAGTCAATGTCTTCTCTGAGGCTGCTTTAAAAGATTATTTAAATCTTATAAATATTTAAAGAATCACATAGAAGTTAATGGATTTTTAAAGAAAAACAAAACAACAATGTGATTATGAGCAACAGCATCTTATCTTCTACTAAACCAATTAAATAAAAGACTAAATCCTATTCTGTAACTGTATTTTGAAAATTACCTTGGTTGAACTAGATCATATCTCTGTTGAGACGCAGGCAGGATTTTGCTGAAAATAACACAGATGTTTTTCAGCTTAAATAGGTAAAGCTTCTGCTATAGGAAGATGACACAGCCTTCAAGAAGCAATGTGAGGATGCAGGTTTCCCACCCTTGCCCTTCTTTGCTGTAAATAGCAGGCCCTGGCCAGTGACTGGTTCCCATGTTCATTTTACATGCCTGAAGGCCAGACCTTCACGGTTTAAAAGAGTAGTCATAATATTTCTGAGGGAGTTAAAAAAGAAACTCACTCTGATTAACTTTGTAAATAAAACTACTCAGTGCAATCAATTGTTTCTCCCTGATGGTAGTGACTGAGTATGTTGAGTACATAAAAGTTTGTTTTTACACAGATCCTTGGGCATTTGAAGGTGAGAACATATTCAAGCCTGTGGAGTGGATGGCAAGATGGGGCCTCACATGGTCACTATTGGTCACTTGTGAGGAAAGCTCCCCAATTTATACAAAATCTCAGCTCTGATAGTAGGAAAAGAAGTCCAAATTCCTCCAACTTTTATCATTCAAAACTGCCTATTTCATTACTGCTGTCTGTGCTAAATATGCATTTTCCACTCAGTAATTAAGCTTAATCATGAAGACAAAAACATCATTTGCACATATTTTAAGACAAAACAGTGGTCTGATTTAATTTACTTTCTACAAAGCTGGTGTGCACCATGTCTAGTGAGAGGAGAGCAAAGGCCTTCTCACCATTACCCTCGAATCTGTAGGAAGTTTAAAGCGATGTGAATAATGTAGGGGGGATGGGGGGGTGGTGTTGATTTTCTTTTTCAATGCTCTGCTTTATTCTCACTGAACACGTTGACAAATGGTAAGATGAAACCTCAGCTGAAGGAGATTCTGCAGAAATACTGGCTCCCTAGCAACACTGTTACTATGCACAAGGAGTACATAAAACCTTATTCCCTTAAAAGACCGTGTTTGAGGGGGGAATAAAATTTTATTTTCTTTTAAAATAAAGATAAGGTGCTTGCAAATGTTCCATGTACCTCGAAATATACTGTAAGCACAATTTGAATAGAGGCAGGATTCATAGTATAAACTGGGAATGACGACCACGGTATGGAAGCAGAGAGCTAGCAGAACCAGAGATAACAGATCTTTTCTGTGAAAGGCATGTTTCCACTATTGTGAATCAGGAGAAACAGATAATTTGATTTTGAGTCCAGAGAAACAGAAGTAAAGAGGACAGTAGCATCCACAAAGGGGAGCTGCTGTAGTAATAAGGGAGGGCACGTGGATGGGGAGGGCTTTCGGCAGCCTAGTTATCACCTAGGAGAGGCCTCGGTGGGCCTGCACAGAGAGGCGCTCCACAAAAGGCAGTCCTGCAAGAAAGCAAAGTGAATAGGAGAGGAAAATGAAGCTTTTCACTGGCCAGATGAAGGATGCACTCAGAACAATGTGCCTCCAGGAATAAATCCTCTTTCTCCTCTCTCAGCAGCTTACCCAGGAACCAGAGCCCACAGAGTACTAATGATTGCAGTGAGTTAATGAATATGTGCTGTAGTGGTGCAGCTTATGAAACATTCAGCAATTTTTTAAAACTATGATTTATCATCCAAACTCATGCTAAGGAAGAATCCTATCACTATACATCTTGCTTTTAGTAAATTGCATATTTTCTCTTTATTGACCAAAGCTTTTGTGAGCTGGTGTTCAGTGCAGTACAGGTCTCACCATGCAAGGACAGCTTCACTGAGGTGCATAGGGTTTTATCCTCATACATTTGGTCACCAGAAAAAGAGGGATGTCTTTCTCTTCCAACAGCACAAATGCACAATAAAAAGCAGTCTGAGATGCTGAGAACTTAACTAAGGGTCCTCCATGCTGGTATCCTGAGAAGAAAGACCCAAGCTCTGCTGGCCTCCATCACTGTGAAACTGGCAGAGCTCTGGCACTGACTCTATTTCCCATGGAAGCAGAGATCTGAGTCCCAAATAGCTGTAGTGTAGAACCCCAGCACTGCTGTCATTACCACCTGGCAGGGACATGTGCCCAACAGGCTCATCAGCTTCTGCCACATCCTAGCAGAAAGAGTATGAACAAGCCTTTGGAAAAAAGTGGGATATTTTTTCCCCCCTCTCTAATAAACATTTTTTCCAGCAGCAGGCTTTGTAGCTTGTTTTACTTTTCTAGCTGAGCAGATTCAGTGCAGATGCAGCCTAAGGTAGTACTTTTCATTTTGTACACCCACATTCACAAGTCTCTCTCATTGTTCATGCTTTCAACAGAGGTTACCAATTATACTGTGTGTCATACATGGCAACTGTTTATAAGAAAATGACATTGTTTATATATTTTTCCTACAATTAACAAATTATCTTAAAAGTCAAGTTGTTTGATCCAGAAATAAGGGAGCCTACTGTATGCTTTAAAGCACTACAATTGTTGGTAAATTGCACTCAGCACAGAATTATAGACATCATTCGGAAGGAAATACCTTCCCAAGGGATTCATCTGACATCATAAACTATGAAAATGAAGGCTTAACCATTTATAAATGTCAGCAGAAAAAAAACACCCCATTTTTTGAGCACAATTAGTCACATGCAGTTAACTGTTTAACACTTGCACTGTACTGCTATTGAGCTCTGCTTTCAAGAAATTAAGTTGATGGCTGTTCATTTATCATTAATTGTGCTGTGAGCTTCAGCGGGGATTGAGAGCATGAAGGAGGTTGGCTCACAGACTGGACCCAGCAGTTTCTGACATAATGAGTAAAAGTGAGCCACATCTCTCCTTCTGCATGTGCAAACCATCCATAACAATCATGCTTGCCCTCACCACTGTCTTCTATGTCACTTTGGCAGCAGTTTCTATCAGCTAGGGCCATTAGGCATTGAAAAAATCAGGGGTTTTCTTTTTTTCATACAGAGGTGCTGCCAGTCAGGGGCTGTGACTGCCTTGCAGGTGCAGGTCAGGGCAGCAATGCACCACCAACCTCTCCTCTGTGTTCAGCCTCTGCTGAGTGGTAGGAGTATCAGCACAGCAAGTGCATCTCTCTCAGCTCCAGAGGCAGGTTGGCAAATCCCAACACCTTCAGATAACACTCACCACCCTAGGAAGTTGGTGGTGGTATGCTTCTTTCACTGACCAGTGCCTTTTCTCCTCGAGGTTTATTCTCCATTGGGAAGATGTTGTGACCCATCTGGAAACCTGCCATACTACATGGCTGTGTGTACAGTTGCCACTTCCCTATACCCTCCTAATAGTCTTCCATAAAACATCCAGCTCTGCTGGGAAAAAGTGCCTCATTTCAAAGCCCTTTTTTTCCTCCTGGAGTCCCCTTTGCTCACATAATATACATGAGAAGAGATGGTCTCCTGCTTCCATGCCTGCCACTGCACTGCCACATTTCAGCAGATGGAGAGTATGGCCTCTTCCATAAAGTATCAACTTGCTGGTAACTTGGGACTTCTGATACAAATCCTTCTTTTTTTCCAAAATTGCAATGAAAAATCATAAATATTTTCTGTGGTCTTAGTGATGAGTAGCATTCTAATGTTTCAGAAAAGCCTCAGTGCTCTTGCCTGTGTTTACCCTGTTTCAATGGAGTAGGAAACAGGATAGACTGTTCATACAAAATTTCACAGGAAAATCATAATCCATCCCTGTATCATTCATCAGTGGTGTCTTTCTGTGCCTTTGCAGCAGGTCAGCCACTGCAGAAAGAGCTTTGTTATTAATTATGATGGTAATGTAGTATAACTTGCACTTCATACATATTACATATTTCAGATAGATAATAAGGGCAGCAGTGTAAACACCTGAAGAAAAGGCACAATAGGTTATAATACCTAGACAGGGGTTCCAAAAAGAGAAAGAAAAATATAGTTGTGAAGAAATATTTTGGGGAAATCTGAACCAAACAGCCTTAATAAAACTGACTGCAGAAAGAGGAATTAGAACAGCCCCAAGAAGCATGTCATTTCCAAATATTTCTTTCAACTAACTTGTGATTTAGATGAGCATCTTATGCAGACTGGCTTTAGAAATTAGATTAAACTGGAAGGAGGGAAAGGAGAAAGGAGGAAAAATGTTCAAAATGAAGGAAAGGTGAAGGAGACACATGCATTACAAGCAGTAAATTGTCACTCAAGAGACAATGACAGAACTATGACAGGTAAATAGAACGATTTTTTTTCCCAACAGAACCATTTTAAGAATGTTTCACTGTCTCTTCTTATTTACATTAATATGTATTTGATCATTACAGACTATGAAAAATGACAGTAACAATGTTCTTCAGCTATAAGGACCGTCAGTGTTTATGAAGGAAGATTGGGCTACAGCATCCCAAAGTCCACAAATAGCTGATGACAATTGGATGGTCCCAGTCAAGCCCCTGCACTCCATGTGTACCTTTTCCACAAAGTGAAGACTGTATTTGTTATAGTTTCTTTTCTGAGTGTTTTATATGTGATACCGGCTCATATATCAGACCACATTTCATTATCTTTTATGGTAATGTTTGGGCCATATATCATATTCTACAATAAATCTTAGCTTTGCCAGCCCAGCAGAGTATCATAATGTTACCTTTCAAAATACTGCTTTCAGCAACGGATACACAGGGCTGCATCTTTCACATGGGTTTTTTTGCAGTTTATCAAAATGAAGCATGACATCTACTGTAAATGATATTCCCATTTAGCACTTAATGATACATCTGCTTCCTCTCATCCACAAATTCTGATGGTTTGCTAAACAGATATTTTGTTTAGTGACAACCTGTATGCCAGACTGAGGGTTTGTTATCTTCGGCCTATCAGCAATGGAAGCTGATGCAATTATGAGTTGAGACTATGAACTAAAATAGCTCAGGTATTAGAAAAAAAAAATAAGTGTTTGCAAATACTTGATTTAACATCATGCTGACTTACAGAAAAATAGATTAAGTTTAAAATTTTAAGTGCTGCTACTGTTTTCCAATCTAAGGGTAAAAATAAAAATGGTATTCTGCCAACAATAACTTGACCAAGAAGCAACCATTATTGGCAGGGAAATGTGAGAGAGAACAAAATAATGTCTTGCCACTAGCTTCTGATGTACTTGAATAGCCAGGAGGACACTTTCAATATTTCATGGGATTTGGAGGCAATAGAGTTTAGAAAAACCTATTGCTGCAGCCCCAGTCTGTGCCCTGTTCCACAGTCTCTGGGCTGGTACCACTCTTTGCTGTCCAATGGGCAGCAGAGCTCAGCATCCAACATTTAGGAAATCAGTTTCCAAGGATTTTTGATAGGCAGAACATGCAACTTAGAGTAGACCTACAGCAAGGCAGGTCTTTTGCAAGGTGCAATTTTTGCAAGTTAAGCTATAAAAAGCTAAATACAGTTTATTAATTTCTATCTAAATTAACTTTATAGTTCTAATTTTTGTTTTTCTCTTAGACACTAGAATTTTTCAAAGAAATTTCCTGAACTTTGATAGAATCAGTGGACATCTCGATGATGCAAATTAGCTCTTACCTCCACTGAGACAATAAACTGAAGGAGTTAAACGTACATAGGTTTGTTGTCAAGCATTGTCAGTAAGAAACCCCCACATTCATTTTGTGATTGGTATCCTGACTGTACATCCATAAAAAAGAAAAAACCTCCACTTTCATCACTGGCTTTTGGCCAGGCTGGTGTGTGGGAAGTGGGCACTGCCTCCTTTCTCCATTCCACTGACTCTGGAGGTCATCCTAGGGAGCAGATGGCTCTATGGCCATCACACAAGCCTCACTTACACATCTCTCTGACAATGCATTAAGCTGTTACATGCTGACCATGATCCCAAGCATCCCAGGGACATGGCCTTGTCAAAATAAAGTTGACTTCTGGATAACACTCCAAATATTAAGATATCTGAGGTAGAAGGCAGAAAGTTTATTTAATGTGAGCCTTTCACCTGAATTTCCAACCATTGCCATGCTGATATCTGGTTAAAGGAAGGAGACAGTTATTTTTATCTTACCTGTCACTCAATACATTTCTTCCTTAGAAAAGTGATAGGCTCAAGAGTCATGTCCTTTGAACCATGTTTTGGCTCCTGTCCCAATGAAGAAAGTACAAATCCATTATTTTGACTGTTTAAAAATAAATTCATGCTTTTTAAAATATTACATGGCCACTTGAGAAGACCATAGATATGTCCTTTCTGCCAGGATGATCTCTTTTTTCCTGACACCCCAGGAAGGCTGGGAATGAGGAAGTCATGATTAATGCAGCTATTTCTACACATCCCATCCTAGACTGGGGACTGAAAGCTGGATCCTTTCTCCTGTCCCATCCAGGCCACCAAAATGATGCTCATTTCCCTGTGCTGTGCCCACCTGTTTCCACATAGGGTTTTAGCTGTCACCTGAATGCCATCCCTCAGTCCTCTGCTTCCTGCCAGCACTACAGCCCCATTGCTGTGTGCCAGGGCACAGGGATGCTGCTTGGAGCTACATTGCCTTCCTCTTCTACTTGCTGTTCTCCAAACTGGTTTTACTTCTCTCTCTCCAGTTCAGCTGTCAAATTAAGAAAAAAAAGTAATAAAACCATCCATTACCTCAGACGTCTCATGTAATTCTAGTTCTTTGCTCCATTCTCAGACCCATCCTGGAACTGCATGAACTCTGTAGTTATTAGTGGAAATTCACTACACAGGAATAAAAACCTCCAACTCAGCAGCAGAAGTTACATTAAAAAGAGTTTGTCCGTGTAAAGCTCTTGATGAGAGGAAAATGTGACAACCAAATTGCCTTCTCTCATCTGTGCTCCTCCTTGGCCTGGCACAGACCTCATGAGGTGAATGGAAGGGCTCCCATTGATGTCAGTGGGCTGGGGATCCAGTTCTTGATGTCTGCACTTTGAGGGTCAGGAGAGCAAAGAGCACCTTTGTACTGCCTCTGTCTAGGTCATTTTAATTGTGGCAGTGGAGCGAAACAGCACCTGTACCTAAAGGATAGAAATGGGAATGTTAAAAAGGGGCTAAGAAGTGCTGCAAGACAGGAGGAACTGACAGTCAGTGAAAACAGTGAGGAGACTAGGAGGTGTGTTGGTATGTTTTTCAGAGAATGTTTAAAGAGCTGCTGTCTCTTCTCTGCGTGAGTGCAGTGTTGCTCTTAGTCAATGTGTCCAGTGGATGTGTATGTCCTTCCTCACTGAGATGGAGATATCTGCTCTTCCCCAGCTCTCCTCCACACTGGCCAGCAGCTTCTGCTGGACACAGCTCCCAACCTCTCTGCTCCAGAGAGCAGGGCCTAATCACCATTCATCTCCCAGACACAGCTTTTCTTCTCTGAACGACCTCTCCTGCCCTTTCTGTGCTGTTACCTAGGGATGCAGGGCAATTTCCCCTTTTCAGTCTCCTACAGGAATTGCCCCCATATAAATTATCTGCAGGACCAGTCTGAACATACTGCATATCCCTGATGACACAGGGAGCACTTGCCTAGAGGATTAGCAAGGGCTTTGTGCCACAGGGAGCTGCAACTACTGCAATTTTCCCTCAGGACAGGGGGGATACAACCCATCCTGCTGCTTGATCTTTAAAATAACCTCTATATTTTCCTGCTTTCAAACCAGTTCAATTCTCTGAAGATTAAATTCTCTCTACATTAATGATGAAGGAAATCAGCTTTCTTGCAAGGCGTTTCTTTAACATTTCCCTTGGCTACAAACAAATGTAAACTTTGAGAAGCTGTCTTTTAGCAGGAATGCCTGAGACTTAGAAATGCTCATACTTTTACTGGTATTACAGGTCACTGCCCTTCTCAGCACTTACCAGAGTTGAAACACTAAATAGCTTGTCAATTTTGTTTAGAAACGTGTCTGTGCTTGCACCTGCCAGTAACCCTAGTGTAGCAAGGAAATATTAAACATTCAAGCAATTTGGCTTAGTTCTAGTTCATTTTCAATTATCAGGAGAAAATCTTCTCAGACATAACAGGCTATTTCTGGTTGGAGGTTTGTTTATTTATCTGACTTAAGTAAGTATTTGGGCTTATAAGTTAAACTCACTAATGTTGTTACAAATGTAGTTTATTAAATTAAAAGCACTCAGGAAAAAGCACAGAAAATTAAAACACTGATTTCAAAGGTATTTCCCCTTTTCAGGAGGTTTTAAACTAGTAAATACCCTTAAACATAATCTGCATGAACTGTTTCAGGTAATTAATTGTAGTATTATTATACAAGGTTTTATTTCCAAACCTCTAACCTTTCTATATGGTCATTTGCTTTACTTAGAATGTAAAACCTGCTATGGACCAACCCAGCTTGTCTTTTGTAATACTATGACAAGCTGCGAAGGTTTATCCGAATTTCCATTTTCCCTAACATATTAGGCAAGATGATGTTTTATGAAGATATCTTCCTGACTTTGCAGGCAAGACCAATATGAATCCCAGGGAAATAAAGAGGTTGGCTTGGCCAACACTTTCCATTGAGGATTAATATTGTGTCATCAAACAAAATTCAAAAATTAGTCTCTTCACAAACTGATGTTAATTTGTTAGGGAAAGGCAAAGATTCCTCTTTATGTGGCAAATGAAGTCCAGCAATTTCCACAGGTAGAAAATCAAAAAGCATAAGGGTGGAGAGGAGAGCAGATGCACATCAGGATTTTTGAGTAAAATCTCATATAAATACCTGAACTAGAAAACACATATCTCTCTCTTTAATCAGTTTTCCTATTAAGGAATCCTTTCCCCAAAGCCAAAAGAACTCACATTGCAACTTCCTTCTTCCTCCACTTCTAAGCTGCTAATTTTTATGCTTTTATGTGTTTCTTGTGTTTTTCCCTATCTTTGAACACTTATAAAACCATCCTTTAATTTTTTTTCCCCATGGAATCATGTCTTCTGTAAAAGACAAAACTGAATGCCATTAATGGGCACATATCATTGATCTGCATTTAGAAAGATGCAATGAAAGAAAGAGGATAAGAAAAAAACCCATGAAAAATGCAGGAATTCCCAGACCATTTATAAACTGTCTGATACACTTTTGATTTACACATCTGGCAACGTGAAAAACTCTGGTAAGAAGCAATGAAAAAAATTACAGAGGTATGAGGAATCAGCAGTGCAGAGGATATTTTGCATCTGTGAGGAATGCAGGAAAAATTCCCTCCATTCTCATTCAAGACGTTTTGACAGAATTAAAAAGGAATACTCTCAAGAAAGCATCATAGTCACCTTTCCTCCAGCAGCTCTCATTGACCAAGCATTTCCTCTTGCCTGGTTGCAGAAGGAAAAACTCTGCATCCAGCTCCTCAGACACAATATGCTCCAGTTCCAGGGCAACCTGTGCTTAGGAAATCAGTTGAAATGAGAACGATAAACATTTAAGATCCCTGGGAAGATAATGATCCTCTCACAGCCCAAAGACACCACAATTATAGTAATCTTTACACAAGACTGAGGACTGCAGCTCCTACCCTGAGCACACACGTGGGAAACCTTCCATGGGGCCAAGTGCTCCTGACAAGCCAAGGTGACACAAGAGAGCTGTATCAGAGAGAAATGTAGGACAGCCACTGTTCAGGGGTGAAAGGAAGGTCTGGCTGGTGTCATGCTTATGATAAATACACACATCTTGTTGTCTGGAAGGTATTTTAGTTCTTTTTTTGTTCTTTATTTCTGACTCACTTGTACATTATTTTGGCATCTTTGTACTTTGCCATCCTCCGTTACAAAATGGAAAGATGAGGAGACAAGAAAATGACCACTCTGGGACGTGGCTGGCCAAATCTAGGCACAAAACCTTGTTATGGGGGCAGGCTTTTCCTCTAGAAAGCTGCTTCTTTGGGGTGGGGTTTCCTATACAAAGCTACCTGGGTACCCTGACACCCAGCTTCTCCCATCACCTCCCCATGCCTGGCCACTTCTCAGAGTATTATAAGGAAATGCTGATAAAGCTCAGATGTGGAGCTGGCAGTCATAAGTCCCAGTCATGCTCTGCCTGCCAGAAAGATTCAGAAATCCAAATATACTGAGATTTAAAGGGTTTCCAGTGACAGAAGTTTGGTTTTTCTTTCCTTTAGCAAATCTATTTAGTCTTAGTAGTTCTGGATAGACAAACACCAGCTGGAATCACGCTTTTTGATTCACACCTGAGTCAGAAATATTGCTCTAGTTTTCTAATTTTACCCAGTTGTCCTGCATAGCTTATTTATCTTCTGTATTCTTCCAGCCCACTTCTGTTTGCTTCGTGATTTGTCTCTTAGCACACTGCTATTCCACCTTCCTAAAAATAAAAACTCTTAATGTTCCTACAGAGTCCTCTGCCACCCACCACTGCAATTTATAAAGAGCTGTCACCACATTCAAGTGCCAATCTTCCTCAGTGCAGAAGTGTTCCTCAATGCTGTTATACATCCTTCTAAAACTTCAGATTCTGCCCTCGATCTGACAGACCCAGACTAGGATAACATTTTGAAGTCAAAATTGGATGGATCGGATTGGAATCTCTTTCTAGCAGACTCTATATGTCCCATGAACTGATTTTCATACCTGTCTGCTGTCCCATAATCCACATTCACCCTTTATACAAGAATTCATCTCTGTTTTGCATCTGCAGAAACAGAGTGCCATAAATAATTTACCACCTCCCCACTTGCAAGTTGGCCTCTTTATAGAAATCTGTGCAAACAAGACATTTATCAGGTGCTTGATATATGTTTTCCTACTTATTCTACTTGTTCAGAGCCTGCCTCCTCCCTCCCAAGCAGAGCCAAAAAAAACAGTGACATACTTAGCCCAACAGGAAATTTCTATTATTTACATCAAAGAGCATCAAATATGAATTTGGAGCCTGAATACTAAGGTGGACCATTCTTGATGAAACTGTTTCACTTGAGTAACTGCTTCACAGAATTATACTAACAGAATTAGCCAAAGCTTACTCTCTGTCAATGCCTGGATACAGAATCACAATTTATGCTTTTTTGAAGACCACCTAGTCTTCAAAACACAGAATTAAATGGGTAGCTAATAAACTACCTCAATGCTGAAACCACCTCTTTTGCTTTAATTACTGACTATAAAGAAATTTGTAGAAAGTGTTCTCTGCAGAATAGGTGATTGCATTTAAGAACATTTATCGCTCTTGAAATATAGAGGTCATAGAAACTCTGGCTAAAATTATGGTGGCACACCACTTTTGTCTGTATTTTTAATATAAGTTAAGGTTTGCATAGTAAGCTATTTTAAGCAGTGAGCAAACTTAAGTCAAAACTGATGCAGTTTGTCTTTCCTAATGAAAAAACCTTACAGAAAATCCAGTGACAATCACCACTGCAAAGCCCCAGCACAATGCTGATGAAAAGAAACCAAATGACTTCTCAGAAAAGAAGATGGGCATCTCAGTGGAACCATTTTAATGGGAAAAGTAGCAAGTTGTGTGACTGAGTGATTTGACTCCAAAGCAAAATTTAGGCAGTGAGGACTTCTGGGAACAGTTGGGTAATGCTCAGTTCAGAGCCCAGCTACTGGGACTGAGGCAGTTTCTTCCCCTCAGAGATTATTTTGGAAAAAATCCACAAACTGCCCCAGATCTGAGATAGAAATCTTAATTTTTGATTTGTAAGGGGATTTTCTGCAATTTTCTGTTTGATTTTCTCACTTTAGCCTTCCTACAGATTTTACATCCTTTGACCTCTGTTAGATTTTGCACATGAATTTTTCTTTATTGTCACTTAAAAATATTGAAATTCATGATAATTTTTAGGAGAAGAGACTTAAGGTTTCCTTTTAAAAATAAAACGTTTGAGATTGTAAATGTTTTTCTGATTCAGCCAGAGCTCTTCTGTATGTGAAGAATTTGAGTCTGATGTTACTCTCGTGCTGGAGAAATGTAAAGTCTTTGAAGTCACTCCATCAAAGTCAAAAACTACACAGGAATAAAGAAAAAAATGAGCTGTTTATGGCTTTTTTTTGTTTGTTTCTTGTCTTAATCAGAAAATAATAAAAATCACCTGATTTATGTTTGTTCTTTGTGTGTATAAGGCATGACAAATACATTCAAATATGCAGACCAAATACAGGTTTGATAAAAAATTCAGGATTCTTTCCTTTCATTTTCACGGACTGAGCTTCAGCTTTTCTTTTTTCTAGTGTGGTCTCCTGTATTTGGTTTATTAATATTTCTCATGTCTTGAAGAGAAATGATGGGTTCTGCTGCACTTTTGACACTGAGAATCAGAAACATCTTGAGTTAAAGTAAATGAAGCTTGCAAGTTTCTCTCCATTCTGTATCATATGACATAAATGTGAGTCATACTTTGAAGCAATTGTGAAATTGGATGCAGAGACTATAAGAAACACATAAATAAAGGGGAAAATTAAACTGTGAGTAGGACTGAATTAACTAAAATGAATAAACAATTTTCCAAGAAATTAGATTAAATTAATTTTTACGGAAGGAATTGTCAAGTGATTTCAAGTGTATAAATACAGTGGTAAAAGTGAAATATTGGTGTTTTACTCTAGGATGTTGACTCACTGGAAAAAAAATCAGAGTATCTAAAGTCTGAGTGGTTTTTTGTTTTTCTATTTTTTTATTATTTTTGTAAAATTAAATTATGGTGATTACATTAAAAAAAACCAAAAATATTAACAAGGCACACATTTTGGTAGGGGCTGAATGTAGCTGGACAAAATTTTTCTGCACATAAAGATCATACAAGCAAATTTTAGTCTGAGAAAAAACGTCAGAGTGGGCTCTTGGGGCATGTGGTGCAACCACTGCCCAGCCTGGCACAAGGCACAGCAAATTGAAAGGGCAGAGCTGACACCTCTGTGCCCTTTCCAAGGTCAGCAAGGGTCACCATCAGCTTGGTTTCACCTTCACTTGGAGTTTGAGGGTTGGGCTGGCCTGTCCTTGCTTTGCTGTGTTATTTCTGTGCTTACAGTTGGGTATGCAGAAAGCACTTGGAATACTTGTCAGTGACTTCTGATGTTTCTGTGGAGTATTCCCTAAACTTCCATTGTCTGAACCCAAATCTCCTTCCTCTTACCATCCTAGAGACTTTCCTACCTTGCAGGGCTGGATTAAGTTTTTAAAATGTACCACTAGCAGCAAATTACCCTCATCATACTGTTTTCAAGGCTTCATGAATGAAGGCATGTATTTTCATTAAAAAAATGTCTTTCCCTGCAGAAGAGAGGTGTTCCAGGTATTCTGTGACTTCAAATACACACTGAGCAAGTGGTTTCCCATGGCCTCTCCTATTTCTTGACTCTTACACTGTGCCCCTGAGAGCAGTTTTCCCATTTCTGCCATGTCAAGGTACCAGCAAGGACACAAAAGTGCCAGCAGGAAAGTTACTGAAGTTGTACCCAGAGCATCCAGGGACCTCATTTCACACATCTGCACAGCTGGAGAGCTGGCACCAGCCAAATCCTGAGTGCTTGGACTCAGGGCTGGTTTTGGGACACCAACAGCAACTGTGCAGCCAGTGTGATGGAGGAAAGGCTAAGAGAGACTTACCCTTATTCAAATATAGAAAATAATACTCATCTGAATAAACAATAAATATACTCTTAGAGAAAGCATAAGGAAGAGTATGAGCTACTGTGCTCACAAGAAGAGAAGCCATGGAAATTGCAGTAGGTGATGTAATGGTCTAAATTCATGAGGGAAAAGCCAGTGGGATAGCAGAAAGAACATTTACAGTGGACATATCTTCATTTCTGAGGACTCTGTCCCTCTTAAGGGCTCAGTAACACTTGTAGTGCTTGGCATGCTGACCTAAATCAACTTGACTAGAGAAGTCAATTTGCTTTCATTTGGGTAGGGAGAAAGGACATGTTTTCAATATCCTAAATTTCTTTGGGGACCTGAATTATCTTTCTTTCCTTGCAGTTCAAAGAAATATGTGATCATTTCCTATATGCCTGTGCATGGTTAGAGGCTCCTGGGGAAGGAAAAACATGTTCTCCTTGTTGCCTGGCTAGCAGTTTATGAGTCCCCAGGGGCACTGCACTCCTGTGCATCCTAAGGATAGCAATGGCACATGCAAGCAGGAGAAGATCAGTGAAAAAAACTGTTCCAAGGGAGGGGAACTCTGTAAATGATCTATCATCATCACACGCAGGACCTAGGGTGCTTTTGCCAGCAAGATGCAAGCAGCATGACTTTGGAAGGGAACAGTCACGAAGCAGCTGTGCTTAAGACAAACACACCAGCCCTGCAATAGAGATGGTGGCACAGCAGGAGGAAAGTGAAGGTTTCAGTAGTTCTTCTAAAGTGATATTTAAAGTAAAAAGAAGAGGCAGAAATGTCAAAGAAGTACGTTTTAATTATGATAGGGGAAAAGATTATATCTATATCAGCATGGAAGATGTAAAACATTTTACAAAAGTGATTATTAAAAATCTGACTTCACTGCAAAATTCACTACAAAAAATGTTAAAAAGCCTCTCCCATTTCAAGATTTTTCTAAAAATAAGTTGAGAGGAAGTTTTGTTTAAGAGCTTAAGTGCAATATAATTGAAAGAAGATTTGATTTCTAAGAATATATAGTATAATCAAAATTAAAGAAACTCTAACAATCTTTTAACCCAGGTAGATTTAATAATTTCAAAATATATCCTCCTGCATCACTTTTCTGGCTCATCCTCCAGCTTTGATATCAGTGGCATGTTTTCAAAGGCTATAGATGCTTCAATGAAATTATCAAAACAAAGGTTTCCCACCCTTTCCCATGTCTCACTCAATCCATGGTGGTAAACAGACAATATAAATAGACTGATCCCTTTCACTCTCCTCTCGCTGACTAAAATGCAATCAATACCTCATCATCCTCTCATGCACAGCAGTGCACAGGATATTTAGCTTCTAAACACAACTATTGAGACTGTCAGCATGGAAGGAAATGGCTGGATTGTCCTGCACTAATGCAATTCTGGCCTTAATGTGATGGCCTGTGATAAAAACATTGCCTCCATTCTTTTGATATCCAAACTGCATCCAGCCTTTGTCAATTCCTTCCTTTCTGTCCTGTAATTGCATCATTCTGTTGTGAGAACTGAAGAGGCTAAATATTTCTTTAATAATCCCTAACTAAAGACCTCCAACAGTTACTTCAATAGCTCATGTCTGAGAAGATTTCCTAGCGGGATGCACTCAATGCATCACTGCCAGACCTGTGGCAAAGGGAAGAGGGATTCTGGGATCATGTGCCTCCTCCATTGTACCCAGAGGAAGTCCAGGGGGAGAGGACGGTCTGGTTCTCAGACTTCTTCCAGAAAGTTTTCTGTGAACACCTTCCACTGCAGACCAAGTGTCAGTTTTTGTGGTGTGGGGATTGGTAGTACACAGACCACTGTATGTTCTTGAAAAAAAGAGGAAAGCCCCCCTACTTCCAAATGGCTTACTCTTGCCTAGATCTTAGTTTCAGGATGAAGAAAGAATTTAACAGGTGCACTCCTGCTTAATTTGATTCAAGCTCTGTTAATGCTGTGAGATTTTTCACTGAAGACCAGCTCTATTGTTCTTCACAAAGAACACGAATTTCTAGTGTGCAGTATTATTACACTTCCTGTGTTTTCCAAAACATCTGCAAAACAGGTCAGGTGACCTTGTCCCACTGTGTGAAATATAAGTGCAAGATGCACAACTCAGAAGAACAAACTCATGCTCAGAGAGCCTCAAAGTTTGTGTGATGGCATTACCATACTCTGCAAGCTGTTGACAACTGCCAAATACATTTCATTTATATTGAAGTCTGAGAAAAACATAATTAGCACCTCATACTAAAAAGAAAGCAGCATGCTGTTGACAGGAAGCCAGGAAGCTGATAAACACAACTTCCTCAAATTAAATTTTCCTGAAAAACCTAGATGAGCACATAAATTCTAAAGAGGCTGGTGTTAGCAGCTGTGCAGCACAATCACGATGAAACTCCAAACCCTACCATTATCACTTACTCTTATAACATATATTTTCAGAAGATTTTCAAATTATATCAAGCAAATATACTATTTTGGGTTGGGGGCCTCTGAGTAAGGGAAGGTTTGCTAAAATTAACACCACTTAAACAAGAAGCATATAGTTGCTGACAAACACTTGTAATTCCAGATTTGGTTGCCATCCATGTGAACTGCTCAATTCAACATCTGCTGTGACTTTTTGGAGCTACTTGGAAATATAGCTTTTCAAAACTGAGATTCCCTTAATAGGCAGAGTTCATAAATCTAAGAGAAGATGAAGGCACTGATTGGTACAAGTGCACCAGAAGAATGGCTATTTTCTTCTGCATGGTACCACACACCAGCCCCAGTTATACAAACATAAGGTTATAGTGGGTGCAAGTGCTTTCAGTGATGACAGCTGCCCTGGCAGAATGTTACATTTCCTCTGAGACTGAGGGTTGAAAGGAGTAAGGCAAACATTAATAACAGAAGCTCCAATTATCATTAATTCCAACCATTCTTGTGGATATCTAGGTACACCTGGTATCACGGTACAGCTCAGCAGTGATTGCACAGAATTGTCTGTTGGCAGTTTGTGCAGAGGGTGAACAAGGATTTTTCATTTCATGCATCATTTGCAACTCCCTTCAATGATTCAGCAAAGTCAATACATAGCCTCAATACACAGTTAGGAGAAAAAAGCCTGAAGCAAACAAAAGTAAGTAATCCAGAGAGTGACCAAGCATAGCTAAATCCTTTTAAGCTCTGCTCCCCTCTTCCCTGCCCTTTTGCTACATACTACATGAGAGCATGTAATTGTTTGCACAAAGTCCATTGCAGTCATGGAATTTCCTTGACACAAAATACATAAGGAGCAGACTCTCCTGTATCCCACAGTGACTTTAAGGGATTTAGTAGTGCCTTTATTTGCTCAGACCATTCAGGGTTCAGACTGCTAATTCCACCATAGTAGAGACCAGAGAGTAGCCTTGGGAGTACATTTAATCCCCAGGAAGAAGAGAAAACTATCATTCAGACAAGTATCTTTGCCCTGACCTCTGCTTCTCAAAAAGGAGTGAAAGATGTCAGGAAAGAATGGAATAATACAGAAATGAGGAATCACTGCAGAATGACCTCACAGCCCATAGTCCCAGGTCAAACAGGTCAGGACCGACTTCCACTGAGTGACCAAAAGCCCAAATTTGATGCATATCCTACTTCCCAGGTGTGAAATACCACCCCCAAGGTTGGGCATGCCATGTAGTCATCCTAGAGCAGGCAAAGGGCTGAATCAACAAAGCCAGACCTCCTGTGAGATGAAGCACTCTGTGGAATCCTCTGTGGATTACTGTTTTTATTAAATTCAGGAAGGTGACACTCAGCCTGCCATTGCATCGAGTACATGGATAAAGTCTTGTGACCTTGACAGTTTGCATTACTGCTGAGAAAATGACTAATGCTTCAGACTTAAAGGGAGAAAATCATTCTATGATCACAACAAGCTGCTCTAGAAACCCCACAGAACAGACAAGAGGAAGAGTGAGTCTGGGATACACATGAGGCTGGGCTTCCATGTGGAGAGGAGAGGAAACTCTCCTACTCATCATGACACCCAATCACTAATAGCTTGCTTTCATTCTCAACCTGGTTTCCAGATACTGTTGGTAAAACAAGTCCTCCACTGCTGAGACAACAGTAAGGAAAGCCTTGGTTAACCACTGCAAGCAGGATGCAGGGCTGGTCTCAGAGACTATTCAAGAAAAGACTCTTGGAGAAAAATGCATGCAGTGATCTGGGGGGTTAATTTTTCTCAAGGTTTTCTTTTGAAAGATGTTTTCTTTCCTGCTAAGAATTCAGATTTTTTTTCAGCTCCTGCTCTGTTCTCTTGCTTCAGCAGAACACGGCAAACACATTTCATTTCCTTTCCTGCCTTGTGGGATGCTGAGGAGATGTGATCTCTGAATTGGTATATGTTTCAGCTGGCCCATATTTGCAACAAAATTTATGACACATGCCAGTGCCTCCAGTAGCTGATTGGATACGGCCAGGGAAATGGAGAAAGCCTCAACTCGCTGAGTTTCAAAAAATGAACATCACTTAGATGATGTATTGTTGTTTTGCAGAAAAAAGGAACACCTGGCTTGTACAGTGGGGAAGAAGAACAAAATGCAACATTCATAAAAATGACTGAAAAGGGACTGGAGAATAAGGGTATTTTTGCTTCCACATGAGAGAACAAGCCACAAAACAGGGTTTGCAATTATAATCTGGCATATCTGTTGCTTTTGTTTGACATGATTGCATTGGTATGTCCACTAATTCAATTTTAATCTTCATTAACACCGCCTGCATTTTTCAAAACAGACCGTCTGATACTTCCATGTCACTTGGAAGAAGTGACAGGAAATTATTATTACTTTTCTTATGACACTACATAATTACTTCTTCAGATATAAAAGTCATTTATATTGTATAAGGGAGATTTTGGTTTTGCTTTTCCCACTGTACATTTTCAGCACAGATGTGCTGGCTATATCCTCAAGTAAGTGAGAGCAAAACTCAATCTAGGAAGAAAAAAGATTTTTATGCTACCTTCACTGCAAAAGATTTGCAAATATTTCTAGGTAAGTTAGAGTTAAAAACGTTGAGTAAGGAGCACATTTTAAATTCCGCTAAAATAGGAGAAAATCCAACTTGTAACTGGGCAAAAAGAAGCAGAGAGGCATGAGAGGAGAGTGAATGAGAAGAGAGGGCCCCAAGGTAATCCCTTATCTATTGAGCTCCAATCAGAATATCAAATGCAAAGTCTGTGTGTGTGTATCTCCTGGATAGATTTGTATTTGTGTATGCATACATAGAAGAATATGTAAATCAAGGCATACATTTTTAGCAACAGGGTATGCTGTGTTACAACATTCACTAATGTGTCTTTTCCTAGATGCAATAGAAAAGCAAATCCTGTAGCAAATTCAGCATGAAAATATAGATGCCATACCATTCATTAAAGCCAGACCAGCTCTTTGCTAGTAAGTAAATAAACACAGCTGACTCTGAGGCCTATTTACATGCAGACTCCTGCACTCTGCACTGAGCAATAAAAAAATTAGATTATTTTTAATGCTTGGTAAGTGTGTTACCAAGAGATCCTAACACCAACATGAGTGATGCTCCTGGGAGGGCAGAGGCAGCTTATGGCTGTCCATTACAAGCATGTAAATAAATGGTTCTGGCATAGAAGCCACTGCCTGGGAACACAAATAGAGTTACTGCCTAGAAATCCTAATTGCAAATGAGCAGCTTCACCTAATTGGTCCAGCAGCACCAGTACAACCAAAGTATACCCATCTTCACTGGGAAAATGTGATGCCTGTTTTGGTCTGTGCTGTTCTTGGAGATGTAATTTGAGCCTTTGTTCCTGGGAAGCAGAATCCATTAGGATGTCTATCTCATAAAGAATAATTGCTTGCCAGTAAGTGCTGGTCCTAAAAGAAATATATTCTGAATTGATTAGTACAAAACCACCCATCCCTGCACAAGGTTGGGGAGTTCTGTAATACCTTTCACAACTTTTCAATTACATTTTGATTTGGGAGCATTTTTGCCTCCTGCCATGGAGGGAATTTTCTGGCAGTGAGGAACAGAAAGCCACTGTGAATTCTCCCAACCTACTGCTGTCTGGGGGCCTATGGCAGGCTGTGGTGCCCAACACCGTGGGTTTAAAAACTGCTAACATGGTATTTTCAAAATAAAAAGGGAATTAAACAGTGCTACTAAATGCATGCCATTACATGTGTCCCTTGGTTTTTAGTTTAAAACATTTGGTACACAGGTTCCTCAACATTCTGGTGCTTGGAGAGACACTCCTGCCGAGATAATTCAGTGATTGCAAGCATCACTGCTCTCCTATTTCCCTGGCTACTGCTGAATGATCTGCTAAGAGCAGTTCCTGAAACTTCTTTGGGCAATCCTACTCTGCACATTAGCTTGTATAAGCCACGAGACATCCAAATTCTTGGCAGTCTGAGGTGTGGGGGCAGTAATTTTAGGGAATTACATATAAGCAAAGTAGTCCAATGTAGAAACAACAGTCAGTTTCAAAATGATTTGCCAACCACAAAATGAAATAAACTGGCTGGATAATTTGTTCAGAAAAAAATTAATTCCACCAATTTTACCATTTAACCTCCTGCCTCTCAAAAGGAGTCTGGAAAACTCAGTGCATCAAGGTATACATTTTTTGAGAAGTATTACGTGAGAAATAATCATCACAATATACCATTAACAAAGTTATAAAAACACCTTGAATTTGTATTTCAGTAGAGGAAAGGAGATGGTCATATGCAAATTGCACAAAAATAGAATAACAGTGATTGCTGTGTATTATAGAGAAAACAAGACAATTTCAAGAGGCAATTGGAAAATAAGATGCCAGGCACACTGCTTGCATCAAACCAAACATGAATTGTTTAACAAAGGCCTGATGGGCAGACCAAAAATTAGCCATTGTTTCACAACAGTAATTATAGTGAAAACTTGAGAAAATATATACTGATAAAAATCAGTACAGGCAAAGAAAATTCCTGACCTGCTGATTGCAAAACATTAGCCTATTTCTGTCTTTTTCAAATAGCAACATGGTATAGCAGTTTCAAGACATTTTCAGGATAAAAGCCTGTTTTTCCTTCACAAGCAACTACAAGTATTTCATTAAGTTTGGGAGAGGAGGAAAAGGAAAGACTACTGTTTTACCTTTATTTCTATCTCTGTATCGATTATGACAACTTATAAAGTCCCTTTCAAATGTGACTAAATTTTCCTAAATAGCCGTATTCTTTCACACAGTCTCCCTATGGTGTGCAAAAGGATCACATTGTATGGGAGACTGGGAAAATACATTCTGTGCAATCATCTCAGGATGGTCTTTCACACAGAAAAGCTGTCAGTAGAGCATCTTTAGAAACAGCTTCCTAACTTAAGCCAGGGTAATTTTTCCTCTGATGTCCCTTATTGATGATCTCACACCTGTTTGCATCAAAAGGCAGTTCTGGCAAAGGAAATATGCAGAACTGCAGCCTGGGCTTCAGGGAATGCTTCAGCACTTGCTGATACCCAGGAGATGCTGGACCTGATTTACTTTCCTCCCTGCTAACCCAAAGCTCACTTGTACAAATTCTCTCATGTTCTTCAGAAGAAAACAATTTCTGAGGAAAATGTGCAAACCAGCTTTTGACAAAGTCAGTCAGCATGGAAGAGATTTATAAAATGAGTTACAAATAAGATAGAGGTTCTGACTCTCCCATGCCCTTGCTCCTGAGGAAGAGTAACACCACACTGCCTCCTCCTAAAAGCCACATCTGTGGAAGGGCCTGGCAGCAGAGGACTGTCCCTGAGGAAGGACATGGGCAGATGACAGGTGAGCACTGTCTGAGAAGCAGCAGCAGCACCAGTGGGTGCCTCTCTGTGGAGAGGACCCTGAGCTAGGGCAGGGCACCCTCCACTTGGGGATGACTCATGTCTCCATGCCACTTGTCAGAAAATTAATGCCACCAGTGCACAGACCAGACTTTAGCGTAATTCCCATTTGATTTTCTCTGAAACGGAGTTATTGCTTTCAGGAAAAAGCAAATTCCCCATCACTGCCTTCAGCAGCTCTGCTCTCAGGGAAGTGGCTTCACTTCCAGGATCTCTTTCAGACTTCAAGCAGCCAGAGTAGGAGACACCATCTGAAGGACAGAAGGGCTGCCTGGGTTTTTTTTGTAGCCACAAAACAGGGTGCCCACATTACATTTAGAAAGTATCAGCTGTGTGCACAGAAAATGATTTCATACAAATTGCAAACGGCATAACCAACAAAAAGGGCTGGAAATGAAGCCTCTGTACCTTTCAGCCTGTGCCCAGCTCTCTGGGTACAGCAGCCATCCTGCTCCAGCCAACATGAGGTCTCCTAAGAAGGGAATTTATCAGTTTCAACTTCCTCTCCTCCCATCCTGCCCTGGTCAGCCTCTGGCTGTGACCTGTGCCTCTGGCCTGCAAATGGTCTTGGCCACTCACTATTGTTTCAAAAAGGGCTTGATTTACAGGCCAGACTACAAGGTGGCTGCGTAGATTTCCCTCAAAGCAATGGTAAAGTTGCTTGGGTTTTTTTGTAGTGGGGTATTGAAGATGCATTTTACATTTGAGGAGGGGTGACAAGCTTATAAAAGTGGTAAGGGGGTATAGGGGGAAATCAGGAAAAAAACTCCAAACAAAATCAGATTTTGTGCAGAAATACATTGCTCCACTTCAGTCAGTTAAGTAAAAGACTAATCCTGGAATAAAGACACCTTCCTTCTTTCCAATCCAAGATACTGTTTCAGCTTTGGGATCAGCACATCCTTGGCTTTTTGTGGCAGTTATCCCCCTGAGTCCCTGCTGTGCTCTGTGCAATTGAATTGTTCCTCACACTGCTTGTGCTTTTCCAAGGAAAATACTAAAAGTGCAACAGTCAAGATAACTTGTTCTACAAGCAGTGACACAAGACTTGTTCTCTATTTGGCATTCAGAATCACAGCCTAATTAATTAGCATTTGTATAGCACTTTGAAAATATGAGATGCAATTGAAGTGCTAAGTATTATTATTAATATTAGCAGCAGTACCATTTTGTTCTACTGAATGCATTTTCCAACAGACTTGCTACAGAACTGATGTTCTGTAGACTTGAAATGAACTTCACCATATTTGATGGTGAAGTAAGCCAAGTGGCTGGCACATCTGCATGGCTGTGCAATATTTTTTTGCCTATTAAAATATTAAATCTCATATAGCATGATTTGTTCTGAATCTGCCAGCAAGGTAGATAGATACTGCTTTGCAGGGCAGTTTTGGGATTGTTTATGAAAAGGACTCTGAGGTGCCTGACTGCCATAGGCTACTTCTCTTTTGCGTGTATCCAAATATGCCATCCAGAGGAAAAAATCTGTTTAATGAGCTCTTGTAATTGTATCTTTTTCATTTAGCAGAGGAACTGCTGGTAGTTAAAAGTCACAAACACTTCTAAATAGGTGACTGATCCCTGTTGCCCTCAATTTAAGATATAGCTGTAACTTGTAAACTCAAGAGCTCCTGGGACACATCTTTCTTAATTTCCATTTTGGTAGCTGCTGTTTTTGGCAGTGCCAAGAGGATATCTGGCCTTAACCTTCTGAATCAGTTTCATTTCAAAATCAATGACTTTTACCCCATGCTGGCTATTTGCTGCTCTCATGCTTGCTAACATGCCCAGGGTAGTGGCTGCAGTCATCATTTCTTCACCCAGCTGCTTATACCCACCACATTTTATTTCTGAGGAAGCCAATCTCTTGTGCTCGAGGTAATTTGCAGTAGCTGAGTACATCTTGGCTGCCTTAGGGCCAAAGAGAGTCTGCAAATGACTGAGAGACTAAATCATGAATTTCCTGTGGTTTGCCTGTTGTGGTGGGCCCAGAGGCTGTTGCAGAACAGGACACGCACCCAGGACATCACTGAGCTGGCGCCTGGGCTGAGCTGGGGCAAAGCTGACTGCAGAGAAGGCCAGCTGCAGCTGCCAGGCTTTGTGCAGGAGCACCTCAGGAGCACTCCAGGAGTCTCTTCTGAGGGGCCTGCTCAGGAGTGTTGCCCACTCTAGGGCACAGCTGACTGGTGGCAGCAGTGACTCTTTGGGGTCTGCTTTGGTACCACAGTGCCCAATTCCTGCCTGGATTTCACAGTGAGGAGCAGAACCCCTGGACTTGCAAGAGAAAGAGCTCAACCCAGCTCACATGTGCCATAGCAGGAGAAGGCACAAGGAGAGCAGGGCTTTGAACAGACTCTTTTTTTGACATTTAGGGCATGACTAAATCTAAAAATTTTGCTTATTACACTGCAAGAATTTCTACACGTATTGGTGCCAACTTCATTCCATAAATTCTTGCCTCTCAGTTCATACCTAACTCAATTGTTATTGCCATGGTGGTAGGAGAGGGGATTTTCACCGTTGCAAGGAAGTAGAAGAGGGGAGCTTCATAGTTGCAAGGAAGCAATAAATGCCATTTAATTCAATAAAAATTAAAATGGGGCACCGAGGCAGAAAAATGAGTAATAAAGCCGACAACTGTGATGCCATGAAAGTTGTGGCGCCCAAGATTGCACCCCCGACAGTAAAAACTGCCCAGTGTAATTAACAGGCAGGCACATACCCACGCCACAGCCAGGAGATGGGGCAAAGAAAAGTCAGATTTCTGAGATGAATTAATGGATATGAGTCTGGGAAACCTGACAGTGGTTGTCTCTCAAAGTCTTGAGCAGCTGATGGATCACTACAGACAGATAATGTCCCTCACAGCAACAGCAAAACAGAGCAACCTTGAACTAGGGGAGGCTGACAATTGTCAATAAAAACATGGTATTCGATCATAAAAATATTCTGTGGTTTTAGTTCTTGTGAGTGTTTCACCCACCTCTTCCAAATCCCCTGACACTGAGATAACACATCCCTTCAAGATTCATGAGTGAAATACAAAGATCTTTCAAATATCAAAGCTGTGTGCTGCAGCTTGCAGCCAGCACTAAAGTGCTGATGAAGATTTGTTTGATAGCCTTCTGAATTCTGGGGATAGTTACAGAGGCAGAAGACTTATTTAGAGAAGCTGATTCATAAAGCAAAACCCAGATTCTTCATTCATTTCATGTGCAGGGTTCAAAAGAAAGACCCTGTGAAAATGTTACAAAGTACTAATAATACAAACCTCATGAAGATGAAGGAAAAAAGAGAAAATACCCAAGAAACAAAAAGCCTCAAGAAAAACACATAATAGAACTTAAACCCTGCAAAGCTGGTCTTTGAATACAAGACTGGCATAATGCATTTTGAATCTTCAGTCATACAAAAATGTCTTTTTGCATATGAAAGGTCTTTGTAATTTTTGCTATCATCACTATAAGCCTCAGATGCATTTGCTTTGATTTAGTAAACAATAAAAAAGAAAGAAAAAAATCCTAAGTGCTTTTCTGTAGATGTGTAAAGATGCTTTAAAAAAAAAGGTTATTGCTTCTCCCCCATACCAGTTGCAGAGGGAACTGCCATCCATGACTGGGTTTTGATTTTTCTTTTTCTTTAAAAAGCTCCCACAAGACTTTCAGCCTCGACAACTGAGCTTTTTCTGGGGAGACAAGGAAGAGAGCAAGGAAGGAGAAACAGAAGTGAGATGTTTAAAAATTCTCTAAAAACAGGGGCAGTTGGGCATATTTAATAGCAGAATATGAACTGACTGAAAAAGTATAAAGTATATTTCACTTCCAAATTCAGACAGGAGAAACTATTAACCATATTTTTAAAGACATTATGTTTTGTAACCAGTGAAGAAAGTGAGTTTTGCAGGCTCAGAGTTTCCCATTTGAAAATCACTGGTCTGTGTAGTTTCTCAATAATTGTTTTCTGATCAATTATTTTGCCATCTATTTGTATTTAGTTAGTGTTTGAAAGAGGCATGAAAATGCCGCCCAGAAGCAAGGCTGTTCAGTCTTGCGTTCCTTTAAAGAAAAACCTACAAAATGAAAGCCTGAACTTCCAAGTATCAGCAGAATCCCACAGCAGGTGCCAGCTGCCAAGGGCAGATCCTGGATGCTCCCATCTGCACCCTGCAGCTTCTACCTGCTCCTCAGGGATCAAGTGATTGAGCAAGACACATAGTGAGGTCTAGAATTGAGGTGAAGAGCAGCAAATGGATCCCATGCTCTCAGTTTGCCCAAAAGCCACAGCCCTCACCCAAGGAACTTCACCTGGGGTGTGACAGAGAGGTTGGACCACAACTGTTTTATACTTAGCCACACAAAATAACTATCATGTCTCTTCAATGTATTTTCATTCCTTGGTATGATATCTTAAAGCCTATGCAGAGTTTAAGAAGCTTTTTTAATTTTAATGCATTTTATCCCTCTAACCAGAACAATTTTTTCCTCAATTACCTTTAAAAGAAATCTAATAAACAAGAACAGCAACAAAATATGTCATTACAAATGATTTTTACAATTTTGTTGTTACTCTGATTTATTATGGTGTCAAGTTTTTCTAATTTTGCTTGCTGATTGCACTTTTAGGAAAAAGTGTCTTTGAATCTGCAATAATTGCCAGCATCGCCTATGTAAATATTCAGATGCAAAGGGGCAATTTCAATGGACATATAAACAGGGTAACACCTGCTTAGATACACAGAGTAATGAACTTGGGTCTGTTTGCCAGTGGCTTACAAAAAATAATACAATGTTCTACAAGACCATTACAATGTACAGCTGATAGCCAGAATTTAAAGTGGGATAAATGCTTTCTGGCAAGGTCATAAAAGGAATCAATGCTGGAAACATAGTCTTTCATCACAGAACTATGCAGATAATTGCCAGGCAACAAACAATATGCTGGCAATGACCATTTTTCCTGTCCTTAAGAGGTACAAGCATATCTACCCTTGCAAATGCTGTAGTGCAGGAGCAAAGGCTCTATGGAGGCAAACACTCATGCACTTGGGATTTATATTTAGGTTGTGCATTTCTGCTGGGGCGTATCTGGACCTTAGATGCAGATGCTCTTCAGAGATGGGAGGGCTTGAGGACCCCTCCTGCAGGAGGACTCCCAGGTCAGCTCCTCCCAAAAGGCACCTGGGCTTCTGCCTCCAAAGCCAGCCCTGCCCAGCTCTGCAGTGCCCAGGTGTGACAGCCAGGTCACCTCTGTGGGTGTCAGCAGCACCACAATTGTGCCTGGCCCATCCTGGAGGGGGAAACCCCCCAGGACTCAAGCAGGACTTTCCTTCGTTGATCCTTCCAAACACAGGCAGGGATGGAGGTGCTCACACAACTCCAGCTTATTTCCCTCTGCTTGGTCTCACACACAGCCCCACTGAACATTTTTGGGACCATTTTAGGGGCTCTCAGTGGATGAGTTAACCAGGCTGGCACTAAGCTCTTATTGTCCCCATGGTGATGACCAGACTGGAAGCATCTTTCCCCTCCAGCCAAACAAACATTTAATTAAAAGGAAGATTCTAGAGGCTCCAGTTGCTGGAGACCATCTACTAGAGGTATACATATAACTTTGAAGGTTGTTTTTCTGGCCTTGATTTTTATTACTGTACCTCAACCACAATAAAAATAATATACTGACTTTCATTTCAGACCCTGAAGAAATACAGAATGCAAACAACAGAATAAATTACTTTTTCTTCAGATGTAAATTTTGGTTCCAAAATGGATATTGATAAAAAGAAAATATTTCATTGACTGGTGGTGACTGCTTTCAAATTTCACCTCACAGGAAGTACTACTTTAAATATAGTGTCAAGCATACAGTATGGAAAGGGAGAAGAGAAAGCCATGGAAACCTCCAGGAACCTCCTGCTTCCTCTGAAGGCAACACCACACAGCAAATACCACCCTTGGAGGACATGCAACACTTAATGGAAAATGCTCTTCTAAAATATATCTGCTCAAGGCTTAGGACATCAGAGTTTCCCAGCCCTTCCAGTAGTCAGCTCCAGCTCATTCCAGCTAAACTATTCAACTCAAATAAAACAAAACAAAAAAATGCCCCATAGTTTATTTAGGGTCTTATTAATTTAATTTGAATGATAGCCAAAGACAAGAGGAACACTGTGTGGATTGCCAAAATAACTGCAACACTCGCAGTGAATTGTCAATTAAGAGCAACTTGACTAAATTAAATGGTCTGCTAATCTCCTTTTGGTGACTGTGTCAAGTTCTGTTTGTATCAAATTGATGATTTTTGTTTTGAAAGATTGAGGGAAATTATTAATAAAATCAGCTGGAGCTTGAATTTCTTTATTCAAAATTTTCTATGATTTTTGTCAGGGCTAAAAATCAAAGTTGAAATCTTATTTCAGAGGGGTCTTTGCGTTTCTAGTTTTTGACTTAAATGAAAATAGTGGTTATCAAAATTTTACTTCAACAGCTTGTCAGGAATTTTCTTTGTGCTTCCCCAAACCTCCAGAGTCTGTTAGTAACTATCCACATTTGGTAAATAACTTATATAAACAGCTTCCTGATGAATATAAATATTTTACATTCAGACATCTTCTTTTCTTTCTACCCAGGTATATCAAGGTTGTTTTATTCTGTATTTACTCATAAAACAATCATTACTAGTCCCATGGGAGGAGCACAAGTAGAGGCTTCCCAGCAGAGGAGAAAAAAAGAAACCAAACCATAATGCCTCTCAAAGGTCTCTGCTTTGCTTATTCCCTAAATGAAAATGTGGGGTGAGAAGCCACGTTTTTGAACCATACCCATTGCCCTTAAATCAGATGAACCCAAAGGCTTTAGAAAATACTCTTGTGGAAAACAATTCATCTACAGTCACCCTGCACTCTGAAAGTTGAAACACATGGGAGAATAAGGGTGACAGAAAGCCAGTGGATACTTTTAGCTTCTCTTTCAGATTTGGAAAAAGCCTAAACTTAGCTTCTCCAGGAAAAAGAAGGAAAAGAGGGTGTTTACAAATGTCTGTCACCATGCAAAATAGGGTAAGAGTTGTGTTTCTTAGAGTCTCCATAACCACTTGGAAAGGTAAGCACACATTTGGTAAAGTGAAAGGGTCTTGTCTCACTTATTGGGGGTAAATCAGTTTCCCCACAAATGTCCTTAAACAGGAAAAATTTTTCACTTTGTAAGCAGAGACCCTGAACACAAGGTATGATATCACCCAAGGTTCACACACACAAAAGCCATTTAGTAGCTCTTCATATTCATTAGAGACCACCTTTCGATGCTTTTTCATGGCTATGTGGATTTGTTACTCACATTGGTATATCACACTGATGAATTTTACACCTTCATAGAGTAAAAAGCAATAGCAAAGATTCTTTAGAAATCAACAAGAAAATCTGTCAAAATCATAAACTCTGGATTTTTTTGCTGCTGGCTTTCAACTGCTCAGCAGCAGGAGAGAATTTTCTGTTTGCAAGCCAAAAGCCAACCGTCCCTGTCACTCCTGCAACCTCGGGAAACAAAGCCTCGGGATAGAGCATCACGCCCTTTTGCAGCTAAAATTAATATGAAACAACACAGAACTGAGCTTCCATTAACATTCTGCTTAAGCTCAAAAGCTCATCAGTGGATGGAAATTTCTACCCACTTTGGAACTTTCTATTCAGCTTCCCAAAGGGAGGTTCAGCATCTCTGGTACTTATTTCTCCCAAGGCAGAGAGGCCTCTGGGTGCCTTTTGTCCCTTCCAATTAAATCACCTGCTGTGCTCCCCACATCCACACAGGGAAATCAGTGCCTCTTTGCACCGCTTTTCTGTTGCTCTCTGAGCAGGCACCACACAGGGAGGGCCATATGTTGGCCCTTTTTCACTAAGCTCAGTTTAATGCTCCCAGGCTTTTCTTAAAATACCCTGCACAGAGATAGCGTAGAGGACATTTGGAAATGCCTGATGGCAAAGTGGGAGTGTACGATCCTCTTTGGCTTCACGCTGTGTGTGTGATATTGATGTCACTCTACATCGCAGGCTTCTTTTAAGGACAGGTTTTTTTGGAGGGGAGGTCACATTTTCCTTCCCCTAGCAGTGGTGTTCTTGTAAAACAAGTACACATGTCGTACACAAACTCTGAAATGTAACAGCACTGCCTGTGGTCTGGACACTGTCACACAGAAGAAAGCATGTTGAGGCACTGAGCATGGGACTGCTTAGGAGTTTTGCCTTTCAGAAAGTGATCTGACCCTTAAGGAAATTTTCACTTGTAATATTTTCAGCTAAAGTTTGTAGCCACTGACAATGAACTTCTTCATTTTGCTTCAAGAGAAACAGAATATTCACATGTGTTTGAATATAATGTATGAAAATAATTAGGATGACCTGATACATTTTTGTTCTTTGAACTAGAGGACCTAGGCTCTGGTGGATTTATACAATGCCTAACTTGATTGGCTGATGATTTGAGTTTTTAATCAAAATTCCACTACTCAAAGTGAGATGAACTTGGAAAAAATAGTTTCATTCTGAAATGCTATTGAGAATTTATGGGTCTGAGGGAGAAAAAGCAGAAGGAAGCATAATTGCTATGACTTAATGTGATCCAGCATATCATGAATTGCATAATCATGACATGGGATTACAACTGTGACACTGCATTTGAAGCAAGCTTTCAGTCAGACCTGCCCTGCAAGATCATATTAGCTAAGCAAAATTTCTGCAAAAGCTGAGATTCAAATTTACTGAGAAGCCACTGCATTGCATCTTTTTTTTTTTTAAGGTAGACTATAGACAGACTGTAATAGTGGTTTTTGAATGCCATAATTTGAACTTGATAGGCAACTGCCAGGTAAAATGGAAGGAGATTATCTTTTGGCAACTGCCCTCTCTGTTTCCCAAAGTAAATGACCTTCAACCAGAGCAGCAGTGAAAAATCACAGCAGTCTAATCTTAAATGTGAACCCTGTTCTGAAAGAGCTGTAGTTCATATTATAAGTGGGATGCAAAAATGCTTTGAAGCATCATCAGATTAGATGGAAATGCCATTGTATTCAAAAAGAACAGCGATTACACAAAGAAAGATAACAGAAAAAGGTTTAACAATGTCATAGAGACAAGCTAATGGGCTTCCCTATTTCTCTCAGATTCATGAAGATATTGTTTCCCTTGTTCACTCTTTCAATGCAGATAATTTTCCATAGACTAGCTTTTCATCTACTTTAATTAAAAAAAAGAGAGGCATGCATTGGCTGACACATAAAAGCAATCACTAATTTCTGTATGTTATCTTTGCACCCCTCTCTAAAAATCACCTGTACCTCTTCTATGACCTGCATCACAAAACCTGAAATAATTTCCTTGACATTCTTCCAGTTCTCCTGGGTGTCAATGTTAGGCATCAGGCACCCATTTTCACCTGTTTGCAAATTAGTTTTAGGGCTTTCACCTGCCATCTTGCTTTCATCAACTGATTCATTGTAGTTGGAATTTTTGGATGTTTGGATATCTCCTTTCAGACCAGAGGGCTCATCCTCTCAGTCCATCAATCTCTACTGCACTTTGGGGCACCTGTGCCCTTCCTAGTTTCTGGAATTTCACTGTCTGCTGGAAACCACTTATTTTATCAAAGGACAATCTGCTGTGCAAGTGAGGCAGCAGTTGCTGTTACAGTAACTGCAAAAATGTCCCACACTATTTGTGGAGACCGAGCCTCTGTGGTTTTCCCTCTGCAGCCACTGTTAACAAGGCTGGTGATTCCCTGTCCCTTGCCAGATGACAGGCATGTGTTGAACTAGCAGAGATCCCAGCTGGCCAAGAAATCTTGATCCTACAGCCACCCTGAGGAGTTACTGGGGTAGCCACATGCACCACTGCTTTTACAAGAATGCTCCGTTCTTTTTCTAAGTTAAATGATCGCTGTACCTTTGGGAAGTTTGGATTTAAAAGGCAGAGAAGAAAGCAGCACTGGGTTCTGTGCTGCATCCCAAAGCATCCCAGCAGCTGGCGTGCAGCAGGGTCTCTCCTCTCTGCCCTCCCTGCTCAGATGTGTGCCTGCTAAACTCTGCAGCAAGGAAAGTGGTCATTCCCTGTGCCAGGGGAGCAAATGCTCTTGTCCTTGTGTGTCGCTCTGAACACACTGACATCTCATCTTTAAGTCAGAGCATGGGCAAATTTTTCATGTCAAGGGCAACAGTGGATACCTGAGTGGCAGCAAGAGAAACACAGGGCTGCCTTCTGTTCCCAACTCTCTGCTGAATGCAACCATAGTAAAAACTGAGATGGGAAAGGGTTTATTCCAAAGCTTTACTTCCAACAGCACAGTAATGACCAAATTAAGACTGAACAGAGAACATGGCAAATCATTAAAATGCTAATGACATCACTGAAAGACATAAAAGATGAAGGATGCCCATTTTGTGCGTGGTTCAGTGACAGACACATTGACAGAAGCGATACTAAGCAAAGACTGGTGGAGTCTTTCTAATGTGATTTTAAATGCCTGCTTTTTTTGGTAGGAGTTTTCTGCCTCTGCTCTATGAAATATGATCTTTATTGTTTCTATATAACATAATTGCCTTTAAGTTCTCCAGCACAGAAGACAAAACTTCAGTGAAGGCAAGCACAGCCTAGCAAGGGAAGTTATTACGACCTGAACTGCACTGAGGAACTTCCAATACTGACAGTATTTCTGGGGAAGAATCATTGCATGGAAAGGGCTGGGAAGCTCCTTACACTTCTTGCCCCACTCTGTCACTTCCTGGAATGTCAGCCACGGATCTGTGCCAAGGCAGGTTTGAAATGGGATGTAAATTCCCAGAGTGGAAGCATCACTGTGAACACAGTACAAGGTAGAAGTGCCAGAGTGGGATTGCTCAAAGCATACCTGCAGGTGGCTGAGAATTCACACCCACCAAGTGTTCTTCCACATTACAAAACCAACACTCTGCTTCAATTTTGCACCACAAGCACTGAGAGCACAGCTACTTATCCCTGCACCACCGAGCATTTTGAGTCATTGGCACAACATCTTCTGTTGGGCACCTGATCTGATGGCATACTGGAGATGAAAGTTCTGCCCATAAGATTTTTGATTTCTTTAATACAGATCAATATATCACAGCCAGCCAGTACATTACTTCCTAATCTGCTAGACACACAAGCTTTCTGGCATTCAGAGCAGCCCTTGCCCAGGTGCTGCTGAATGCTTGGAGGAATGCAAGTCTGAATAGTCATAAATAAGCATTACATAGCAAAGGTATTACATAAAAAGGTACACTGTCTGGTTGCTCAGGTACAGTAACACTGAAATATCAGCTGCAGCACTTGTTGCTTGGAAAGTGGTGAAGTAGTAGGGCAGGTTCAGTGTAGAAAGGAATAAAGAGCCAGAGAAAAAATATTCAGGATGTTTGTGCTCTTATGTCTGCCTTGCTTGTGCGTGGGGCAATGGATGACTGTTTGCCCGAGCCCCTGCTTCCCTACAGCAGCACTCACCTTCTCCAGACTTGAGCAGTGACAGCTTGTGCTGACACCCACTAGATCATCTAATTAGGATTATTTCACCAATTTGTTTGGCTCAGATTGAAGGGAGTCGGGAATTTTGGTGTATCTCAGATCCCACTGGATTAAGAACATCAGCTTGGTGTCAGGCAAAAACCCCTTTGGCTGCACATAAGCACAGCACTACAGGACTCTGCATCAAGTCACATAAGTGCTCTATTTGCAGCACAAAGAGGGAAAAACATTACTTCCACATGCTGATTCCCTGAAAAAAAAAATACCTCCTAGTACTGCTTTATTCTCTTTGAAAAGAATTACACATATTTTTTCTTCATTACAAAAAGCTAAATCTTTGTATCCTCCCAGCCTCAGATAAACCCTCCCATGCAGCAACAGATAAAGGATGTTTGGAAATTAAAATATGTGACTTGAGTAAATACATAATGAAACAATTGGCAAAACATTACAAAAACTAATATCTCTACTGATAGAATATAGAATTTGAAGTCCTCTTTAATAAAACTAAGCATTTGGTTTCTTCAGAAGAAAAATACTCTAAGAGGCTTAACAGCATTAAAAGAAGAGAATAAACTACTGTTAACTTAATTTACCTTATAAAAAAAGTTAATCCTGCAAGAGTAATTTATATTTTTCTGACTCAAAGGTGCTACTGTGATTTACTTTCATTCCCAACATCATTTCAGTATAATGGAGTTTAGATGTGCCCCCGAGACTGTTGATTTTTCAAGCTGTAAGTTGCATGTTCTACATTTTAGACCAATCACCTAAAATCTTTGCAATGGTACCTTGTTCTGGAAATGAGCCTAATTTTTTTCTCTTTTTGGAAAGGCAGAAGAAACCATATGGCAAAACTACATACAAGCCTCCCATAACTATTCCAAAAAGCACAGGGACTTCTCTTGATATCTTTCTAGTTTTCTACTAATTGTAAAAGAGTTGTCAAATCCACTTTCCCAGTGCTGTTGCTGAAAGCATTGCTAGCTTTTCCAAGGATACTTCAGTTAAGCAGTGATTTTTGGCTTGATTTTTTTTTTGGCTTGCAAAGAGCCAGCACCAACCAAATGTCAATTTTTTATCTTTTCACTAAAAAATCAAAACCAAGGGCAATGGACTTTGTCATATTTCGAAGTATGAAGCATCATTGCAAGATGGATATTCAAACCTGGTGTACTAACAGGCTTCAAAGTATGGAAAATATTTCTTTGTTCTGTTGGCTTCACTGCTGCTTCTCACTTTCAGATCAGCTGAAATAAACATCCAGCTTTTCCACAGAATTGAAATTGCAAATTAAATTGCTTCCTCTGCTTCATCTTAAGCTACCCATATACACTCAAACTTACTGCATTTAAACACAAATTTCTCAAGACGTCCACAATAGCTTTTAAGAGACACAAAAGATATTTTACAAATGTCATATTGCTTCTGAGAGACAAAAAAAATATAGTCAGTAGAACAATTTAAGGCTCAACACAAATCTCATCCACACTGCCGGCAGGGCACACTGGGATGCGACGTTGCTTCTCTGAACTCTGCATGGCCATCCCAGAGGCCCTCATTTGCTAACTTATTCCATTCCACAGGGAAAATGCACTTGGCAAAACATCAAGCTCTTATCTCACGATTTCAATTCTTCTCTTGCTCTTATCTTACAGAAAGTGTGCTACAACTTAGATCCCTCCACAACACTTCCACAGCAAGTGTAAGACTGAGACAGAGGAAAGGAATGACACTTTTTAAAATCTAAGTACCACAAATCCTGGCTTTTGATTTATTCTTACAGTTCTGCAGCAGAAGCCAGAAAAATGAAAAAAAGCTTGGAAAAAAAGATTTTTATATGGAATATATCAAAATACAATTGAGACATAATCTACATAAAAATTAAAAATAAAGCAAAGAGAAAAATGCTGACTTTGAGAAGCATAATCCTCTCCCAAAAGAGACATTACTGCGTTACATTTGAAAAATATATAAATGGGCAGTTTCCTGAACACATGGTTATTAGTAAAGCCTTTCTCCCACCCCTAAAAAGGGGACAAACAAGTGCAGTTTCAGGAAGTAACACTCAGGGGTTTCTTCTAATTTGCACAATGACCTCAAAACTTCCCCTGGCAACTTATCTCTGTCACATAAATAGGGAGAAGTGATCTGTCTGCCAGTCTGTGTCTAGCCATGACCGGGATGAAGAAATCTCAAGTTTGTTTCAGAAACTGCTGCTATCAATGAAATATTTTTTACTCCTCTTTAATACTTAGCCTACAGTGAAGAACCTGAGATAACCACTGGCCAGTTGCTGGTTCTGCATTAGTTGATATTTAGGAAAAAGCAAGAAAACCACCCACAGAAATTATTTTCCTGAGAGAGACTGCAGGGAGCTTCCTCTGTGCCTAGAAAAGGCCAATAGCTGTCTAGCTCTGAGAACTGACCATTTTTAAAACATCGAGAAGCTGGGTCTGCCTCTGAACACCACATTTTAAAATGGGGGAAGCCCAAAAAGGCCCTTTTTGCTTCCGGCCTCAGAAGGTACCCGAGCTCTGTGGGGCCAGCCCTTCTCTGCCATGGCCTGGCCAGGCCCCAGGGGCCTCCGGGCAGGGACAGGAGGCCAGGGGGGCCCAGCCAGAGCTGGGCCAGGCCATGGCTGCTGAGATCTCAGTCACACCAGGCCCTACCCCTCGCCAAGCCAGGGTCCTGCCAGACCAGGCCACACCAGGCCCTTCTTCTCCACTGCAGCTCCCGGGCAGAGGGAGGCACCCAGAGTGGCTGAAATCCATCACCATGACTGCTTCAGCCACTGCCCACCAACACCTCCCAGCCTGAGGAAAACGCCAACCCTTCCAGTGCAGACCACGATTCTTCAATTGGGTGAGAGGCATGGACAGAGTGACGACACATAAAAAGACAACATGAAGACACCAGGATCAGTAAAAAAAGGAATCAAGTTCCAGATGGAAGGAGAATGAAGAGATGCCCTAGTATTGGGGCTGAAAGTTCTTTTGGTAACACCATGGAAATAGACTATGATATACTACAATATTCTCTTTAATTCATGAGAAAGTATGAGGGGATGGAGTGTTCACATTGTAGACCTGAGCAGAGGCAGCCATAATTAAGCAGAGCAGATACTGAAGAAGCTGTGACCTCATGAAAAGCTTAAACAGAGATGAGAGTGAAGAAGACCCTGTGCCCCCAAGGAGAGAAGAAAATGACTTCTGTTCCTGGAGATGAAGATGATTGCAGAAATAAATTAAAAGAGTCTATGGTTTTGAACAGCTCATCCTTAAAAATAATACCTCATAAGTTCACACGGTCCATTCATTCAGCTTTGAGAAGCCTGTGAAAATGGGAGGAGATTTCAACTGGAAAGCTGTTCGTGAAAATGAAAAACCACAAGAAAACACTGTTCTCGTGGAAAAGTCTCCATGTCACAGCAAAAAAAACCAACTCCTCTCCCTATAAGAAATGAAGAAAGACTATTGTAGAAGTGATAACCGATTTGAAATCCCAGGTTTTGTCTCTGTGTTGTCAGCTGGGAAAAGAAAGAAGTTGGGCAGGGGGAGGAAAAGTGTTCTGGAGGCTTCATTCTGATTTTTTTTCCCTGTTCTTTTAATTGTTAATAAAATTTTCTTCATACCCTTTAAGTTTTGAGCCTGTTTTGCCCTCCTCCTAAACCATATTCACAGCAGGAAATGAGTAAGTGCACTGGTGGGCTTGGCCGGCTCTAAACCCACCACACCAATCAAGAAGGGTTTGAGAAACTCACATTGTTCATGCTTAGTATTTCATCTGATCAATTTAATCAGTTGCAAACTTACAACATTTCTTCCTCCCTGACAAGAGAGCAAAGAAATTCCTTGTTCTCTTAGAAGCCATATAAAAATTTAATATGACTGCTTCCTGAGTACCACCTGCCTCAGTACAAACAGTGCAAATATGAACAGGAAAAAAACCCAAGTTGCAACACTGTTTTAAGTGTGACACTTACAAAAACAATAATGAGAAAATCAGCCATAACATGGCCTCTACCTGCAATTTTTTGTTTTACCTTCTGAACAGGTGTACCACTTTTACATATTAAGCAGAGACCAAAAATCTTTAAATCTACCCTGGAAAAAGGATTTTTCTTCAATTATGCTTCTATATGTTTCCGCTTCTAAGAGCCTATGCAGCTGTATGTTAAACAAGAAGCTGTGAAACCCTTGACTAGCTCAAAGAGTTTTATTTTGTATGTCCTAATTATGTGCCTATAAATTTTCAGCTTTCAGATTTCACTGAATTCAGCTATTAAAAGTTAGGGAAGACAGAGAAGTCTCTCTGTGCTCCAGTTTTATCCCAGGCCCTTGCTAAAGTCTTGCTTCCAGAAGGATTTCTGAATTACTATCCACACTGAAAACTTTTTCCTTCAATGAAGGAAAATATGAGATTAACCTTAAATTTCACAACTTTTCTAAGACAATAACGGAGACTAGCTACATAATAATTCTGTAGGACATCAAGCTACCTTAAATATTTCAAGAAAATTAAAACTTTTGTACCTTCCCGCATTAGAGATCCCTTTACTCTGGATTCAGAGAATGCGTAAAGCCTTTAACACAGAAAACCTTAAATGAAGGTAGAAAGCACTACTACCCTTGATTGCCAGCACTTAAAAGGGTTTGGTGAGGTTTTAATTATTTTCTAAAGGAAGAAAGAGTAACAGAGTAATTTAATTGGCTCATGAACATGAGAACATCCAAATCCAGGAAAAAAAAACAAAGAAAAGTTTATCTTCTAAATGCTGACGCTTTAGTAAATACAAAACTCACAGTAAAAGGAGGAGACCTTCAATCAGTGAGAGCCAATCCAGCCTACATTTCCAGCAAAAAGTCTCTATCTTCCCTTCTATGAGCTCTTACTGGCCTGTGGGACTCTCCTTTACAGCCCTCATCATTCACATATGTCTTTTGCACCTGGTTTCCCTCCTCCCTGCAAACCAGCAGCACTGACTTGCCCACAGGTGCATGTATTTCTTGTTTGAGCTTTGCCTGTTTTCTAAGGAAGCATCACCTTGGGGAGTCAATTCACAAGTGAGTCTATGGCTCACCTGTGTTAAGCACTTTTTCCCTTTTTTTGATTTTTTTTTCTTTTGGTGAGTGGAATGAGCTGTAAATGATATTTTTTAAATCGAATTTTTACTGGATTTTGTGTGTTTTGTATATAACTTGTTACAATTCCTTGCAGAAGGCACTTTTCCCTCAGTCCAAAAATGCATTTCCCATTTCCCACACAGATAAATGCTCTTGTGCTCCAGCATTCTTGGCATGCTTGCTGAAAACTTTGGAATGAAAAAGAAATGAATATGAGAGAGCATAACACACTGTTTCTGACACACTTCAGCACTTTTTCCCCAGAAGCTCTTGTGCGCTGGCCCCAGGCTAAGGCCACACACCATGCCAGGCAAAAGCCACCTCGATTCATTTTTCCTGGGACAGCACTATCTTTACACACTGCAAATTTCATTTTGTTTTACAGGCTCCTCCCCTGCACCGGCCTACAGAGAAGATAAGTTTTATCAGTCCAGCGTCAGCAAAGTGATAAATAAGGGCACAGCCTGTTCCAGCAGGAGGCAGATGCAGAGGCTTGCTTAGCAGCACAGCCAAGTGCTTCAGCAGCTGATGATTGAAAGTGGAAGCTTAATGGAGTGAATGTGAACAAAGAATTAGAATAAATGCCACCTTTTGAAAGAGAAAGCAAGCAGCTAAATGGCTTGGGTGAGACAGGAAAGCAGATGTAGAGAAGAGAAGCAGTTCTGCAAAGCTAGCCTGGATTCCAGATTCCAGTTGAGTCATCTTTGTCAACCCGAACAACAACAGCCTCTGTCTGGGTGGCCTCCCACGTGTCAGCAGGTGGTGGGAAAAACACATCACCCTCTTGCAGGAGCTGATTTACCACGGGAAATGGTTATTTTCTGCTCTCCTGCAGAAATCTTCTTCTAATTAAGCATTTCCCTTTAAAACATGCTACCCAATTGCCTGTAGACATATAATAATCTTCAGACTGATGGATCCTCAGGCTCTAGCAGGATGAGCATAATCATCTATGAAAGCTAGTCCCAGATAAAGGAGAAGGGAAGGATTTTGTCCTTCTGCAATTAAAGCAGCTACAAAGTCTGGGAGGCAGTTTTGCACTGGTGCAACTGAGTTGAACTGTGATGTGCCATACTAACACAAATCACTTCAAGTGCTACAAATATGATGGCATTTCAAGAGAATTGATGCATATGGCTCTGCACATCCTCCTGCAGGAGTCCTCACCTGGTGGGACAGTTCCTTGTACCCATGCAGACAGAAAGGAGCACTGGCAGAGGAATGAGTTGAACAGACTGACCTCTGAAGCATCCTGATCTGAAACAAGGACGGGGTTTGCCCTGAACACGGGATTAGCAGCAGGCTACATGCTTAGGGCACAGGGGTGGGTGAATCCTCACTGTATGCCAGAGGAGGCTGTAACAGGAGAAATGAAAGGCCACACTGTCCAAGGGAAATTCCAGGGGAAAACAGGTTACTGGTGAGGGGATGGGTGAGAAGTTTGACCTGCTCGGCTCAGTGAGCCTTCGGGGTAAATGCCAGCATTGGAAGGTGATGTTGGATTCGTGCAAGAGCCTGGAGCAGAGGCTGTGGTGTGACTGGAGATGAATCTCTGAACCCCAACCACACACTCAGGATGAGGCATGCAGGCCCTGGCTGTGTTTGGCCATGATACAGCTGTGACTAATAGGACATAACCAGGAAAATGTCCCTCTGTCATTTTTCTCCCAGTGGTTGCCTTGTAGAGTGTGTTTGATGAACATGAATAATCATAAGCCAAGAAGCAAACAGACCTTTGTGCAGCTTTAAGGCTGTCCATGAAAATAATGGGCCAAATTTTGGTATAGATGAATGCTCAAGTAGACTTCTTCACACTTTGCTAGCAGAAAATATTTGGCTGCTGTCTCTGGCAGTAAGGGTAGGAGCAGTGCCAGCTGCCATTCAGATAAGGCAAAGAATAATGGATTTCACCATTAACAACCCTCACTGAAAGCTGTCCAAAGGTGCCTGGATAGACAACATTGATTAGACAAAAATGAGGAATTTCTTTTCTAGAAGGGTGAGCTGGAAAGCACATCATTCCTGCACAGCTGAATAAAACCAGATCCTGCTCTGGCCTGACTTCTCTTCCCTGCCTTTGAACACAGCAGCAGGGCTGCTGCCTTGTCTTGGCTGTGTCGACAAATGATAATTATAAATATCTGTCAGATCTTTGGTGTTAATGTCTGCAGGTAGCCACCTGATCACATTTTGGAAATAACAGAGCATGTTCTATGCTTACCATGTTTTAAAATGGATTGAAAAATTTCCTTGGGAAATCAAATACAAGTCAAGAGACTGAAGTCAAGTTCAGTCCTTGTTAATTATGATTATAACATCATTTGACTTGACACAAAGGAGAAATTGCATTCAAATCACTTCCAAATTGTTTGCAGCATGTATGAATCTAACTGAAACTGGCGAGATACCTTTGCATTTTTGAGCAGGGAATTATTGTCTACATACCAATGCCCAGCACAGGTAATACACAGACATTCTTTTTAATGGCCAGGTTTATGCAGCTAATTCCTCACATTCAGCACCAAGTGTACAATAATCCTTTTGACAAATGAGTCAAGAGGCAGAGTGCTGCTGAGCATAATATGCCTTATTGCCTTGCACACATCTAGGACATGGAGATGAGTGAGGATTAATAGTCACAATTAGGAATGTAAGAGCAGACTGTGGATTGTAAAAATAATTAGCGGGTTCTGAAAAGAATTTCCAGCCCCACAAAAATGTTTTAGTGTGGAATACATTTGAAACGGAAACAATAAAAGAGACTCAACGATGCTCTTCCCATAATGATACTTTTGGGATGGTTAGGACAGGATTTGAAAGCTTGCTGTCTCCTTCACACAGATAGCTCACAGACAGCCAGACACCGTGGTCTGTTCTGGGGGTGGCATTTAGCCACTTGACTTCCAGGGCAGTCTTGGTCACATTGTACCTGTGCTCTTGCTCTAAGGGCTGTAGCACTTCATAGGCCCCCAGGGTTTATGCTCCCCAAACCCTCTGCTCACAGAGGAAAATGCTGCAGTATGTGAGCACCTGACACACAACAAGGATGGGGCAGGGTTCTCCATGCAGCACCTGGGCAGGTGTGTGGAAGGGGATGCCTCTGGTTCTTAGGGAGAGAGTGGCTGGACAAAACTCCTGTGCTTTGCTGAGTGTTTCCAGCATTCCAATTTGGTCCAGCTTTGAACTTTGCTAATAAGGGAAAATGTGAACACTCATCAGGAAGTTTAAACAATCCTGAAATTGTATTATAATTTTATATTTTTAAAATAAAAATGCTATATTATCTTTGTTTGACTTTTGGCATTAGAAAAACTTGAGATTTCTTAAAACAACAACCAAGATGCCCCCATCTGTCAGGAGTACTGGGTTTCAGAGACCCTACGGATTGAGAAGCCTTCAGTAAGGTGCAGAGGATGGTGAAAGACCAGCATGGAAGCAGCCAGATTTAAGGGCCATGCTGAAACTTCCTGGCAAGAAGCAGTGCTGGCTGAAGGCTGAGCTGCAGGGTACCACAGCTGCACTGCTCAGTGCTGAGGCACCTCTAGAGGGGAACCCTGAGCTTCTGCCCTTTGCAGATCAGCCACTCTGCAGCTGCTTCCCAGGTTGGCTGTCTCTGGGACCTAAATAGCTAAAATGCCATTAAGAAGATAATGAAGCAGTCTTGCAGGATTTTCCTTTCTTTTCTGTTTGAATGGGTGACTTTTGACTATAATTCCTTAAGAAATGCCAGTCCATCATTTATCTTTTCAGAAGACTTTCCCCTTGTGGCTATCCTTTCACACTTTCCAGAAGATGGGTATGGTGAAAATACTCTGAGAAAGAGTCAAGAAATTCCAGGGTATCTCTCAGATGACAGGCTTTAACAGTAAAATGAGGGCTCATTGCCATTCATTTCCCTCAGGTGTACCTTGCTTCCGGCAGAAGACAACATCCCTCCAGTCACAGACCGGGCAGGAATGTCTGTGCAAACTTTGCAAGTCACTAACTTGGCAATGAATAAAAAATTCTGTCAGGAGAGGAGCGTATAATGATCAAGTGTAATGAAATGGTGACAATACATCTCGCCAATCAATAGGAATGCTCTTTTTGTAAGAACGTATTCCTTATTTATAGATCAGCCAGCTTGTGCTGCAGAGGGGAGTCAACAACTTTCAGTTTGATTTAGAAGAAAGACTTACTGATGATGTGAAATTACCTGGAATACTTAATCACAAAGATCAAAAGGGTTGGTTTAGGTTTGGTTTTTGTGTGTGTGTGTAAATTCAGCTTTAAAAATCATATTATTCCAATATAATTCCCATTGTTGCTGTCAGTATGGAGTGTCTAAGTGCCTAATATATCTAACACAGATGTGCCAAAGGGCTACAATTAAATCACTCTGCAGTCATCTTCTGGTACCAATCAACTTTTTCCCCTCCTAATGAACAGACACATGCTGTTTTATACAGTCTGATTGACTGGTTGATATGAAAACATAAAGTGGCAGAAGCTGGTGAAAAGTATTCATTATTCTCTGTGTTTGGAGCTGCAATAGAGTGAGTAATTGTTTCTGATTGTGGCAGCCACTCTTGTGCTGACTGATGAGTGCTACAGCACTGGCATAGAGGTTGTGTTAGACAGGATGGAAACTCATTTGTGAGACCTTCATGGAAGTTAAAGCATCCCCGATGTTTTATTTTAAATGGTGAACATGGCTTTGAATTTGTATTTTCTACTGCCTGGTCCACAGAAGTTACTTTCACACCTTTGGCAGATTTCTGAGGAGCTCTAATCCAATATTATAGCTCAGGAAACAGAAACATAGAGGGGAAAAGCAGGTTTCTCGGCATCTTTAAGCAGCCTAGTCAAAGTGACCCGGACACCACAGGAAGTGTCTGTCATGCTCACATTTGGTACATCAGGAGACTGCTTGTTTGTGTCAATGTAAGATGGAATTTTTTCCAGGACTCAGATATGTTGCATTGAAAATGAAGGTTGGTGACAGGACCAGATGAGAAAGGAGCCTCTCATCTGATGAAACACACCTCCACAATATTTAGGTGCCCTATAGAGACAGTAAATGACCATGACCCTTGTACTGCTGCTCTGAAATCTCTGTGGGTCCCTGGGATGGGGCAAACATGTCCTGTTTATTCATTGCTCTTAAACAACACTATGCATTGGTAGCCAGCCAGGTTTGCCTGAGAAAAAGGGTGTCTGTAGGCAGCTGAAATAGTGCCCAACATCCAAATACTCCACACAGGATAAAAAAGCAGAAGGAGAAAACATTACTGCTGAAGCAAGGGAGGCCTGGTTGACCTAGGAGGGCGATACTTGTTCTGGAGGGAAGAAGGTTGACTAAATTATGGTTCTAAAATGCAATAGGACATCAAACAAAAATCACTCTTTGGAAATGCCTGGCAATTGCAGTTACTTTTAAACACAGTAAAGAGGGAATGCAGTGAGAAAGGAATGGGCTCTAATTTGGGCTAGATATGAAGGCAGTCATTTCCTGGTGAAGATAGAGGTGGGAACATGCACCCACACTCAGCACTCCTGTGTGAGGGCAGCACATCCCCACAGACACTGCTCTTTGGAACAAGGCAAAGGACAAAAGAAAACCAACAACAAAAGCAAACCACACCTTTTCACCCTGGAAGAGGATAAGAGAAAACATTGGAATTGAATCTCAGTGTTGGTTGAGCATCTCCATTTTGGTTGCAAGTACTCACTTGCTTTCCCTGAATATTAGTAAACTTTCCTCAAGTAAAATACTCAGAACAAGTGCTGAAATAAAATTAGAAATCTGTGCCTTTTGTGAAGGAATTCTAAAGAGGAAATAAAAAAATTCCACTCATAATTTCCATTTGACAACCAGTGGTTCCCATAGAGGCTGTTTTAATACCATGTTGTGATGACACTATTACATTAAATTCCTCTGTAGATAATCACAGTTTTAAAATAGTTAAAAATATTGCTGTACTCTTTGGAGGGCTTTGCAAGTTGAACTGCAATTTTTCTGCTTTCCTTTTTTTTTCATCTATTTTTGTTTGTTGGCGTGGACTGCCAAAGTTTGTGTAGATATTTAAGCCCAAGACAGCATCTTAGCTTAGCCATCTGTGAAAACAAAACCAAGTAAAAATATAGCTTTGAATAAATGAAGCACTGAGGGAATTTCATACTTGATATAAATAATTGCAGATATAGCTTGTTGCTATGCAGTTAAGAAAAATATTTCTCTTCTTGGTGAGGACTCATTTCTTTAAAAGGTTCCACTTTCAAACATGAAGACAAAGAAACATTAACATTTTTCCATCTTCTGCTTAAAGTGTACGTGCAAGATCGATGCCTTCCTGTCTGGTTTGATAAAAAAGAACACAAAGGATCTGGAGAGAGGCAGGAGATAGATAGGAGTAGGATAGATAGGAAGCAGAGGCTCCCAGCAGCTGATTCTCACTGACACCAACACTTCCCATGGCCTCAGACAAAAAGCCAGAGGCTTCCAACTTGTGGCCCAGTCCAGTGGGGCTTAAAATTTGAGTGCCCTGTGGAAGGTCCAAGCATGAGAAACAGAGGTTTCTGATTTTTGGGCAGGTAGAGAAGAGCTGTGAGGCATAAGCTTTGTGAAAGGGGCACTCACTTTCTAGGTGCAGCAAGAAAAGTAATTTTATAATTAGCACAGGGGGAAAACCATGAAAGGAAGGAAAAGCAAAGGCTTTTTCATATCACTTGGAAAGCGACACATTTTGTTGCAGGACAGTATTTGTAAGGAAAGGTTGGTTTAGGAACCTGTCCTTGAACAATTTATCACAACTATATGTTTAACCATGATTCTGAGCCATAAGCCTCAGCTCCAAAGCTAAGCAAAGCACAGACTTCCTAGATGTCATACAAATTACAAGCTTGACTATTTTGCAGGAAAAGGCTCCTTTTGGTTGCCATCCTGAAAACACAAAACCAGAGGCACTCTGCTGCTTTTGAAACTTTACAGGGCAAGGGTTCACATGCCCTGGCTGCCACACACGGCCCCTGCCTGTGCCCAAACCCCTTCTCCATGGAGCCGAGAGCACACAGCTCTGCTGGGGGCTGCCTGATGCTACTGCAGATACCTCAAACAGGGGAAAGGCTTAAATAATACAGCACAGCTCCTTCCCCACATGCTGCCTTCATTTCAAGCCTGAGAAGGAAGGCTGTGAGGATCAGAGCACCTGTGTAATAAGGCATAAAACCAACAGCTATTCTGCTTCCATCCATTCTGTGTTTCTATTTCAAGTCCTAAAGGGTCTTTTCTGATCATTGCTTTAGACCTGCTTTGTAACAGTGCACAGGGTTTTGCTCTCAGTGAGGCCACAGCTCCCTGCATGCATGCTTGGAGTGCATATATGAGTACATTCATGCATATGCCCAGAGGGCAGTGCAAAACCAACAGCTTTTTTTCAGCCTCCGAAAGGCTCAACATTTTTTGCTTCCTTGTTTCTCTGAGAAAAAAAATATATTGGACTTTCTTGGCTGAAAGCTGTCATCTTCAATGAAAAGCTGATTATACCGTAGAAGTAAATAATAAAAGCATGATTTTGCCTGCTTGTCTGGGCTAAATTCTTGGAAAAAACCCTCAGCTGACACCCAATAATTTCCTCGTGAAAAGCAGTGTTTTCTTAAGGAAATTGTGACAATTTGCCATGGACCAAATTAATAAAGATATAATCTGTCTTCCCACTGAAGACATCAAATTTGCATTTAAATAATTGTGGTGGAGAACTGGTGGTGTCACACAGCTTTAATGATAGTTTCCAGTGAAAATACCAGGAGAGCAAACACGGGGTCTACAGCTTCTGCAGGTTTCCAGTGCCTTATTATTGGTTCTGACCTTCTAATTGCCTCTCTATTTTCTGCTCCTGGCTGCACGGTGAACAACACGAGTGCTCTTTCAACTCCTACGTGTTCCCCGGGTGCTCCCCTCTTCTCTCCTCTCTCTCTCAGAAAGAAATAAACTACCAATTTAATGACTAACCAGCTTGTACTCTCGGAAGAGTTTCCCGAGCTTTTGTAAAAACCTTGAGCTTTGAACATTTTTCAAACAGAAATCACTATTTTTGTCTCTCTTTCTCTTAACTCTCCATACATGCCAGTGAGGAGCATTTCAGCTGGAGCCCTGTCAGCACCACAGCACAGCCCCCCCTGCCTCTTTCCTGCTGCTAGCGAGGAGAAATGCTGCTCCTGTGTAGTTAGAGCAGTAAACAGCTGATGGAGCTGGAGAAACGCTAAAGACCGGGGCGGGGGGCGAGCCGCGGGTCACGCCTGGCACCCGCGGATGCTGCGGGTGGCATGCAGGCGGGATGCGGGTGGGATGCTGCGCCGCTCCCGGGGTGAAAAGCACCGCGTTACCCCTCTCTGAAGGGAGCTCTTGGGACTGCGGGAGGCTTTTACGAAAAAATTATCGTCGTGTGAGAAAATCTCAGAAGGAGCGGGAGGGCGGGAGCGGCGGAGGCGACCCCGGTGGCCCGGGCCGGTGCAGTGCTGGCCCGCAGCCGTGAGATGTCACTGCGGCCCCACACAAAAGCTGCGCCGGCCTAATTTGTCAGACGGACCAGAAAGGGTGAGACGTGGCCATTTCCCTCCCAGAAGTGCTTGGCTGTCGTCCTGGTCCCTTTCCCGTCGCCCCAGTTCGGCCCCAGCAGCGCTGCCACTGCGCTGTCCCTGTCACAGCCGGTGCCACCGGGCAGGGCTGAGCGGCGCCTGGGGCCGCCGAGGGTGCATTTCTGCAGAGAGAAATGCAAGGCATTGCTGCAGCTCTGAAACTGTGGCTGCTTCATGCCACCTTCTTCTGAAAAGAGACCACCAAGCTTCAGACATTTCTCTGAGAGGCTTGAGTGAAAATTATACAGTCGTTCACTTTAGATTTACAGCCTGACTTGACATTTTTAGAAACGCTAATGAGGGATTTTAAGCAGTGGTCTAATGTACCTCTCCTGCCCTGCTTGTTCTAGTGTAGTTTTCAGTCTCATCTGCGACCTTCTGATTCGGCAACTCGATTTAGTTGGAAGGGCGGGATCCTCAGTACTATTTTTGACCTATCTAGAGCTAGGCTGGATGTTGTTCAGCTCTTCAGTGTTCAAAATAAATGTAAAAGTGTGCTAGCAGGGAGAAGACTTCATTTTCTGGCGAGTTAAATAACTGCTTTCCTTACGTATCCTGTGTGCTATCCTGAATGAAAAGTTCCATCCCAAGTAACTCAGGGACAGGTGTGCTCCATCAGCACTCAGAAATTCCTCCCTCGTCGAATTTTCAGGGCAATTGCATGCTTTTCACCTTAGGTGGAAAGTAAATGAGGTTTATCCCTGCAGCAAATCCTTCAGGAAGACTGGCACCGTCTGCCATTACACAAGGACTGCAGAGATACAGATAAGGAAAAGCAAGCCTAGGAAGCCTTACCAAGCATATAAATATGCCTTATATTAATAGTTGTTTATTAAAACAAGTTATAAAACACATTTTAAAAGTTCAGATAGTGACCACCTTAGCCACGAATGTCCGAGGAATATACTTAGATCAAAGTTTTATGACCTCTATTTATTACAGCAGAGAGCACTACCTCAAAATACCCACTTTTAAAATCTTATTACTGTCAAATTCCTTATTTAGACCAGTGACTTGACATTCTTGCATGAGTGAACATTAAAGTTTTTGCCTTTTTAACCTCCTAATCCTGGTGCATAAATCTTTTATAACCGATTCTATTCTGTATGTCTTTTTGGTGTTATTGGATTCTTATCTTTCATTCCAGTCTAGGTTTCTGATTTAATATATTAAAAACTTCAGCTCAGTTTTGCTTTCTTTATTAAGATACAAAAGAGGTAGAAGCTTATAGAATGCTGAATGAAAAGCACAATTTTTTTTAAAGGAAAATTAAAAAGTTTTAGTTTAAAAAGAAGGTTGTATCACCTTCTCATGTGGCACCCCCTTATGATTGTCACACAAATGTAGAGAATTCTGATTTTGAGCAAGTACATTTGCTCTCCCTTAGCTGCCTTTGCTCTGATAGTGAGGTCAAGCCATGCAGCCCTAATTTTGTGGGGAGGTCTCAGCAAGCACTTCTTTCTCCACAGTGCTGCTGGAAAATCTCTCCCTGGGGACCTGCTGTCAAGGATCAGAGTATGGAAGGACATGGACCTAAAATTCTCCTTCACTATCCTCTGTTGCCTTCTTCTCCTAGAACTTACACTACAGCTGAGTAAAAAAGCAAAATCAGAGCCCATTCCACCAGCAGAAAAAAGCAAAAAAATTAAACTAAACCTAAACCCTAAATATTCATATGAGTAGCAAAACCAGATAAGTCTGATTTGTGTCTCAGGAGTGGTCTGTTTTAAATGTTTTCTTATGAAAAAGAAGGGTTGACAGGTGAAAGACTTAAAAATCACGAGAGAACTGATGGCACCACTTTGGTTACAGAGTGTTGCAAAGTCCTGGCTGTACCCACAACAGTAGCATGTCAGAGTAACAGCCTGCCAGATTAGTTTACAAAAGGAAGGTCTGATCCTTCACAGGGGTACATCCAAGATGTCTAAGGGATAGATGAACTTGCAATGATAGCAGATCACACTTCAAATTAAAAATTTATCTCTACAGAATTAGATGCATGAGCCACTCCTGGACATAGAAGGAGGGGTGGTTAAAATACATCTTTTTCTAAGAAGATGAGAAATTATAGAATAGAGAGATTTGTATCCACATTTAAATAAAATTGACCTGCTTTAAACAAAAAAATCTTGCTCATGCCTGGAGTACACCCACAATCACATAAATTTGAACATCAAGAAGTTTTTCTTGCCTTTAAACACAGTCTGCTTAAAACTACATATACATACATATACATATATATACCCAGACCTAACTACTGATTTAGCTGAAAGTGATCTGTACTCAGGCTAAAGGGAATGAATGGGCAAATGGAGTTTGTTTGCAGGAAGAGCTGGAAGCTCTGACCAAGACAGCTGCCAGCCCAGGGTGAGGTGGCAGCCAGCTGCCTCCCTGTCAGTAGGGAAATGTTCACATGGCATTGCCACGCTGAGTGCTGGGACACAGCCACCCCAACACTGTCTCATGCACCTTTCCAAGACCACTTGTAAGAATTTCTGGAAATCAATCTGACAAATCTCCACCTGAGCTTTTTAGGTTACCCTACTTATTTTCTGATTTGTGATTCATCCCCATAAAAAAACAAATCTGGAGCACATCTGTGTGACTCCTATCTCTGCACAACTGCAGCAAACCCAGATTGTTTGTATGGGATATGGGAGACACCTGTGTCCTAGGATGCAGCTTTCCCAAATGAAACTCAACTGTGATCTGATCCAAAAAGTGGGATTCTACGCACTTTTGGTAGCTTGGTTGTGCTTCACACCCAAGGTGGTAAAATCCTGACAGATCTCACCATCATTCCATGTGGTGCTGCTATAATTAATCCCTGGTTCAGCTGCCAGCTACTGCAGATGCTTTTCTGCAGAAAAAAGGGGACTTCCTCCCCACATTCACCCCTCTTTTAATTTTGTGCATGTTCCTTGACCTGGAAACCTGACATTATCTGGTTCACACTTATGCACATTTCAGCTCTCCCCCTCGAGCCCTCTCTGCAATCTGTACTGACAGGAAAATGGCACAAACAGTAGAGTCTGCATCCACCCTGAGGAAATGCAAACAACACAGCCTTGTCAGGATGGTCAGCCTCAGTTATTCCCCCTTTACTACCTCAACTAATTTATTCCAGCAACCACTTCAAACACACACTTTCCTATACATCATTTTCTATGGGCTACCCAGCTCCACTACTGCCCAGGACAGCAAACTGAAAGATTCCCCCCTGCTTTAGCAGGGGAGGAATACTGGGTGTCTTAAAAAAACCCCAGACTCCAGAATAAGTTTTCCCTTGCTTCTGGAAAGAAAGAGGGAAAAAATAGGAAGTAGGTTCTCTACAAGCTGACCAGCCTGCCTGTGTTCAGAGTACTGCAGCAACTGCCAGAGAATACTAGATTTGTAGGAGAATAATTCTGACATACGGCTGCCAAGGTCAGTCAGCCTTGTGCACTGGGCTGGCAAGCCAAACTTACATAAGTAATGGCCGTGGGCAGTCAACTTCAAATTTGGCACACACTTCTCCCCCTTCACTCCAGTGTAAAAGGAAAAAACATATTAAACTTGTTCTGCCTTTAGCTGTTTTTCCCTCCCGTGTTTATTTTCTCTATCTCTTCCAGGCCGATATGCTCACAACTACTGCTACAAGCATAAAATTCAGCGTTCAGCAAGGGCATGATGGTTTTCCCAGCTTTTCTGCAGGCTGCTGGGATGTTATCTCATTAATGGTGTAGAGATGCCAGTAGGAAAGGCAGTGAAAATAAGTTGGGTCATCACAATCGAATGCTCGATGTGAGCATTCCTTGTGTCCATCTCACGCCAAAACCTGAGGGATATTTCATGCTCTAACCAGCAGCAGCTGCTGCTTACAGGGATCACCATGGGGTGAGGTGGATGGCTCTGTTGTCACCTGGGCTAAGTGCAGGGCAGACACAGGACACACACCTGTCCCTTGCAAGGCAGGAGCACACATGAGGCTCTTGCAGGAAGCTCTGCACTCCCCCAGGGAAGCTGGGGAAGGGCTGAATATGCTGGGCTGGGCTGAAGTGGGGCTCTAGCCCAAGGTGGGTCCCACCTGCTCTGCCTGCTCTGGGCCTTTGGCACCATCCACAACAACTATTTCCTAACTACAAACTCTCTCTTCCCAGAGATGGATGGCAAGTTGCAAATGAAATAGCAGAAATAGTGAAAAAGTGGTTAACAGGAGCGTTAGGAGAAGAATAGAAGAATGTGGAAATAAGGCCCCGCCATTTCTTACATTATCTGAGAGCTGTTCAGCCATGAATTGTCTGTAATAATTAGCATGAGAATATCTCCTTGATGACATTCATACTGCATAAAAGGGTCTGCATTTCCTCTATCAAAGTGCATATTTATGAACTGAATCTCCGAAAGACGGAGCCTTTGATAGTATTATTTGAATATTTTTTGCATATGATTTAGAAGCTTAAACTTCAAGAAGCCCTAATAATAAAAAAGACTATCAGGTTTCTGCTAGTCACCTCTGTTCCTAGTAAACACAAACACATATATGGAAGTCACTCTTTAAATATGAAAGTGGTAGACTATGCAAGATAGAATGGCATGGGTAAATTTACTTTTGTTCTTTAATGATCCTGAGAAGAGTGGATTAAAAAACTCAGCCTTGAATACTGAAGCCATTAGGTGGCATTTGGTGTTCTCAGTTCTCATTTGTTTCCTGACCCTGGTGCCAAACTATCTGAGTCACACTAAACTCCTACTTTCTGTGTGCACTTATTAATGCTACTGCCCCTTTGCTGTTCAATACATCAATGATTACTACAGTTCTTCATAACAATCTTGATCCAAAGCTGGACTCATCCAGCTGGGATTATAGGGCTTTGAGGACATACATGTGTCAGCAGTTTGAGTATCTTGAGTAGCTGGAGTAGCCTGAGTTTGGCAGCTCTTCTCAGGTGTCAGACTTTCTGGAGGCTTGTCAACAGAGCCTGCTCAAAGCTCACACACTTGGAGGTGCTTCTGCTTCCTTCTGGTGCTATTTCCAACCCTTTGTTTCAGCACCCACACCAAGTAAGCGCCTGCAAGTTTAAAGACTTGCAATCTGAAAGGCAGCTGGCAGTTACTGAGGTTTTTGCAGAGAAAATGTTCCATTTGGTTACTGCCCTTCCAGCAAAAATGTGCAAGTGTGTGACAGCTGAGGCCACATGGGGACCCAGGGAGGGACTGCATGTGTGAAGTTGTGTTCAAGAGGTGATGAGCCACCAAACCTACTGCCGCAGGATCCTTCCCAGCTGGTTTGCAATGCCCATTAGAAAATATTTCTCCTGTGGACTGTATTTGACCCCTCTTTGGTTTGCAAGATGCTGGTGCCGCTGGTGAATCCATCGATTTGTGCATGGTGGCATTGGAGCTACAGATCGGTGAATGGCAATGTGAAGAAGGTTTGCCTTCTCACTAATGGCTGCCAATGTAAAGTTTAGAAAGTTGAGGAGAAAATGAAAGGAAGTATTTCTGAGGTTTGGTCTCTCCAAGAGAGAAAGAACTTTTAGACTGATATTGAAAACAGTGCCATTGTTACTACATGGCACTGCCTGAAAATCTTCCCACAAGGTTTCCACAAGGAAAAGTTTCAAAGTTGTCAGTATTAGGAAATTACAACTCCTCTAGCTAAAGTCTTATTTTGTTAAAAAGCCAAATATTTTAACTTGTGTAGTTTCAACACTTATATTACACAAATCCTTTGACAGTTGGCATGTGTCGCTAAAGCTCCATTTCTAAAATAACTTATCTTTTATTAGTCAACAGTAAGTGATCTGTATTTAATTCTTAAATGCAGATAGCACTACATTTTAGGCAACAACAAGATAATGAGTAGTGCATTTCTTGGGGATGAGAACAGTCTGGGTGAATACTGGCTAAATCTCCATGCTAAGGAACTAATATTTGCTAAAGAAGTAACTATTCAAGGCATCTCAATTTTTCTGATAATTAAACAGAATATTCTGAGTGAAACAATTCACGAAAAAGATCTCTTAATGCTTAAAAAAATCTGGAAATATTACCCTTTTACCTGGAATACTCAAAATAGTAATAATAGTAAATGCTGTTTAGATTGCTTAGAGTAATCTAAAAATGCAGAAATTTAGCATGTCTCCATTTTCTTCTTTTTTTTCCTCCATTCTAAAACAGAATAAGAAATAAATGGGTGAAATCAGTAAGAGAATGGATAATAAGGAGAAATGTTGGCCTGTGCACTGCCAACAGAAACCCTCTAAAATGCTTGTCCTGATCAGAAAACAACCACATCATTCAGAATATGCACATGTGACTGGGTGTTTTCAGAAAATGTTAATTCCTTACCACCAGAAATTCATCTGGGAACACACACATCAGTTTTGAAGGATGGCTTTCCTTGGATCTGAAATAAAGTTTCTGATCAGAAAAAAGAAAGGATAATTGATGGTTCAGGTGTGTTCAAGGCACCTGGGAATCATCCCCACTCTATTCAAGTCTCCATTTTGCTTCTAAAAGGAAACTTCAATGTGAATCTCCCAGGTGAACATTTTAGCTATTGTCTAATCTGAGATGGGTGAGGTCTCAAAAAAAGAGCTTCACAGAGTTTTAATTGCATCCTGACTTTGTGCAGGACATCTTTTGGATGTCTCAAAGAGCTGTTGTGACATGAGAAGGTGTTTTTGAAGACTGGCACAGGCTCCTGCTCCAGTCTACTCCTCTCCTCACCCCTCCTCCCTCAGCAAAGTGAGCAAGAACCAGAAGCAAGCTTAAAGTCTCATGCCTATAAGGTTATCAGAATAAAAATTCACCCACATGAAAGGAGGAAAATAAAGCCTGTTACTGTTAGGACCAATTCAAAAATCACAGTTGTTTTACTGATTATTCTTATTCATAATTCAGCTTATAACTATAAAAGATGAAGGGGAATATGCCCTACTTTTCCCTTTGTGATTTGACAGCACCTCTGTTGAGTAGCTTTGCCATGAAAACCAGTGGTTGATCAGTTTCTCCTGCTGTGTTTTTGGCTCTTCCACAACACAAAAGGAGAGAAGAAAATCTGGAGAAGGGGGAGGAGAACACAAACGAAGTGCTTCGGGCAATTACAGCCCTCAGGGTGACTTGCACCAACCCTTTTCTTGATGTTTGCCTCGGAAATGATCGGTCGAGAATGTGTTTTTCAATTAAAAGGAAGTACTTTCACTTATCAATGACTGGAGAACAAATTTATCCTCTAATGGCTGTGACTAAGAGTGCAAAATTTGCACTCTCCACGGAGCAGGAGCCTTCAGACCATGTAAAAAGGAGACAATTGTCGAGTCAGAGCTGTGAAGGCAGAGAACAAGAGTGAAGTCTTTAACCACTACACAAGTAGTCACTAGCACCCATCTATTCCTGCTAGGGACACAACCTCTGGAGGTAGCTCTGAGGCCTGGGATTGCCAGTGTGGTTCCATATGCACACATGCTGGGCACACCTGCATGGCCTCTGCCATCTCTGCAATTTGATGTTGCTCCATCTGCATCTACAAACCTTCCCATTCTCCAGCCTCTACCAGGCAGAGTGTCTGCACAGAGGCAGAGGTCAGGCAGTGGAGTAGAGGCATGGAAATAACCTGCCAAAAAGCCCTTGTTCACTTATTCCGCTGCCCACATATCAAAGAGGAGCTGGAAAATCCATTTTCCCTCTCAAAACCTTCCTGGCTTCCTACCCTGTTGATTAATGCATCCCAGTAAGATCAGCCACATCTCTATGGGATTTTGTTTGCATATCCTTAGCCATTTCCAAATAAGTTACTGCTTCCCATAAGTGGGAAACAGGGTCCTCTGTACCTTTTTTTTGGGCCTGCTGTACCTTTTTTTGTGATTCATGGTGATTCCCTGCTGCTGCTTAGTGTAATTTTGTGTGGGCAGATCCTTGCTGCCCCAGAAACCTATGCTTGCCTCCCTGAGTGTGACTATGCTCTATTTCTTAGGACTTTACAGATATGCAAAGTCACCCAGGACCCTTTCCTCACACTGGTTTATTTTGTGCTGTACTTGGCAGCTATCAATAAACATCCTCAGCTGCACAGACCCCAGAGCAGGAAATGTCTCCTGACATGCAGGAGACGCCCTCTCCTCTGCTCAGATCACCTGAAGACATGAGGCTCAGCTTGCTGTCACCCACCTATGATGCCCTTGCCTGTTTTCTCTGTTTGCTGAACCTTTACTTTGTACTGATTTCACTCACATTTTTCTTCAATTATGGAATCATTCTACCTGACAACACTGCTTATTCAGTTTCTCCCTCTCTGTAATTTCACATGAATGCTCTCCATACCAAGTAGGATCTATTTTAAAGGTCTTTTGCTCTGTGTTGTTTTCCATTTGTTTCTCTTGTGTATTCTAGCCAAGGAAAATCAAACAGAGACAAATTCTGCTACTTGTTACTCTTACTCATGCTACAAAACAGCTTATTCAGGAAAGAGCATTCTGCATGCATAAAACCACCGAAAATCTGTGCTTTTATCAAGAAACAGAATTTGAATACATGGTACTGGGGTATTTCATGTATCTTGTTTGGTCTAAACCAAAATAACAGTAGTGAGCTATTAAAATGCAGTCAGTATTTTAATAGTGCAGGTTTGTGTCTTGTTTTGGGTTTTTTTAAAGTAGTGTCCATTTATCTATTGATCCACAGCAATTGACTTATACATTTTGACATCTCCCAGCTAAAACATTTCCCAGCTAAAAAATTTCATTTTTGGTGAGTAGTTTCCCAGTCAGGCAGTGAGGACTGCTCCCAGAAACTCCTGCACCAAAGAACAGCTCTCCAGCAGGAATAGATCATGGCCCCTCAGCAGTCTCAGCAGAGGGATTATTTAGCACACACACCCCAAGACACATCTTCCAGCTGAGGTACCCACCTGACACTGAGCTGGAGATCAACCCAGGGAGAGGCAAGGTCCCCCCTCGCCTGCTGAATCTAAATTGATAAGACAGTCTTTGTCCTTCAGCTTTCTGATGGAATTTGGGGTCCCTTTTAATAATTTGGCATTGCTAAAACTGACCCCAGCCCTGAAATATTCCAACACCAAAGAGGTACAGCGTTCATCCCCCTCCGTTTGGGAGCCTGCTGCTCCTCGCTGCCCTGTGCCCACCATGCAGCTCTGCATCGTTCCCAGCGAGGGCTCAGCTCCTCGGCAGGATTTTCCAAATCTTGGTGTATTATTTAAAACCTCTGGAGGAGATGTGTTCCCAAGCTTACAAGTTGGTCTCTCCCACTCTGATCCACATAACAGATGACACCATTTAACTGCTAGAGCACACGATCCATCATTCCTTGCAGCACCACAGGTGCACTGGCTACGCCATATGGCAACTTCTTAGACTTGAACAACCCCTTTGCATGTGCTCACAGCAAAGGGTATTTATTAATCTGCATCTGGTGGCACATGCTGATGTGTTTAAGACAGGTCAAGTTTTTTAAGCCTCTCTCCACCTGTCATTTTGAAAGTCATGGTTTAAGCTTGGCTGATGAACAGCTGTCAGGGGTTTACGGCCTGCATATGTCAAGCTTCTATATTTCACCTAGCTGTGGCAATAACATTTTAAATAAAAATTAGTGGTAGGAATGAGACTTTTCTCAATTAACTGTAGAAGGTTTTGACATATTCTCTTAGCACAGGAACCTTTACCTTAGTGATTTCCAGAACAGGGAAGGAGCCAGCTCCATCCTGACCTGTTTAGTGCCCTGAGCATTGATCCATGTCCCAGAGCAAAGTGGCAGCACTATAAAGGGTGGCCAAGGCCCTGCTCCCAACAAGAAGCACACACTGGCTGGAACTGGAGACCACAACATCCCAGAAGCAATATTTGTAATGCTGCAGACAGCTCTTTACTGCAGCTTCTGTTCTCAGTTTCCCCTAGGAGATTTGTGCTCTGATTTGGGAGTCTTGAGGGGTTCAGAGAAGCATTGAAAAAGTGTGACTTCAACCACAGGGCAGCGAGCTCATGCTCCTCTAGAGCTCCACCCCTGCTACATTCCATCAGAAAAGAAACCTGTCAGACTCTCTTAAAATCCACCCAACACATCACCCCCACAAAAAAAGTACCCCCAAAGCAATATTTATAGGTCTGATTTTTATTTCATCAGAGACCTGCAATTTTCTAATTTTTAAAAATACTATGTTTCCTCACATAACATGAAATAAAGGAGATCTACTTAGTCCTTTTGTTTTTGCAATTATAAATTGCCCATCTCCTTCTTGGAAATTAAAACTAGGCACTGGTGATCATTTATTGTTTTAGAACAACACACATCTCTTTGATTTAGGCAGCAGTCTTCACTGTGGTTTAGGCACTGATCATAACTCTGTGAAAGAACCAAGCAGAGGTGAGCTCTGCTGAAAACCTGAGGAGATTTAAAACAAAAAATTACTTTTCCATTTTATGGCAGGTCCTTATTAAAGTGATATTTCCCCTCATCTTATACACTGAAACCTGCTGGAATTTTAAACTTTATTTCCCCTTTTTTATTTAAATGGACACTTACTTCAACATCTTTAAAGCTATTTAAAGTGCAGATATTAAACATGAATAATTGCCTTCTGATTTCAGTGCATGATGAAATAAAAACTGACAATGCATGTCTTCTGGTGACATTCACACCTGCATCTGTGACAGAGACTTGTAATTTGATGAAAATTAACTTTCCTCTGTGCTAGAAGGGCAAGTTTTTAACCAGCTGCAGTATCATATTCTGCATCACTTTTCTCCCTTACATGGGTCATGGGCTAGCAGGAGAAGAAGGAGTGGATGAATAGATGAAATCTGAACATTTTTCAGTCCCTTATCAGCTTGAAGCATCTCACTGATTGAAAAAGAAAAGAAAAAAAGTAGAAAGTGGATGCCTGAGCATCTTATCACAAAATTCTATAGAGAAGCAATGGGAAGAGAGGAGCTCGTTGATCTCCATCATTCAAAAACTCAAGTCTCTCTGCTACCTCCTGAAACAATTAGCAAAAAAAAAAAAAAAAATCCTTCCTGAGTTTCCCTGAGCCTCTTTCTTCCAGGCTAAACACTGATACGAAAGAGTTGCAAAGCCTGTGTCTGGGAAGAAGTGAACCTGAGAAGTCCAGGCTCTGGTGAGCAGGGCATGCAAGAGAAACAACAACGGTCACATTGCTGGGTAAATGAGACATGAATTATTCAGGCCCTTTTGTGAACACAGCCAAGACCTGTGGGAATTAAAGGATGGCTACCAAAGTAAAAAGTGTATTTTAATGAAATATAAATATTAGATGGAATGTTACATGGAAATACTCTGGAGTTTTACACATAATTTCCAGGGAAGGAAAAGGCATATTTTTGAATCTCTTGAGGTGCCAATTCATTAATTAGTACGGATATGAAAGATATATGCTGAAATGCATCAGTCAAGCAATTATCGAGGAAGTATAATTTGAGAGCATAGTCTGGCAATGATAAGTCACTTTTACGCTCATTTATATTCGCTTCATTGACATTTTATTTAGCAGGATCTAAACAAGTAGAAGCAAAGAAGGATCAAGTGGCTCCTGAACAAGGTCACTAAGGATTTTTTTGAGGGACATGACACATTCCCCTTGCAGACCACTGGTGTGCATGGCCTCTTCTGTCCTCATTTCCTGTCTGCTCCAGTGCTGCTCAGCAAACCTCTTCCCTTGGGTAGACTGTGAGCAGAACAGTGTGAGGGATGGTGGTGCTGCTGCCATAACACTGCGCCTTTCCTACAAAATGTCTTCCTCTGAGGCTTGGAAAACAGTGAATTCTCAAATCCTTTAGCAGCCACTCCTGCTTCCAGAAATTCCATGTAATAAAGGCTGTGGAAGCCAGGCTTTATTCCCTAAACACTCTCTACATATTAGCTGTATAAAAGCAGAATGAAAGAGATGGATGTCAAGGACCTCGTCCCTTTCCATGAGGTTCTGCCTGCTGTAGTTAATTTACCTAAAATCCAATAAGAGAATTTCCATCTATGAAACTTGTCAAGGTTAGAATAGTTCATATTTACATTATGTTTGATACCAAATATAAATATCTGCCTTGCAGTTACTGATGTAGTTATTTTGTACCAGTTCCTTGGGCAAGATGAAGTGGTTGACTCTTTTATTATTATTTGTTTGCTGTAAACATCCCAATTGTCATTTAAAATATCATTTATCTTATGACTAGACCAGAAGAACATTTGTTTAAGTTATTTCCTTGCCAAGGATTAGCCCATTGTTATATTGGCTCTTCATGCCCCCTGATTGGTAAGAAGTATATGGGGTGAAGACAAACTTTGACTCGATCCATTCTTGTCTGGATCATGTCCTTAGATAGAGACCCTTACTGTGTATCTGTGGCATTACCTATATTTTCAGTCTACTCTTTCAAGTGTGCTGTAAGCACTGTCTCATCAGTTTAATTTTCTCTTTCAGCTTCTGAAGTGATTCTTCAGGACTTTACACACTACCCCTCAAGGGGAATGTGCATTCCTTAATATTTTCAGCATTGCATATTGCTTACCACAACATGCAGTTCTAAAACAATGTGCAGGCTGAAGAGAAATCTTAATTCAGAATCTTTTGTGAGGCAGTATTTTTTTCATCCAGCTGCCAAAATTACTTCTCCCACTGACTTCTTTCATTCACTCCTTGAACTTTTCCATGCATTTGCTGCAGCCTGATTTCCTGATCTACATTTTCCTTTGATACTAACAAAAGGGGATAAAAAAGAGAGGCTTCCCTGCAAAGCAGAGTCAAGCAAAGGTTTCAGCTCTCTGTCACATGGCACTATTTCATCACATTTGGCAGCACAAGGTGTCACAGTCAAACATGACTCATCATCATGCCCCATAACACATGCAACAAATGGCTTTTAGCATCCTCAAGGTAAAATGTGGTGCTGTAGGATAGGTTATCTGGCATAATTACCACTACAAAATTGAGACCACTTCCCAGCTTGTTAACCTGTGCTTTTTAATTTCTACATTTTACATATTTGCTTGGAATTTGACACTCTGTTTCCTGAAGAAGTGAAAGCATAGAATATTTTGAGTATGCCCACTTTTTCCTGTATTTGTGGCTGAGGAGAAAGGTACTCAGGCATTTTGTGCCTGTAAACTACTGAGAGCAAATGACCTTGGTGCTGAGAGGAGCATCCCCCTATTTTCTGGTGAGATCATGGACTCGGACAGGCCTGTACTCAGCTTTCTTCCAAAACCAGCTGAGTAGTCTGAACATAAAAGAAAAGAATTGGGTCTGGCAGTGTTGGGAACTGAAGCATCAGGAAAGGAAGAATTTCCCTCCCGCTTTCAGGAATATAATGTTTCTGTTTTCTGATGTATGGGTTAATTTGGGTCTTTTGTCTTAAACAGTCTTCTGTAATGCTGCATTCAATGTGTAAGTGGCTTGTAAGTGAGAAAGGCAGTTCAGCTGGTGAGAACTTGGGCAGTAGCAGCAGGATGCAGCAAGCCATTCAGAGAGGAGAATCTCAGCCAGACCTCTCTGGTGCATCTGTAACACAATTAAATCTCCATAACGACCTTCATTAGGCCCAGCATGTAAGTCAATACAAGCAACTTTCGACTTGATGAACATTTTCCCTTTAAAAAGTAACATTTCACTTCTATTACTTTTGTACCGTTTTAGCCATATGTTAAATATTAGAATGCCTCATTCTCATTTACCCTTCACATATTAAGGTGAAAACTCTGACCTAGTGCATTCTAATTACTTGGCTTATTAGCTTCACATTATATCAGTAATGGTGCGATAGCCAACATAATTACTAGGACTTGAAAAATTATACTTTGCTGTACTATTTCACGAACTGTGAGACGGTTCTCCCTTCTTATTAACTTTCTTATTTAATGGGTTGACCAGATTTTTCATCTACCTAGACCATTGATCAAACTGATAATTTTAGATTTTAACTACAATTGAGAAATTACCCCCTAAACCAGTGAGATATATGGCTGTTTTTAGAGGAAAATACAGACATTTGTTTTTCTTCTGTGTTTCTTACTGACAGGTCACCACAATTAGGTAGTTACTGCATGCTGCTTGAATACCATTTTTAATTTTAAAAGCTTTGTGAAATTTAGAGGGAAATTATTTTTGGTCCTTCTGTTCTTTCAAATGTTTACTTTTGTAGTCAGTAGAATTCTGGTTTCCCTTTTTTTTTAATTAAAACATTTTTTCTCTTTCTGGAAGAAAATATAACTTCCACATCTTTTTCTTGTTCAAGTAAAATGCTGACTTTCAATTCAAACCTAGCAGGATTGGTGATTAATTGTTCACCAGTTTAGCCTAGGAGGTGATTCTGATTGTTCTCATCTCAAAAAATTTTAGCTTAGAGTATGAAGGGAAAGAAGAGATTACTTTGTTGTGTTGGGCTTTTCTTAATGGAGACTCCTGCTGAAGGGGATAAGAGATTCCTTGGAGTGGTCACATAGCTGCCCTGAGGTGTTTTAAGCAGATTCTTTTTGCCAGGCCACGCTGAAAGAAACACCCCTGGTCCTGGCTGGCTAGGAGCTGCAGTGCCTCGTGTGGAATGCGCTTTTTTTTTGTCCTGAATGAGACTCATCCATGTCACTCTGCCACTCGCCCAGCGCTGCTGCTTGCCGGGAAGGAATCCCAGCCAGTCTCACCGATGTCCACGTGTCCCTGGCAGGGCGGCAGCTCCGAGGCATTTCTGGAATATTCACCCCCAGAGCACAGAAGCAGAGGGTGAGTGCACAAATGTCAGCCAGTCATTTTCAAGTAAGTCATCTCAGAAACCCCCGGACTGAATTAATCAGCAAACCATCGCTCCTGCGCTTTTTGGAAGCAGCTGCAGTAACCTCCTGGCTTTTGGCAGATGGACTTGCACTTCTGCAATGCTGTGACAGCTGGAAGAGTTTGATGTTGTCTTGACTCAACATATCAGTCAGAAGCTTTCCCTGTGGGGAAACCTATGTCTGTTTTAGGCTTAGTTAGTTGGAAAAAAATAAAACCGAGTATTTAATAGTTTTTTGGTTTGATTTTCCCTTCTTTTTTTTTCTAAGCAGGAAAAGAAAATATATCTTTCATAACTTCCTAAATGAAAGGGATAGTTGTTGGGAGAGAGAATGACACAGGACTTTAAGGTTCCCTCTGAGAATTTCAGTGAAGGGATAAATCCCTTCGTAGCTCATCCACCTGACCCGAAGATAAAGTGAAACCATGCATCATCACCCATAAAAAAAATCCATTTTCCCTGGCACCTGTGCTATCAAAAACACCTCCCCATTTTCATTATTGCACCTGTAAGCCAAGAGGAGGTGGTGTAGAAATGGCCAGTGATTATTTAATAAATAATAGGAAATTACTTTTTTAATGTAGTGGAGGGCACCTGGAAATGTACTCTTCCTGCAAGATTCTAATGGGGTGCTACTCAATTCTATTGTGCTTGGTGCAGTCAGTGTAATAGTTCCAATTTTTCTTGACCTCTTTGCACAAGGAACATTATTATTAAATGAAGTATAATAATAAAAAAAACCAAAATAACTTCTAAAGGTAATAGTAGAGACAAAAGAAAGGTAAAAGCCAGTGTGAGCCTGCATGTGAGGCACCAGTGTTAGTTCAGATCTACAGGTGGCCTGACACTTTTTTGAGTGATTAGGGTTCAGCTCATGCTGCATTTGAGATTACTGGAGGTATTAAAGCCACAGCCCTCAATATTAAAGAGATGGAGGTGAAGGTTGAGAAATTTCAGTCCGAAATTGGATAAATTTGCCAAGTCTCTGGCTGCAGTACAACACTCATTTATTTGCAGGTGAATTTAGCAGACAGGGTGTTGAATGAGGAATTACTTCCCAGAGTGGTGTATTGCGTTAGGTAGAATCTGCCTAAAGCCAGAACAATGGGTTGCTTTTGTGCTAATTTCTGTGTTAAAAATGATTAAATGCACCTGGCATTTAATGTAATCTTATATATTTAAATTAATATGAAACTCAAACTGTTTTTTTGGAGTCCTTTTTTCACTAGTGTATGCCTATGCTATAATCTGCATTGTGTAATATATAACTGTGTATCTTGTGGTTTCTTGATAATTTCAGCGAGAGAGGCTTTTAAATTAGCTATTAAATTGCCATTCTGAGATTTGATCATCTTCTAATTTCCATTCAAAGCCCTCCACAGGGGATAAATCTAGTTTAAATGTTCTCTTCTTCCCATGATTTTATACTCTAGCTGTAAGATGATACAATATTCCTGCATTTCTAACTCAAATACATTACAAGAACCTGAAAGGTTTTAGCTCAGTCTTGTCAAATAAATCTATATTTCAATTGTAAATGTAACCAGAATTAGGAAAAAAACATGATTTCTGGTGTTGTTCAGTTCTCTTACCCTTAGCCACAAGTGTGAGAGCTAAGTAATTTAGAAAAGTACAAATGGTGGTGGAGTTTTTAAATACTTCTTAATGTTAATTGTCTCCCCAAGTTCCCTTACTTACTAGAAGAATTGAAATTCTGCATTTTATTTCTTCTGACTTTTTTTTGACAGGTAAATGCTCACTGTTTTTTTGGGTAGGAAACTTTCAGAGTTTCCTTGGGCTGAAGCAAGGGCTGAAGTCCCTTCCTTCTCTTCATGGGAAAACCTGAAGGATAAAAGTGAGGATAGCCCAGTTCTTATCTGCTTTGTGATTTTTGCCTTGCAAGACGCTCTCAACCGAAGCTATTTGGGTTTTACTTCCTACTGCAAAACACCTTTTAGTAACATGCTGATGACAGAGAGCAGAGAATTGCCATCTTCTTTAAAAAATGAATATAAATAGAAAATACAATAAATCAGGGTTAACCTAGCCTATAACAGTTAAAGTAGTAATGAAAAAACAGAAATACTGTGTCTGAAACTCAACTGATCCCATGCCCTCCTTTCGCAGCTTTATTGAGTTCATTTAGTAAAAATAGAGATTTATGCTGTTGCTAAGTGTTTGAGCCTATAATTGCAAACTCAACATGTGAGTTCAAGATATACTTTTTTCCTGGTTCCCATAAATATTCAAAACTCACACCTTAAATATCTTTTCATGATGTGTGAACTTTGCTCCAGTACCTTCATTAGCCCAGCAAAACTGTCTCAAGTGATAGGACAAAGCTGTAATTTTGATACTGTTCTCCCTTGAGAACAAAGCATTCAAAACTGCTTTTCAAATATGATTCCTTTCTCTGGGTTTACTGCTCTGTGTTTCCATGACCATTGACCATAGGCATGTGGTCTATTCTTTTCTCATTCCAGCTGCACAATAAAACAGACATCCACAGACCGTAAGCTGTGATCCAGTGCTAGAGCAGAAGGATAAGGATGCTTTTGTCTGTCTCTGTAATGGACTTATCTATTCCTGGGCAAGTTCCAGAGTGTATTTCCAATAAATTTGCACTACCAAAAATTACCGAGACATTTGTAACCCCCAAGGCTACCATTAATTTTTGCTTTTATACAGATTATAGCAGACTAATTATTTGTTTTTCTTGAGGTCCCCACAGACAGGGTGTATCTACATCCATTGTTAAAGACAAGCATGTGCCTCTCTAAGAAGAGTATTTACCTCTCAAGCTTTCCTTTCCTCCTTTGTTCTTCTCTTGTCCTCTAACACTCTCAGAAGCTATTGTTATTGGGTACTAATTTAATAAAAACGCAGGAGATTCTGACTGAAATGATAACCACCAAAGCTATTCAATTGTTTTTCTGTGTAATGACTCTGATTGAAATTCTGGTCACAGCAAAGTCGAAGGCAAAATTTCCTTGGCTTCTGCAGGGGACTGGAATTTCATCTAAGGTGAATATTGTTTTTGATTTAGACACAAATATCTTATAACAGTTTCTGATTCACAGGTCTCGTCTAGCATTATACCACATTAAACAAGCCAAGAAACCGTAATCTAAAGGATATTGTCAACTGGAGGCAGAACATATATTCATTTCATGTGCTGTATACCAAATCCAAATCCCTTTGCTTGGCATGTGATTTCTACCAGGAGATAATGTTAACAGGTTTGTCACCTGTGCTGTAGAGATCATCACTTTCAAGGCATAGGAGGACAGCAAAAGAAACAACAACACACCAGGAATGAAAGCAGCAGTGGAAGAGGAGAAAAGCTGTCACAGGGAATGCCTTGTAAGTGATGTAGAGATACTTCAAAAGTACTTGAATTCATTTCTAATGCAGCCCTCCCCATGAGCAGGATCCATCCTTTCTGACAGTCTCTTCAAACAAAACACGTGGAAATAAATCCCAGTTTTACTTTTTATATTCTGTATTTCCCCATGTACCTATGAGGGAAAATGACCAAAATACTCAAGTGAAAACACCTAAAGCTTAACCAGCTAGTTAGCATTCACTGTTTCTGTAAACAGGTGAGAGTGGCCTCTTTTGAATACCCCATTTCCTTGCAGCAGGAAGAGCTATCTTAGTACTGCCCTTTAAAGAAAGGCGTAAAGTGATTTAAAATATGTACATATATATGTGTCTGTATACATGTGCATGTATCTACCTACCTAACTATTTATATATTTAGGTTGTGTGTAGGAGCAGAGGAAGGGATTTTTACTGTTCTAAGCAATTACCTACCCTATCAATATGTATATATTTCAGCACTTTTTTTTCTCCTCCCCCATGAAGCCAGACCTTGAATATACATGTTTATTTTTAAGTAAGTGCAGATTATCTATAAAATGTTAAATAGGATAATGAACTCATTAGGCATTAATTGCTAATGTGAGTGGCTCTGGTGCCAGCATGATCTGTGGCAGAGCTCTCAAAGGGGGGTATTCCCAAACTAGGGGAAGGTTAGGAGAAATAAAGAGAGCCAGCAGAAGCCTGCAGCTGATGGGGCCAGGAGCAATAGCAGCCAAACCCCCAACATGAATAGCAGCAGCTCCTTGGGGAGTAAAACCAGAGCATGGCACAGCAGGGTGGGTGCTGTGAAGCCCTGCCAGCTCCACCAGGAAGCAATGAGATCTGCCCAGCAGAAAACCATGGCTTCTCCAAGCTCTGCACAGCTGAGGCAGCTGCCCAGGCCAAAACACACTGCCAACCAGGTGCCAGGCTGCCCTAAGAGAAAATAAAAAATGCCTCTATAAACACACCAGCAACAAAAAAGGGTCTAAGGAGGATTTCCAGCCTTTATGTGATCTGGGGGTAACAGTAACAAAGGACAAGGGGAAAAAAGTCCTTAATGCTACCTTTGACACGTGTTTACTAGTAAGACACTAAATCGAGTGCACAGTCAGTCAGTTTGCAGTAGACACGGAGCTGGGTGTGAGCATTGACCTGCTGCAGGGCAGAAAGGCTCTGCTGAAAGAACTGGACAGTCTGGATTGATGGTCTGAGGACAATGGCAAGAGGTTCAACACGGAAAACTGCTGGATCCTGCACCTGGGTTACAACAACCCCACACAGTGCTACAGGCTGGGCACAGAGTGGCTGGAAAACATTCCAGTGGAAAAAGATCCCGTGGTGCTGAAGGACAGAGGGCTAAAGATGAGCCAGCCTGTGCTCAGGTGGCCAAGGAGGCCAGTGGCACTATCAAAAATAGTGTCCAGCAGGCCTAGGGCTGTCCCACAGGGGAAGGAGCCGCCCAGGCCAGTGGTGGAGCCATCATCCCTGGAGATATTTAAAAGACAGAAGATGTGGCACTTGGGGACATGGTTTAGTGGTGGGGTTGGCAGTACCGGGTTAATGCTTGGACTCAGTGCTCTTACAGCTCTCTTCTAATGCAAATGATTCTACAGTTTTAAACAAGCAACATAGTTCGAGCAGGGAAGCAAGCTCTTCGAACACACATTTCTTGTGAGTTACCACAAAACACAGAGCGATTTGGGGGAACTGGGAAGAGCAGCAGTTAAGGTGGTTGCACAGGACCTGGCGATGACAGGACATTTAATCATCCCCCTGCAGACCTGTCGGTGCTGCTGCTGAAGGATCTTGCCTCCCTTCACATCGTTAGAGGAGTGATAAAACATGTCAGTGGGAGGGGAGGACCATAAGCGCATGAGGGGATGGTGGGTGACACATCTAATGAAGGCCATTAACGTATCACAGCTAGATTTTCATGGAGCCAGAGAAAAGTCATTAGTCTTTTTGTGTGTGGCAGCTAGCAGAAAGACTATGGAGCGAAGTCACTTTTCCTCCAGGGATTTAAATTCCCACAGAAGAGAGATCTTAAGGTTCTTTCTTCACTTCTCCACAAAACACAAGGGGAGCAGTTGCGGCAGCATTCGTCTGTTTGAGGGTGCAGATAAAGTGCATGCACCTGTCAAGTTAGGCATATTAGTTTAGGTTAAAATTGCTAAATCTGAAAAGTCAGTGTCAATATTTTCCTATAAAATACATTAGCTTTGTTAAAGTCTGAGTTTGGAATCATTAAATAAGACAAGCAAAAAAACTTGACAAAAATAATCAGGTCAGGGAGAGTGTTATATTTGATACAAAGCCTTTCCTTGGTGGGAGGGATTACTTTAGTGATACTTATTAACAATGTGATCTCATAAAATTTAGAAGAAACTCATTGAGGTTTGTTGAAATTTAGTTTGTATAGTTGTAGTGGCAGAAAGCATTTATTTCACCATAAACCCTACACATATTTGGGATCCTATCCTTGCACACAATGGCTGGGTAGATAACAAATACTTTTTTAATTCTTGCTTTTTTTTGCAAAGAAGTTTTACTTGGCACTTGTCAGTTTCTTTTTTACTTCCTTTTTACTTGTCAATGACCAAAATGATCTTTTGAACATATTTAATACCAAAAAGAACTATTTTAATAATTAGCTGCTTAACAACCATCTTAAAATAAATTCTATTTTGAGTAACTATAAGGTAGTGTCTTTCTATTAGACAATACCTTTCTTTTCTGAGTATTTCATAAAGTAAGGGAATTAAATGACCAGTCTCTGACTTAATATCTCAGATATCCTGAAGCCATGCTTTGTGCTTCATCTATGTCATGAAATCACATCAACCAGAGAAGATCCCTGACAACTCAGAAGGGTGCAGGATTTGCACTTCTCTGTAGCTATTCAAAGCATGACAAACAGAGTCAATTTGTGAACATCAGAAATGAACTGGTTTTGAACTAGGATGGTAAATTCAATCATATTCATAGGAGTGTATAGCATCCCAGTGCCTTAGGGATGTGTGCTTTAACTACAGCTTTTTTCATTTTCTGTAAGACTATGTGTTCAAAACAACTATGGCAATTCTTTTTATTTTTTTTGGTGTGAATTAAATGTCAGTGCTTGGGTATTGTCTTTTATAAACAAGCAAAAATAGCAGACCAAAAGGGAGCTGCCATGGATTTCAGATTGGGTTGCTTAATCCTAATTTCATCCTTTTCTAAAGACAAGCAGTAATTAAATACAAGTCCTTGACATACAAGAAAGCACTCAAGATTTGGAGTTCCACATCACTTTCAGTCTCAGGGATAGCTTTAGTTGCCTCTTTTGTCTCAAACTACCTTAGCCAAGTTCATCTTAAGAGATTTTTTACCTCAAAACCCTGGGAAATTAAAGCACTGTTGGACAAGGTCCAATGCCCTCCTCTCACCATAGCTTTCCTGTCCTAGGATTGCTTCAATTCTGCACATTAACACACACCTTATATAAAATACCCAACCAGTCCTATTGATCTCACTAACACTGTCCTCACCCACAGAGAAAACCAGCACCATGCTGATTTATGAGATTTGTGCCAGGATGGCATTGATGATATTGGACCAAATTCTCTAAGGCATCAATCCAGTAGAGGTCAACATAGTTTCTGTAGCCCACACTGAGTATTATACAGTAGAAATGCAATGCTGCTCCAAACTCAAATCTTAGTATGAAAAATTGTACTGCAATTTCAGGGCAGGAAGGTGTCAAGAAGCAGCAGAAATGCTCTTAATGCAGAGGACCTACATGGACCCGGTTGCACTTCACCATGTCTGGGAGATATACCATGTGATAGTAACAGGTATTCATCCTCATTTGGCATATAAGATACCTCAAAAGATATAAACAATTCTGCTCCCTCCTCCTGATGGTCAGTGTGTATTATGATAAAGTATTTGGCACATGCTTTACAGATTTCAGCATTAAAAATGCTTTTTATGGTTTCTAGAAGTCAAACAGTATGAGAGAGTGACTCAGTTATGGTAATTAGTGTTAATAACAATTTCTTTATGTACATAAAGTATTCCAGTCAGAGAATTTTATATATTCATTCTTAGCATAAGTACTATACAGATTTAATTAAAAAAATTAAAGAACTAGAGCCCAGTAATTTCTGAAATCAATTCTCCTAACCCAGACTGCAGGAAAGCTCTTTGCTGGTCAAAACATGTTTGACCAGGCACGTTGTGAGGTGTGTTTGTTTTTCCTTGAAGGCAAGGGGATATTGCTTCTCTTGTGCTCAGAGTATGGGACAGTCCAGGTTTTCACTTTGCATTCAGTTTGCTCTGCTCTGCAAAAGCTATGAAAAAAAACCATCCCTCATACAAACATGAAGAGGCAGATACTTTATTGACTTGTATCACTCATTTCTTATCTAATGCAGATTCACTAAAAAGAGAAAGAAATAATAACTTCTAAGAATTTCTGAAAAGTTTATTTTCTAAAACCCCAAATGAGTCTATTCAAAGTGGGGCTCAGAATCTAGAGACACATATATGCAGATGGCAGATTTTTTGTAGTTGATTATCTAATCAAATAGTGCTGGGGAAGAGCTACAAAGAATAAACAATTTTTCTTCAAGCAATTTTTTTTTTCTCCCAAGGAATTAACACAGTTCTTCAAAAATACTGAAAAACTGAAAATAGCAGTAGCCACAAAAATTAAAATATACTTTTTAGGAACAGACTTGTTTTCCTAGACCTCTTTTTCACAAGCAAAGTGCTATCAGATGGCAGTGTTACCAAATGTAAGTATGAGTAGCTGAAAATGACCTCAGCCATACAATCTGCTCACTGAGAAATAAAAAAAAAACTGATTCCCTTCCATCTTGCCATCTTCCCTTACTGTAGAACTGGAGGAGCATGTATTAAATACCACTCTCTAGTGACTGGCAGAAAGAATATTAATATCCCAGCTGAGAGGGTATGGCTGCCATGGTTTGGGGTCCTTTATAATGAGAGAATCAGCTGCAAATGATAACACTTGTGAGGGGGGAGATAGCAGCCAGCCTGTCCCATCTTATTCCCCATATGTTCCAGTAAATGTTTCTCCTTCACTTGTTAGTGCACTTATTCATGTCTGCAAAGACTGGCCATGGTCAAGTCCCATTCTCACTGCTGATGACTGCAGGGCTCAGAGGGAATGGGTCCTCTGGCTCCAGACATCTACAAGCAGTGGGAAGAGATCCTTCAAAGAGGCCAAAAGGAAGACACAGAAATGTTTTAATTACAAAGCTTTAAAACTGTTTTGTTTGTCGCACTTCCATTCTCTCTCTGTGTCTGCGCTCAGCTCGCTCATAAAATTGTCAGCAAGACAACATCTGCATTTCCCTTTATTTCTCCAAGCCAGTTTTAACAGTAATAGCTCCATCTGCCATCATCTCCAACACTGATTAGGAAAAGAGATTACAGAAGCATCATGTAAGTGACTGTTCCATGCAGCTGATAGCCTATAATTTCTAAGAAAGGGTTGCCCTCAGCTCAATCTTTGAAGGAATGAACTTGAAATAAAAATAGACCCATTGAAGAATGTATAATCTTGCTTTAAGAAGGAAAAAAAAGTGGAGGAAATGCAATCACCCCTAAAAAGACTTTTAAACTGTCTGGAATAAAATGTTTTGAATGAAAGACTCAAGCTGGTAAACAAACTGAAAAGGGCAGAGAGCAGAGCTCTACCTGTCTTGGGAAGACAATTTGATAGAAGATAAAGACTGGAAGGTGATACAGTCTGCTCTAAGTGTTGCATCCTGCAGGGGGTTCAGAATATAAGTATGTTGCTAACCATGTGAAACCTGTACAAGACACCAGTTCACAAAATTATCTTAATAGGCTATTCCCAGGTTTCAAAAAGAGTTCGTCTTACTGGGGAGGCAGCATTCAAACCAGCACTTCAGCTCCCTGCTGCATCCACAGGGTGGGGAATGTGCAAGAATGATTATTCCAGCATTGCCATTTGTATCTCTGAAGAAAGGTGTGTATCAGCACCCTGCAGAACCAGGATTTGGAAGAGTTTTATTACCACAACAGCAAAAAATGTTTTTCAGGGTTGTATTTGATTCATACAGCCTGTGTGTGAGAGATCCTTTTTTCATAAGTTTGGAAGATGCAAAACTGACTTCATTTTAGGTTATGGATATAAATATTAAATAATTGGACATTTACTGGTTTTGGAGATTGCCACATCGCTCTAAATCAGTACTGACCTAATAAATGAATTTGTACAGTAGTCAAGTTACTACTATGGTCTAAATCAATGTTGATATAAATTAAAACAATAAATATTTGTATTATCATCATGCTCTGGAATCCAGTATGACTTAATCAATACAGAGGGTTGTGATTTGTGGCAGGTGGCTAAAGAACAGAGACACTTTCTGCCCTAAACATTTTACTATGCATAAGGAAAAGAATTTACCAACTAGTCTATAATTAGCTGCTTGGTTGGGTTGAACTGCTAGAATATTTTTTTAACCCAGGTGGGAATTACCTAATTGCTACCACAGCTCTGCCACAGGTATTTGCCCTTACCCATCATTGTTCAAGCAGATATGGCCAAAATATTAGTCTCCTGACATTAAGAAAAGCAAACACAAAACCCAAGCAAAGTACAGGGCTTTTACAGTTTTTGTGTCCTTTCAAATGACACTGAAAGCATCTATTTAGGATACAGCTCACAAATATGTCAACATATATTTTCCTGCATGAAAACCTAGCAATGAATTTAGTTGTCCTTTTAGTTATTGTTACAATTTCAGATGTAGTTCCACAGAAATCCCTCCAAAAGACACAGCTTTGAGAGTGCAGGTGCTGATTTAAACATGTACCACACCACAATGCTAATTAAGTTCCAAAATGTAATTTTTCATGAGAAAGGTATTCACAATTATTGACTATTTCAAGTCACTGCCAAATCCCCAGAGTGATCAATTTAAAATAATAACAAATGTATCTGCCAAAATTAGGGACTGGAGGCAAAATACATTTAGAATGTACAGAATAAGGAGCGAAGACATAATTTCCATGATTTATTTGCTCTGTAGCAGTACCTATGAGCAACATGACAGTCCTTGCCCCAAGCACAGAGCAATTACAGTGCTATTACAGCAAAATGCATTTAGTAGATGGCACAAATCAGGCCTGCATGGGGAGCATGTTGGACTGTAGCACTACTCTTAAAGTACTGTTAAAATACTCCTCAAAATACCCCTTGAGCCACAAGGAAAGGTAATCCTGCCACAAATCCTACCCATTCACAGCATCAAGCCCTGGAAAATGCACAGGGAATAAAGTCTGGGACTTGATCTGTTCAACATTTTCCTAAAGCTCATACCAGCTTGTTGTATGCCTCTGATGAGACTATTTCATCTTTTTAAGCCACATAGTCTTTTATTTATTAAACCACCGCCCATATTGCCACTTTTTAATTCTCCTTTTGACACTAGACCTTCACACTCCTGACTATTTATTTTCTGGAACAACCTTTCATCACTTTTATTACCTTGTTAAGAGAGGACATTCTTTCCTTTCACATCTTCTGCAGGCAGTCTTCATGCACGTTTTTTAACCAGATTCATGTAATCTTAGTAATGTATCAGTCATGCACTAGCATCTTTGACAGCCTGTAAATTTATTGGGCACATAGTCTGGTCTGTGACTGGCAGAAAAAAATATGTGAAAACCATTTGCACAATTTAACACACAGCACATTCAATACTACATTCAATAACAAGCAGTGGTTTCTAACACTCAACGAGGGGAAAGATGCCAAAACCAGGGAATGCATTTGGGCACAGTGAGGGACAGTTAAGCATTTTGCTTCAGTCCTGTATTTGTGTCAGGGATCATTTGTGTCAAGTGTCTTGCAAAGTCATTGATGAGTCAGCCTTAATCACATGTTCAACTGGCTGTGGTCCTGAGGATATTTGGGAATTCACTGAAACGTTTTCTTTGGACTCCCACTGCTATTACTAAAGAGTCCCACTGCTGGCAGTGTCCAGCTAATGCTTCATGCTGACAGATATTCTTGCTCTCAGCCAAGGGTGAGCTGTTCAGTTTCTGCCTAGGAAATTTTCTTAGCCCATCCCGTCTGTAAAGAGTTATTTTCTTGTTACTTTTATTTTCCCACATGAGCTTGAAGTCTGGCTTAATATTCTGGTTTTTTTCTGTCTCCTTCACTGACCAAGGGGACAAGCCTGGGAAGAGTGATTTTTTTTAAGCAGTGTTTCTGTCATCCCAGGCACATCCCTTGCCTGCATAAATCCCTGCAGTTGAGAGTTACTGTCGTTGACTATGTGTAGATTCTTCCATTCTGAAGTAGATATTTTTCTCTGTTAAACATTTTCTAATACAAACTCAAAATTTACTTCAGTGCTTTACTTTTGCAAGCATTTATTTGTTGTTTCTTCTTGGTAATGCCCTTTATCGCATTTCCATCTAAAAACCAGTGCATGTTATAACACTTTTCTAAATCTGACCTTTATCTGGAGCTTGAATACCATCCATAATAGGAGCTGATATTGTTTTATTGGGATAAATAAAAGATTGACTCTGCATATCTTTTCTTTTTTCCCTCTTCCAGTCTGCCATATTTAAGTGAAACTACTGATCCCTACATGAACAGACACTTGTCCATGACTTGCTCATTTTCTGTAATCTTGGCTTTCTTTTTTCCACCACTTTTTCCAAGGGACTGTGTCTTACTTGTATTGTCTGTATCATTTGACAGTCAAGCTACTTGCTTATCTAGTAAGATGGTATAAACTCTTTAAATTTATGTGTGTACTGGACAGCAATATTGTCACTTTTTCTAAGTAATATTAAAAAACACTAGTAGGAGTACTCACTCACCCTAATCTCCCACTGTTCACCCAGGGCAATAAATTTTACCAGCATGCAATATATTTTTTTAAAAAAAGGGTAGGAAAATAATCTAATGTAAGGCATGGACTATCTATTGTTATTGTTACTGTCTAACATCAATCTGTGTTTCATGCATGCTAAAGAGAAATAAGCAAAATCTTTATGATTTGGAAGCGTAATTTAAAATGAACATTTATGTGATAGTTTGCTGATTGCTGTCCTATTCTTCATAAAAGATCCTCCATTCTTCTCATTAAAGAACTTGTAATAACAGAAACACCACAAACATCACAGGGATCTTGTCCTGATATCTCATATTAATTTTTTACTCTGGCTACAGTTTCCAAGTCAATGTATTGTCCCCATGAAAGCAGGAACTCTAAAGATGCAGTGTCACTCACAGACCCAAGTGCAATATATGCAGGACTTCTGCAGCCTGAAATGCAGCTGGCAAAGCTTGTAAATATAGTTTCTGGGGGGAAAAAAGAGCCCAAAGAAAGAGATTGGGAATGCTGGGTAAACTACCTGCCATGAGTCAGCACCCAACTGGGCCAGCAAAATAATGATACTTTGGACTGCACCCAAACAAAATGGAATAAAGGAATTGGGGTCCTATGAGATGATTCAGGCTGCTTGTACTTGGGAATAAGGCTGCCTGCTCTCCTAGCTGAGGGATAAGCAATAATACAAAGAAGTCTAATGGAGCCTTGCCAAAACTCATCTTTCTAAATGGCAACTTGAAAGCTCACTTCACATGAAAATCAATATATCACTGTTCAAGATGAAATACAGTCAATTACCAAACAAACATAGACATTTTTTTGAACATAGGGGATTGTGCTTAAGGAAAACAGAGAAATAATCTTGCAAGAATATCATATGCGAAGGCTAGAGAATGTTTAACCTTTGAAAAAATAATTAACAAACAGGCCAGACTACTAGTCAGCATATATTAGCAAATAGAAGCACATCATCAGGCAAGAAGGAAATGTCAGCATTTAGAGATAATAAAAAATTAGAAAGGTCTTGGCCTGAGATACAAACTCTGTGATGCTCAGTATATTGCTGAGATATTTGACCCAACAGCCTGCTTGTAGGGCTCCAGACAAAGAGTCTCCTTTATTCAACAGAACTGTATTTCTGCTTATTCAGAAAACCTTCTTCTCCTGGAAGTACATTCATAAATGTACCATGGTCCACACCAACTATATTATTTGCCACATTAGTCCAAAGAGGAGGCTGTTCAGACCTTTTCTTAGTTGTGGAGATGCTCATCTAATTCCTGGTCTGAGTTTGTGACTGGTCTCTTGCTGTGTTGCCTGTCCATGAGAAGAATCAGCAAGTGCTCAATATTTTTAGCTCAAAAATATTAAATTATGTTCCCTATTAGACCTCTCACTGCCAGGCTGAAGCCCTTTGCTGATAAGAAATCCTTCCACTTCCAGAAGAAGTGCTGCAGATGAACCCCCCACAGGGTATTGTGCAGTGCCTCTACTGATAAAAATCTCCCTCAGTCTACCTCACATTTAACTTGTCTCTTTTCAGGGTTTCATCCCATAAGATCCTGCTCTGATCAGCTTATCCTGCCTTCAGTTGCTGTTCCCTGCTCATGGCAAAAACACTCTCACAGTAAAAATCTCCTGCACTGCATCTCAGTAGAATGATCTTCAGAGTTATCCATCCTTTCTTCTACAAGAGTCTCTTCCTTTTTATGGTCAATGCTACTGTCAATCCTCATCCAGGCCTGGGACACATCAGGAGATGCCCAGGGGAGAAGCACAGACTGTTTACCATGTACTTGAGCAGGGATGCACCCAGGAGGAGAGCAGGAAGTGAGCATAAAGGAGAGGAGCACAGGAGACGGGCATCCTAGGATGCACGATGGAAATTCTACCAACAAATTATGTTCTCAGAGATAAAGTACAGGTTTCTGAGGCAGATCAGCATTAAAACCTCTAGCTTTCATTGCTGGAAGCACAAATCCATGGGCAATTTCTGGCCACGTGACCATTCTCAACCCAGCTCTTGAGGAAGTGTTTCCTTATTTTAGCCTGAGGCTGTTTTTGCACTGTCTGGATTTGTTGGTGGCTGTTCCTTCAGTCTGCCCTCATCTCCTGGAAAGCCACTCTGCCACACAAAGGAGGCTTCCAGGACCTCCAGAAAGGCAAGAAGCTCTAACACCAGACCATGTTCCCCACCTTGGCTGCTCTGGGCAGGAGCCACTGGGGATGCTGTCCTGTACAGCCACCAGGATGGGACCCTGCTCCATTAGAAATCCATGCCTGCAAGAAAGCCCGCAGTTTTCCTTTTGTTTCTGCTATTATAAGGTCAGAATCAGAGACAGATTTTTTTTTTGATACCAGCAAGAAGTCCTCTGATGATACATTCCTACTTTTCCCAGACCTCACATGTTTCTGATAAATACATTTTGGGTTTGTTTCTGATAGGAAAATCTAACCACTCTTAAGGCTTTGAAGGCAGAGGTGAATTGTGTCAAGCTTTATTGTGATTTATAGATCATTCTGTTCAGTTTTATCACTGTCTGGTTAGATGGTGCTGCAGCATGTGGCAGCCTGGCACAAAATTTTCCCTCGCCCTCTAGTAAGTCCAGCTCCCCCTTTTTTTTTCTTATAGATCACAAGTGGGAAAGACAGAAAATGTAAAATTACTGGGAGCTTAGCACTAAAAAATAATGATCCATTATAGTGGTATCTTTAACTATTTCTATCTGCCAGTTACGAAACTCAAAAATGCATTTGGACAAAGATGTCTGACATAATTCAGGGCATGTGGAGATGCTGGAATAATGAGGAGCTGCACCATGAACACACACAAAAGATTCCACCTTTCTTCCTGAGTTAATTATCTCTGAGGGAGGAGGCAAGCTCAGAACTGGTATCTGCTGTTGTATGCAAGTATTTCATATCTCCTTAAAGGCTCAGATTTGAAAATAAATACAGAAATAGATGAAAAGGAAAAAGTTATAAGCACTGACTTTGTCAGTGAAATTCCTTTTGATACATTTAAGTTTGTTTACAATTAAGCATGAACATAACCCTAGTGAGTGTCAAAGGTCCATGGGGAACATTCAAGGTACTGCAGAGCCTGTGCCTTTCTTATAAGGAGAAAGTCTCTAGAAAAGGTTCTACACCGAGCTCTTACAAAAAGAGCATTGACCTCATATATGCTTCTGCCCAATGGAAAATACTTACTAAAAGAGAAAACAGTTGAATGAGTGAATAATATCAGTATTCAGCTTTCCAAAGAATTACTGAAACGTGCCTTTTTCAGAAATTAGTACTTTAAGCTGTACGAACAACAGAAAGAAATAGTTCATAATGTTTTTAAACAGTCACCTTCACTTTTCTGGTGCATTCAGCCATTTATATTTCTGTACATTCTAAGAGCTAATCAAATTCGGCCAAAACTGGATTTTACAGAAAGCATTTACCCTGCTAAGACCCATTTAGTGATGAAACAATGTAGTTGCTGTGTAGTTAGAATACCCTTGCTCACCATGTCCTACTCACTCTTGTCATCTTGGTATATTCCCCTCGTGTATTTGCTCTTGACTTTACATGCCTGTAACAGACCATGGCTTGCTTCTGAGTCACAAATTTTCTCTTGTCTATGCTTCTCTTGTTTTTCTCTGGCTTTACCACAATCTTAACTTTTTTTTTTTTGTCTCTGCAGTGTTGTTTTGCTTGCTTTGCTCTCCTTTTTCATCTCATTTCTTATTTCAGAAGCTTCTCTCAAAATCCTTGTTGTCTTTTTCACAACATATCAATCTTCCCTTCTCCACATCTGTCTACCTCCACATGTCCCCTGGTATTTTTATGAAACATCCACATGTGTGCTTCAGAAAGGCTGCGGGCAGAGCATCCCTGAGAGGGGAGGAGTGGAGGCCCTGGTCCATATGGCTGGGAGCCAGAGGGGTCTCAGCCCTCCTAGGAAATAGGTTTGGCTATTTATCTTGTGCCACACCTCCCCAGAGTGCCCTCCTTCTTGCCTGTGCCCTGCAGGCACATACTCTATTTTACCTGACACAGGAACGTGCTTCTGAGATAAATCCCCTGCAGATGCACCCCATGGATTGAGCTGGGAGCCCCCTCTGAACCCCTATCTCAACCTCTCTGCAGCAGTGGTGGGTGTGAAGGCAGACCAGGCACTATTTCCTCAGTCCTCAAGCCACAGCACCAGGGCCATGAAGTGTCAGAGACTAATGTGCAATCTGAGAATAAAAATAGGTGTCACCAAGAGCAAAAGCATGTACATTCTATATGGTGAACCAAACTTATCCAGATAGAAACCTGGATTATTTCAGGCCTGATCCTCAGTCTTCCTGTAGTTACATTTTTATGGTCAGAAACAACCGAATCAGATAAAAAGAGAGATTTATTCACACCTTTGCTCACATGGTCCATTCTACCTGACAACTGGCTCATTCACTGGCCAAATTTTGGCAGCCTCCAACTATTCCAGCAAGGGGCCAAAATTCTGGTCAACTTGTAATGAGCACTTTTTGTACTGTGTATATTTTTACCATTGCATTATTTTCCTTTCTGCCTGTTTATTTACACTCCCTGAGCCTGCACAGACACTTTACTGAGATGTGTCTTGACAGTCAGCTTTCTCTCTTATGTCCATTTGTGTTGGTTTGTTGTTTTCCTAGAGTGATTATAGCAGCTTATGCCTGGAAGTTGCCATCAGTGATGTGTCTAATCTCTAGGTTGTTTTTCTGTGCTCTGATACGACAGGAGGCAGAGTTGTCTTTCTCCAGAGCAGATCACTGACTCTTCCCATCCTTTATTTATGCATGATCTGTTCAAGAATAACAATAAAATAAACCTAACAGAACAGTTTCTGAGAAATGTCAGGATTTTGCTTCCAGGTCTGTTCATAGACTCTCCTCTATATTTTTACATTGTGTTAAATCCATACAGAACATGACACAAAGAAAGAAATAAGATTTATTATTTTTATAAATTAATCTTTACCTCCATGAAGGTTAAAATCCCTCCCATCAAGGTTAAGCTCTGCCTATAATAGGCAATACATATTTGTGCAGTAAGAATTTGTCCGTGGCTTAAAGAGTTTTTAACAAAAGTCGGATATACAAAGAGAGGAAGAAAATTTATTATCTCCACTATATCTCTCACTGGGAAAGGCAGAGGGAAAGACCAGGTAGCACGTGACAAATTGTAAGGGGGTTTGGTGAAAGAGAATACTTGTCCTGGGCACTCTGAAGGTCCCCAACCCTAAGGTCAGCCCCCTCTACAGCTACCAGAGATTATATTAGTTTACTCCATTATAGGAGGGCGTTAGTCTGAAAAAACCTTTTTTTTTTGAGTGATACAGTATTGTGAAGTGTCTCAGACACCTTTCCTCACAGTTTGTAAGCTGAGGGGGAAACACCATGACAAGACTGTAAATCACACTCCCAGCCAGACATACCACTTAACAAATATTGAGCAGATTCATAATATGTGTTGTTTAGCTGGAAAGAGCATCATCCTCAAGTATTTTTGAGGTGAGATCCCAGGGGATAATGGGAGTCTGAATAGGGATGTTGTAGTCACAAAAAAAAAAGCCAGCACCCATCAATTATCTCCTGAACCACCCATTTCTGCTCCCTACAGCCAGAGCCCCGCCACACGCTGCCCTTTCCGTCACCCCAATATTCATCACAGCTCTGTTCCCACAGTCCTAACACTGGCATTCTGAAAGCAAATCATCAACTCTCTGGATCTCCATTTTGTCTGACATCCAGCAAGACAATGAGCCAATGTGACAAATTAGGGACAAATTACTAACATCAGAAATCCCATCAAGGAATATTGTGACAAATAGAAACTCTGCAATTACTTCTTTCATAGCCCTTGACATCATGTCTGCAAGCAGCATCAATCAGACCATTCAAGATACAATCAGACAGTCTCTGAAACCCCTTTGCACTCTCTAGATCTGCCATTACTTGCTTTACTTGGGAAGAGTTGTTACTAATGTTAATATGGGTCTTCTAATCTTGGATGATATTTTGAACTATTTTCTTGTTTTGTCATCATAGCTCTTTTTATCAGGGGAGAATAAAAGAAAGGCTCTAAGGTGCATCTTTTCAAGGGCAGCCTCAAGTAATTTTACTGAGAAATATAATAAAAACCCACTTTATCATCAATAATGTTCCTTATCTCCACTAACACTTCTATATAAATGTTGACAATATATCTAAACCAGCTTGTTATACAAAGGAACACACACAGTCATCAAGGACTGACACAAGGCAAAAGTCTGTGAGGTTAAAGTCTAGAACAGTTATTGTACCTTGTGTCAAATAAGTTGCAAGAAAGTTTCAGAAGAATAAACTCTATATTATATTAATATTTGAGTTATTTATTACAATATTTAATAAAGTATTAATATAAGAATTGATATTTTAAAAAATTAAATTGACCCCTGTCAGTTTTTTAAAAAAGCAATCTTACTGTTTATTCCTTGAGAAACCAAAAAATTCCATTTCTTTTTTAATCCTTCAGAGAGCCCTCAATGAAGTCAAATTTAACAACACAAATGAAAGCCTTGTAGCTGTTTGTGAAGACCTCACAGAGGTAAACAGACCTTCTTAAAAGGCAAGTATGAGCTCCTGCCTGCTCAAGGTATTAATTTACAACATAAAGATTATATAATAAAGTTTAAGGGACACAGATCATGTTTTATGATGGAACTATATTAGTGCACAGAGAGATAAATTTCTCTTCAGTTACTTCCAAAACAGAACAGCTTAAAATTTGTATATGCTGCTGAAACTGTGCATACTGAGAAACCATAATAGCTTGGAGAGTTATTTGTTAGTTCAGTTTAGGTGTGATCCTAACACACTTCTGGTACTCAGATCTGAGTAATACTGCCAGAGGTGTCAAGGACTTAAAGGTGAGATAACTTGTACTTGGCCATCCCACACTGGGGTGCACTAAAGCCTAATTCTAGAGGAATCAGGAATGTTCCAGATTTTGTCTAATAAGCAAGCTACACACACTCTAAATGGGCAGTGAAAACAAACTGTTAACAAGTGCCACTACATGAGATACTAATGTGACTATATATGCTCCAACTGAGAATGAAAAATTCTATTAAGAATTAACAATATTTTAGGTTTCATGAGATGATTTCACCAGTTAACAGCATTTGTAATTTTCAGCTGCTTAATGCTCTGCAATAGAAAACACACTACAAAAATGACAGGCGAGTCCCTAATATTCTTCATATCAGATACAGAAAATCAATTCAAGCGAACAACAACAACAACATGGGCTTGCTTCATGTTTTCACACTTCATTTGCACTGAGCTGAAACCCAATCCAGACATTTCCAGCTGTCAGTTCCTGTCCCACAGGGGATCTGGAATGTGACTTGAGATGCCTGGAGAGTTTTGGAGACAAAAGCAGTTGGAAAAGAGAGGCCTAGTACACGCTGGCAGAAGAGACTCTGGCAGCAACAGGGAATGTAGTTTGGTGTGAGCAGTGAATATACAGGTGTTATACAGGCCCTACAGATACCTTTTTTTGAGTTAATTTCCTAAAATTCATTGTTGATCTCTTGAAGGTCACCAAACTATATTGGTGACTGTCTAGCATGTATTTTAAAGGAATCAATTAGAAAGGTTTGTTAATGTAGGTAGGAAATTAACTCCCTCAATGACAGGACCTTCCAGAGGGCTTGGCACTGTTGTGCAATAAAGTCAGGCCTGTGGTTCTCTACTTGTCAGGACCATATAACAAAAAAGAAGTAAGAAATGATAGGTTGTGAAGAATCTCCTACAGTTCAAAAAGATTTAAAATTTCAGAGCAAAAGTTTGTGACATGTCTTTTCAAATCTCTATCACAGACTTGTGGCTAAGCTCATTTTTGCTCACATGGTCCTGAATCCTTACAGATTGTTGGCATTCTGTGAGAAACTGTATTTATCAGGAAGGGATTTGTGCTATCTGATGGGAAAGAGCCCATTGATTTTTTCGACCTGCTACAACAACTGCTCTTGAAGCTGAAGAGACCCTTTAATGCATTAAAACACCACAGATGACCAGTAATAATTCAATGAATAATATTTTATGTATTCAGTAACAGCTTACACACAGCCGAAGAAATTGAGGGATAAAGCAAGCCAGTGGTCTAATTGAGTGCAACCATTGCATTATTAGTGTATTAAAGTACTTTAGTCATTACTGCTTATAAGAACTATTATTGCATCCTCTGGGTAACTGATGTTTTCAGAATGTGCTCCACTATCTCCTTTGAAGTAAGGGCTTTTCTACCCCATCATCCTGATGCCACAGTGACAGCAGGGGGTAAAGGAGTTAGGAGAAGGCTGATGAAAAAGTTTCTCACTGACAATATGCTGGATCCCAGCATAAAGTGAATTTTCTGCTAATTTGGAAGCTGGTCATCAGACCTTAATACAGCCAGACCACCTGAACGACCAAGGAAGGGCACAAATCAAGAGTGTGATGGGAAAGACCTCCAGAGTGGAAGGCTTTGTCAAAATTGTGTACTGCACCATGGTCAATCAGCTCAGCCATGCACACCTCAGTTACCAGGGTAACAAACTTTGCCTCAAGAACGCATTTGGATTTGAAAACCCTCACTGAAACAGAGGAAGCAGCAAACATTTGACATTAACCATGCACTTAAAATAACCATCTCTTTTATACTTAAACCACAAGAAAATCCTTCCCCTTATTTGCTGCTGGAAGCATTAAAAAAAGCCTCTATGGCTGTGTGAGCTCCCATTTTCTGCTGTGGCAAATGGATATGGCTCCAGTGAGCTGTTGAAGGTCTGTCTGTGGTTCACGGGCCCATTTTGAATGCTGTCAGCAATAACCAGATTTTTCTTTGCTTTGTGGAGCTTGGCACCCAAAGCATTACAAGGCAGCCCAGAACAAACCAACAGAATTTGGTCTGTGTGTGAGATGAACTTCTTACATTTTAGGAATTTTCACACTCCTCTACCTCATCCACCTTTCATCCTGCCCTCCTTATCTGCTTCTATCCCGTATCTTAAAGCTTAACCTAAAGCTTATCAAACTGAAATGTAAACCCTCCCTGAACACAAGAGATTTTGGATCAGGCCTGTAGGGATAAATCAGCATGGAAATGAATCCCTCCTGTGAGCTGCTGAGTGTCTTCAGGACTCACTAGCATCAAAAAACCTCACAGGACCACACCCAGAGCTGGATGGTGGCACCAGGGCTCATGGGAGCCTAACACAGCTTTTGGGGTCCAGAAGTTGCGGCATATTGATCTGACAGGTAGAGAAGCTACTATGTAGGCTCTAGGGAAGTATTTCACAGGGTTGGAAGCTTTTTAGGCCCATCTCAAATTTTCATTTGAGTTATCTTAATAGACTTTTCCCCTCAAGCCTCCTGGGGTCTAAGGGAAAAAAAAAGGGATAAAAAATTAATTCAAGTTCATGTTCTTTTGTGACTGCTCCTACTGAGCACAATAAACTGACATGCTGCTTTTAATTAGCATCTAGTTAACTGCTCATTTTTGTGCAGGAACTATGCACCAACTCTGGTCAGCACAAAGGTGCTGAACTGAGGACAGGGAGATTCTGCCTGTGGAAGATTCTGGCAGGGTGGAATTGTTTAAATTGCAACCCTTTAGATTCAATACTTGGGCACTGATTCTGCTTGATTTGAAACCATACAGATAAAAGCAACAAAAATTGAGCAGAAATCTAGGTATTATTGATAAATCACCTTAGGTAACAAGCTTAAATCACTATCAAAGAATAGAACAACAGAACAGGCTGAGTTGGAAGGGATCAACAAGGAACATCAGCATCCAGCCCCTGGCCCTGTACAGGACAGCCCCAAGAGTCACACACTGTGCCTGACAGCCTTGCCCAAATGCTTCTTCAGCTCTCTCAGGCTTGGAGCTGTGACAGCTTCCCTGGGGAGCCTGTTCCAGTGCCCAGCCACCCTCTGGGTGAAGAACCTTTCCCTAATATCCAGCCTAAACCTCCCCTGGCACAGCTCCAGGCCATCCATCCCCTTGGGTCCTGTCACTGTCACCACAGAGCAGAGGTCAGTGCCTGCCCTCACGAGAAAGTTGTGACTGCAATGGGGTCTCCCCTCAGGCTCCTCCAGGCTGAACAGACCAAGTGACCTCAGCTGCTCCTCATACGAGCTCTTGGGGCTTCCCCTCAAAGCTATTCACCTGCTCGTGCCGCTCTTTTGGATGCTCTCTAGTGTTTAATGTCTTTCTTGCATTGTGGTGCCCAAAACTGCCCCCAGCCCTCGAGGTGAGGCCACACCAGCTCAGAGCAGAGCAGGACAATCCCCTCCCTTGCCCAGCTGGCCATGCTGTGCCTGATGCCCCCAGGACATGGCTGGCCCTCCTGGCTGCCAGGGCACTGCTGGCTTGTGTTCAGCTGGCCATAGATGAGGATCTCCAGGGTCTTTCATCATCTGTTCTCCAGCCTCTCATTCCCCAGTCTGTCCATGCATCCAGGGCAACCCAGGTGCAGAGTCCAACACTTGTTTTTGCCAAACATCATATGGCCGGTGATCACCCATCTCTCTCATTTGTTGAGGCCTCTCTGCAGGGCCTCATCTGTCTTTGGGGGAGCCAACAGCTCCTCCCAGTCTTGTATCATCTGCAAACTTAAAAACCCTTCCAGTCCTGCATGCGAGGTGTTCATGGGGTGTTGAAGAGCACTGGGCCCAAGGCAGAGCCCAGCAAGTGGCTGTGCATTAAAACATAACAAGGTCCTACCGGTACAACCCAAAACTGAGCTCAGCAATCAGTGCCCAAAACCACAACAAAGAAATCAAAGGTTAATAAAAAATTAAAGAACATCTTGGCAAAAAAGGGAATGAATCCAGCTGTTGGCTGAATTCATAAACAGGGCAGTAAGACTTCTCCACAGACTTGTAGATGGGCACGGGCATAAAATGAGCTACTGGCATGTGAAACTTGCATGCCTCTTCAACTGAGGAAAAATTACGGCTCTTTTCATTTCTTTAAAGGGTTGGGAAATCCTGAAACAGTATCTTCTTTCCCAGGTTTAAGAAAATATTGAAAATATTGACCTCCTTGTTTGTCCCACCTGCTGTTCTTGGTCAGTATTCTCCAGACAGGAGCCTGAACCCGACAGTAAGTTGCACTGGTTGGAAGCCAATGTTAATTTTCCTATACCCTGTCTTTATTTTCAAGGTAAATTCAACCACATTAGCTTTCTTTGAAAAAAAAGTTTAACAATTTCTTCCAGGAAGAAACAAGACATTTATGCTTTTAAACTCAGAGAGGAGTTTAGAAAACAGGAAATTTTTATCATTATCTCATTATTTATACTGCTAAGCATAGCTTAGTGTACCTGAGAAAATCAGAGCAATAACAACCCCTAAACACAACTTTTATGTGCCTTGTAAAATCAGGCCATCTTTGAGCACTGAAAGATTGCTGAAAAGTCACTCAGTACTACACTAGAGTATCATTTTGTTATCATAAGCTTGGTTGCATTACTTTCATACAGAAAAAAATACAAAATACAAAAAAATACAAAAAGACAAAAAAAAGGATGCATTATTGCAGAACAGTAAAAATTGTAGTTCAAGATATTAATCACACTGAATCCTGTGAGTTTTTGGCAGACAATAAATGTGTGATAGATTGATCTCTAAAATCACATGCATATTATGAGCATAATCCTCACTTTAATGCAGGGTCATAGAATTTTACAGCCTCATAAGCTTGCAAGGTTTCACCTGGAACATCAAAACAATTGCTAAAAGCATAATAAATTCTACAGCTAGCCATCTGCTTACCCTCCTGACCTTTCAAATCCTATAAAAACCCAAGCTCATAATTTTTCACTCTATAAATTTCAACCTTTTTTTGTTTCATACAGTATATTCAGAAGGTTACTTCATCTTTTCCACGTAATAAAGGGGATGCGTTCCATTTGATAATATTTTGTGGCAATAGACATTTTTTCTTGAAAGATTTTGAGTGCTGTCTCTGGAGCTAATGGGATTGTGGGGCACTGCCAATTGTTTTATCTGGTTGGAAACATTTATTTTGAGTCATGCTCTTCTTGTATGGGTTCACCCATCACTCCCTATTGGAAATTACAACCAACAAGTGCTCTAGAAGAAGGGTAAATGGCAGCAGTGTCTGTTTCCTGCCTTAATCTCTGGAATTGTGAATCACTCTGGTTTGTTGTTAGGAAATTCATAAAGATTAAGGTTTCCTATTTCTCAGCACTGAAATATTGTATCTTCCCCTGATATTAATATTTCTATTCCAGATAGACAATTGGGAAAACCCATTGGTACAGGTTTTTAAGACATTGTATGGCACCAATACATTTCTATTGCCAAAACCCCTTTCTGCAATAGTGATCCTCATTTCTTAAAACATTTTTTCCCCTATACCAGTGGCAAGTACAATATGCATGCTCCTATGGATATCAAAGAGCCACTACTTCATGTTCAGGAATACAAAGTGAAAAAAGTCTTGTTATTCACTCAAATTAGTTTAGACAGTTCTTTCAAAGACTCTACATTTATCCTCATCAATGAATCACTACAAGAATTATAAATCCACGCACAATTCTGAAAGCTTTAATTTTCAAACAATAACAACAAACTTTTTAGATTAGTATTAACAATTCTCCCCTGCCCCAAAAATTCATTTATAGTCATGCTATTTTGTCCAGTTTCCTGACAAGGGGAAATCTGTGCAGTTTCTCTAATATGGCTGTCTCCCTTAATAACCCTTGAACTTCCTGGCCACTTTTAAAAAGGCATGGCTTTCAGAGGTGTGAAACCACTGCAAATATAATGAAAACAGTTGACTGTTGAAAAGGGATCCAAATTATTGCCTCAGCTGAGGGAAAGATCTTTTCCCATTCTCAGAGATAAGAGCCAGCAAATCAGCACACATGTGCTCTGAACGAGCCACAGCAATTTGCCCAGCCAAATGAACTGGGGATGCTGCAGGGAGATAGGCTTCCTGCAAGAGGAAGATTGTCAAGGAATAATGAGAGAACCAGAGGAAACTGGTTGTAACTGGCAGTAAGATATAAGGGAATATAAGGTAAAAATCCTGGAAAGAACTCTTTAAAACCAGGTTCTGCTCACAAAACAATTTTTCTTTTAAAATAATAATCAGACTAAAGTACATTAGTTCATCTCTTTATGAGCTTTATTTTAAAATACTTTTAAATTAAAGGTGTGAGTGTTTAAAAGAAACAGCAGAATGCTTGCCTTTGCACCATACTGTGATGTGCAGGATGTAGGAATCCACTTCTGGGAACCATGCAGTCAGGATATGTCAGGAGAAAGGGCTCTCTATTTGGATTCTTGACACACTCAGTGAATTAAGGCAGCCCATGGTTCCTGCTGACAGCAAAAAGATTGTTTGCTACTAAATCTGCCAGTTGTGCTGTGTTAGCAAAGCACTAAATGCAAACTCTTTCATGAGAAAGTGTGGACACTTCCAAGGACCCTCTCGGCACAGGAGAGGACTGACACTGGCAGCTGTGGAGGACAGCTGAAGAGAATCACTAGGATACTTTGGAAGAGGAAGAAACAATGGGTTAAACATGCATTATCTCCTGCCCATTACGGCCAGTGAAACAGAGGATGAACCAGTGAAATGCCATTTGTCCTTAGCCACAGCTGCAGTCACAAGGCTGAGGCACCCAGCCTCAGTTTGTGTTGGTCTCTATGCAATGTGCTGCCAGCTCTTCCATTTTCATTTCTTTTCATTTTTTGTTAATTTGATTTGGAACCTCGCTCTCTCATCACAGTAAATGTGGTCAGAGGCAATGTTATCCTACACATTTCTTATGCCACCTGTGCCAGTCACCAGCACCAAGGTGATTTCAGAGTGAATAAGGCCCATGCACATGCAGTACCTGAAGGCACATTGCCTCAGTATTTACTTGCTCTCTGCAGTTGGAGCTGCATTTGTTATTAGGAGCCTTTTCTAAAATGTTGCTCTTCTAAAACTGACATTATTTTCCCCAGTTCAAAATTTATCTGTTCCAAAGCTTATTTTCACCTTGGCTTGAACCTAAAACATAGGCCTAGAATCCTTTCTCATGTTCCTTTCCTTTGAAAAATAAGTAGCCAGCGCCAAAATAATGTAAAACCCCTGTTCTCACCTTTGGTCTAAAATTGTGACATGGATAAAACTGTAGCCAAGACTAACTCATAACACTTCACCATGGACAGGTGCTCCCAGACCATGCAGAGGATAATGAGAGGTCTTGGATGAAAATGAAGTCAGTGAGTAGTTCCTGTTGGTTGCAGGTAGGTATTGTTCCTTGCCATTTCATTTTCCAAAGAAATGCAAAATGCATTTTCCAAAGAAGGTTTGCTTCTCTCCAGAACATCCATTGGTGAAGAAAATTCTTGGCTTCCTACAGCAGCCAACATTTTTCTGGTATAATTCTTATTATGCTAGAGGACAAATAGAAGCACTTTAACCTCTTTTCTTTGCAAGTAAAATGCAAATAAAAAACTTCTCCTGGAATAGATCCTGCTTAGGGAGAAAGGGAGAAGCCCTCCAGAGTAGCACAGGAAAAAAAAGGCACTTGGGATGAAGAATCTTTCAGGATAATCCAAACCAGCTTAAGGCTCATGTCTCAGACATGATATACTTTTTGGTGACACAGCCTTCAGTAAGGAAATGTAGGGGCTGGGAAAGGACAAGTAGTCCTGGAAATTAATAAGCATCCTGAATATCAGCAGCAGTTGCCATAGTACATGCAGTATCACATGCAGCATGCAGGTCACTGTGCTCTTTTGATCTGTTAATTACTGACAACAGTTTCAGCTGATAATTCTGAAAGAAATAAGAAATTGTGCTCAGAGAGAACTACCATTAAAAATTTAGTAAGAGGAGGTTTTAAACCGAGAAGAATGGATACTAATGGTGCAGTAATTAGGTAAAGCAGAGATGAGGAAAGCTAAAGAGAAAATGAATGCTTAAATACAAAGAAAAGGAAACAAAGTCCAAGTTATGATTACCTACCATTTCAGTCAGTCCACTTCTCATTTAATCACCTGAGGGAATGGATAGCAGTTCAGATTTATTTAATAGCACAATAAGAAACTGGGCTTCATCTTTCTTCACCTTGAATATGACTGAGATTACTTCTAACATTTAGTTCTAAGAAAGCAGAACCTTAATTCAATATTCCAAACATAAAAAGACAGAGTAGCAGTTCCATTTCTAGTGGAAAAAACCTTCTGTGCCACCTACAAACAGCCTGATTAGCTGACATTGTGATTGTCACAGAAGGGATTGCTCAGTGGAAAAGTGACCCCACTGGCACTGTGTTTGTGACCCATTAGCACTGCAGCCTACAGTGGGACAAACTCAGTTTAGCAGAAGAATATGCTGAGTCTTTTACATGCTTGGACAGAGGCTACTTAAACGTGCTTCCCCTCACTCCTCCTTACAAGCAGAGTCCCTTTCTGCCCAGGGGAAAAACGTCACATTTATGCAATTATACTGAGGAGGAATTGCACACTCAGAGAACAGCATAGATGCTGTGGCCCTTAGACACAAAATAGCTGAAAAAGGAGCACAGCAGAGCTGCCTGGGCAGTAAGTTCCCCTTCACATTTCCGATCTCTGTGTGCTGGCATTAAGCAGACTTCAGAAACATGCTCTACCTGCACCTTCTTTCACTCTGTGAGACACTCGTCAGCTTTGGTGCTTCAGCCTGTTTTGAATAATTCCTGTTCTTCCACACTGATACCAGGTTTGCTTAAAGAAAAATTATGTTATATGCAGAGAAGAAAATCACAACTGTAACTTAACCAGAATATAGCTAATCAAATGTAACAAAATAATACCTTGTTATGTTGTGAACAAATAGAGTGTTATAGTCGCGCATGCTTCAAGTAAAAAAACAAACCCATATTACATGACTTTTATATTTACTCCACATAGATTTCATAAGATTTTCTACTCATTTGGTTTTTTACTCATCAAGAACATAATTCTTACACATTGGAAATTGTCCAGTAGTCACTGTACAGAACAAAATCTCAAAGACCAGATCCAGTATCAAAGCCTGACTTCTAGGTATTATATTCTTAAAGGGGAGGAGGAAATGAGGAAAACTGAATAGGTCATTGAGGTGAATGATTACTGTTGAAGGAAATACCAGCTATTATTTTCTTTTGGTCTATTTTTTGCCACACTTGAGAAGCTCAATAATCAGTACAAATTGTTGTTAAACAAACAAATTACTACCAAACCAAAGAGTAGATTTTGGATTATGTGAAAAAATAGAAATAATCCAAAATTTATACATATGACTGTTGATTTTAAAAAAAAACAAACCTACTGCAAACACCTTAGTAGCCCTGGAAAATTACATCAGCATAATCACATGCTTGTGCAACCCCCTAGTCATCCTGGGTTGCCCTCCCCCTCCAAATTTCAAAGCTGAAGGTTTGATTCACAAAGATGCATGTACCCACCTCAAAGCGCTGCACTTTCCAATAAAAAATTTAACAAGCTCTCTCCACAGTAAAATAAACCAGATCTCTTTCTCCTCTTTTCTCCTTGCAAACAAATTTACTTTGGGATGAAGCTTTGACTTGAATTGAAAGTGGATGAGCTGGATCTAATCAGTCTCCATAGCATGCACACAGCATTTTGTTTTTCAGCCACAACTATCTGCACAAAGTGAGAGAACCTTCACCACAAACAACTCAGAGAATGTTGTCCAGCAGGGTGAGGTGCTCACAGAAATCTGGAATTTCATGTAAAGTTTTACTTGCAGGGTTTATGAAAGGAGTATTACAGAGTGTGAGTATGACAGACTGCTCTACTAAATTAACCAACACAAAGGTGTAAAGTCTGTGTTTGCAGACTGAGCAGTAGATGAGTACAGGGGGACAGGATGGCAGTAATAATACTCAGGGCATATCTTTGCATTGTTTTAATGACATTCATCCCAAAGGCCTGCAGCAAGCTTGCTTTACACACTGAATCCTTTCTCTGGAATCTGTTTCACTGCACAAAATGACAGCTTGTGCTACCTGCTGTTTCTCTAGTAACACTTTAAATGGTCCTCATTCTCTAAGAAAAGGAATACCAGAAACCAAAGAGAATTCTCAGATCTAGAGTCACATCAGCAACACTAGCCAAGCTAGGAAAAGAGAAGATGTTTTAATATCTCTGGAAGAGTCTAATTATGAGAAAAAAATGGGCTATTTTCCTTGTCAAAACACTAAGCACAACCTGTGCAAACATGTGAACAAAATTATCCCCTCTAAGAAAACATGGCAGTACTCCCATGGAGAAATAAAAAACCTAGAGAAGTTTCAGGATGGGGAAGACTTTCCACCTTTCAACTGAGATATTCATCTTGTCAGGGTTATTTCTTGTACACTCTTGGTATAATACAAACAGCAAGCCAAAATATACCATAGAGAATATTTTGGGTTTTGTGGTTGAAAATCCTCCTTACTATTTATTCTTGTCTTTGGGCCTCCTTTTCTCCTCATTATTCTTCAAGTTCAGTCTCTTCTGACTTAAAAATGGAAGATGGGGAAATTTGTCAGCTCGCTGAAGGGAAAAGCATAGATCTTGAGGGTAAGATCCTCAGGCAATATAAATGTATCAGAGCTGTAAGTGAGGAACCTGCGGTGCTGTACCAGGGGCAGCTCCTACCTCCTTTCATTTGTCCATGAGGCATAAGGGCTGGCAGGTTTGGAGTTTTTGGAGATCCATATTATTCTAATTAGCTACTTACTTAATCAGTGCCATTAAACCAACTATGTATGTTAATAGATGCATAAACTAATGAATTATGGATAGACAGCTGCCATCACATTATTTCTCTTTTTAAATATCTACTTGCAGGATATAGACCTGTGGAAAGGCAATTATAAGAACATCCTCAATGTTCTCATATTCAATAATACATTAAATGCAAGATGTATGCTGCCCCTGGAAAATATGTGTGAGTGAACAGTAGCACTTCTTGTCTACAAATACTTAAGTTGGAGAGCCAATATTCAAGGGTACGTTTGCCAAGTGTCTGTCCAAGGCCACGCCACATGAGGTTCTGATTTGTGAAAGTGTCATAAAGGAGGTCAAGACTTAATTTGCTTAGATTCTTGGTTCTGTCAGTCTTTGTTCAAAGGCTGTGGAAAAACCACACACTCTTTGTAGATGCTGTAACAATCTAGCCTGACCAAAGAATAAAATAGCAGGAGAATTGAACACTGAATTAGTGTGACAAGTAACAACCTTCAGAGCAGAGATTTCACTACCTACAGGCTACAGCAGAGCAAGAAAAACCTTGCTCTTGACTGCATGGCTTACATGATTAGTCATTTTTAGTGGCCTGCTCAAATTAATTTTCCTTATAAAAGAAGTACTTTTATTCCCTATTTGCTGTATTGGCTTACAGTTATTTATGTCTTTTAAACTTTAAAACACAATTCCACTAATCACACAGTTACTCACTTTGAGAGAAGGAAATTGTTATAGCATTTGTTCATATTTATTGTTATTCCAAGAGTTTTATAATCATTATGGTAGTCACCATCAACCATATTATTGTAGTACACAATTTTTTCCTCAGTACATGACACCTCTGATTAATAAAGTTAAATGGTTGTAGATGGCCTCTAATTTCCCAGCCAATTGCTGGCTTTCCTTTGCATGCATCAGTGTATTCCACCTAAATCTTCATGCTCCTCATTCTGCTGCCTCTAGGAGACAGAAGCTGTGAGCAGCAGAAAGACCATGTTCCCTAGAACCTTGTACCTTCCCAGACTACATTCCTAATCTTGTGAGGATTTTTCCTGGCAGATATGCAGTGAGTGCTCTTTCACATGGCCTCTCCTCACTTTTGGTAGCTATTTCCTATTAACCAGTGTTGCTGACCAGTAACATCCTCCTCTCACTGACAAGCACACCTGCTCATCACCCTGCAGTTTTACATGATGAAACCCAAAACATCCTCAATTTCCTACTCTACATTGATTACAAACCCCTAGTCAAGTATCTTAAATCTTAACAAACTAAAGGTCACATTTCCTCATATTTGTTCAGGTTTAGTTCATGATATCCTTTTGCACCATTCTAAATGGTCACTCTGTTTTCACACTTCTCTGCACTGAAATGATAACTTGGGTTCTTCTGATACATCTGAGAATATCAGAGTAGTGAGCTTTCACAAGGTGCTGCTATAGATATATAAACTATGCCCTCAGTTTTTTGTCTGTCTAGAAGACCACTTATGTTATATATTACAGCTGAAGGAACAATTTAAGTGCTACTTATGCATTCTCAGTCAGGTTAATTGTCATCAAGACATCTCCTTTTTGTTGCTGTAGAAATCAGAAACAAGTGCACCATTTTTTCTCATTTGAAATTAAATACAGACCATTTTACATGGCCTTTAATTCACTGTTATTATCCCAGACTGAAAATCAGAACACGAAAGGACAGAGACTGAGAGAAATCCAAGGAAGTACAGAAACACAGATTCGTGTGTGGAAAAGACTTTCCATATTTTCAGGCTATACAAATATCCACAGGACACATGGAATTATGAATGTTTGTGTGATACTGAGACTGTTAAGCTGTTAAAGTTTTGGGTTTTTTTAAAAAGGATAATTTTTTGGGATGCACAGTCAAAAAATAACACTACCCCCTCAGTCCTGCTAGTGGGTGCTCCAATGACCTTACAGCAATACCATTTTTTCCCCAGAACAGACTCATTGCAGCCATTAATGAGTCCTGAGAGTGAGGAAAGCAAAGATGTTTTCCCATCAGGTTCATACTGCAAAATGTACATGAAAATAACTAAGCAAGAAGAATTTGATATCAGTGTGAGTTGAAGCTAAGATCTATCTCAAGAATTTAAATCCATGATCTTTGATTTAAGAAATCATATCCAATATAAGAACATCTTTTGGATACAAAGATTCCTTCCCAGAGAAGAGCAGGGTAGTTTGCATCTTTTGTTTAAAATATTTTAATGGACAGTATTGGCACAGGTTAAATTATCTTTACTAATGCTGTGTGTATTTATAAATGTTAGTGTTGCTTTCAGTTTCACACTTCTCACACATCATTCCTTTTTTGTCCCAGATGGAGATTACTTGCAAAACAGTGGATTGTGCGTCATCTTCTCGTACTTCCCAATTCCCTCAGAAACCCTCCAGTTGAAAGATTTTTTGGGTTTTCTTTTTTCATTCTCTAGGACAAAGCAGTATGAGGAGCCTTCTCTGTCACTACATGATGTTATTTAACTAGAGTTTATCACTCTTAGCTACCAGGACACCAAAGGACAACTCAAGGGGGGAAAAAAATGAAATACCAAAACCAAGGGAGAAGTGATGGATTATTTGGAATGTTTTGTGTCCCAGATAGACCCACTGAACCTGACAGCATTTCCAGGGCACATCTGAAGACTGTGTGGATGGATGGTAACAGGTTTCCACAACACAGGGTGCAGGGAAAAGAAATATCACAAGCAGGAAAAAAAACCACCAACAACTCTCTTCAATGACAAATGACCCAATTTGTTCCTCTCCAGTAACTGTGGCAACTTGGTACAGCTTTGCAAATCTCTGTCATGGCTGCTGCTGCGAATTGGTTGCTTTAATGTATCCTCACTTTTCTTAAAGCCAGGCATGGCAAATTGCCTGTAACTAGTTTTGGGTCAGGTACACCAATTTTCAGCCTGGAGTTGCAATTATTTTTTTTCAGTTTCCACTTAAGCTCACATGGGCTCTGCTCAGCTTAAAGAGAGTCAGCATATATAATAATTTACATTGCAAGGAATGTGATACAGCAATTAGAGGATGAACCTTTCAGATCAATTTCCTTTGGGTTTGATTCTCTTCTGATACTTTTACTGTGCTTCTCCAGATCACACCCTGAGCTCCCGCATTTTGTAGAATCTGGGCAGCCTTTCAATTGTCTGACCTTTCAGTAAGCCATGTTTTCTCCAGACACTAAAAATTGAATATAATTTCACTCTATTCAGTATTAATAAACTGTAAACAACATCATTGCCTATTCTTGGCAAAGTGCCTGAATTAAATAGCTTTCTTAATGTATCTTCTATCTGTATTAGAGCTATTTAAAAGCAATATGCGAAGTGTGCTGATGATAAAAAGACCATTTTTCATTCATCTGTTTGCTTTTAAACTCCGCATATTCCCTGTGAATCTTTTCCTTAGGATAAGCAGTTGCCAATAGGAGCCTTTGTACATAAAACACATACATTACTATCTAGTTTTACAAAGAAATCACTATTTTCCTGAGCAAGATTGTCAATTCTCCTTAGACAGTAAAAGTCACATTTCTCCCCACTCTAATGAAAATTACTGAGCTGGACAACCGATGTGACAGAAGTTTTCTTTGAACTGCTTGTACAGGTCTGATCACTTTTGAAAAATATCAATTATAATTCATATAGTTGCCCAGGAGAATTTTGAAGTGAACAGATGTTAGCTAGAAATCTTGGAAGAAGTTAATATGAAACCTTTGTATTAATGTTGACTATAAACCCAGATAATATTCAGTAACCATCCATAATGAACAGTTAAGCTCATTTATTACAGGTCTGTAAGGAGCTGAATAGCCAAATCCTAAATCTTATATCTTGTGATTATTTTAACATGAACTCTGAAGCAGAGCGATTCAATTCTGAAGCACAAAGAAGCCCCTTTTCCCACTTGGTTAACAGATTTATGTCAGGAGTGAGTTTTTGGTGTATATTTAACCGGTATTTTGAACACGGTTGCCAAGCTTGTATTTTTCTGTACGAGGAAGAAAGAATGACAAAAAATTAAGATGCAATAACTAGAAAATATTCTGTCTAAAGAGTAAAAGATGTCCCCTGCCCAATTTTAGAAGGCAATACAAACACTAAAAGCAACAAACACCAACCACACATCAATCTGGAGCCCAATGGCATGAACATTGAAGAACAAAAATATAATTTCAGCCCTTTTACATCAGCAGAGAGAAAACCTTCCTGAAATCTGGAAACTCTTCACTGCTCAAGAGCCCAGACCTTGGCTTTCAGGTGGCAGCTTGGGAGGACCTGAGGCTGATTGTGCAGCACTTGGCACACACTGGAGCCAGCCAGGGTTCTTCCGACAGTGCAGTCACGTTGTTAAGTAATGAAATACTGATTTGCATCTTTACCCAGTAAAATTTCATATAAATATAGGTGCTGATATCATAACATTATTTATGGATAACAGCTGTCGTATTCCCCAGCTGTTTGCTTGTTGTCTGCTATAACATATGTTAATTTAAACTTCCACCAAACGCCATGGATTGTTTGCAGTCCTCCAGCTGCAGCTTGGCAATTTTTTCCTTTAGGTTTCTGTTGGCTCTGGAAGTGATTACACAGACAGCCCATAACAACATAAACAAGCCTTGTGTGGCTGCTGAGCTCTCTGTTAACTCAGCTAAATGAATGTTTGCTGGAGCAAGCAGAACACACAGAGACTGCATCTCACTTATTTTTCGGAGGTATTTCTGGATGCTGTCAGTAAAGAAAACACAGGGGACACTGGAATCAAAGAAATCTTCAAGTAAAAGAATGCATCACACAGAACAGATGATTATTTCTTCAATGGTCCTAAATTAAACTAAGTATAATCTACATTTTTAGATAAATTGTATTCCAAAGATGATGTTAAAAGTGAGGCCCTCACTTTTAGTGAGGCCTTATAAAGGCAACCACAAAAATCTCATGGGACCAACATAGCAGGACTATGTGACAAACTTTACAATCAATAAAAGGTTGCCATATAATATGAAGGGAAAAAAATAGTACAAACTGAATATCGCAGTCTGTGCACAACTTCTAATGCACTGCACAGTAGGGAAAAGAACACCATATAGCAATGAATAGTTTAAAACAGAACACAAGGTGGAGAAGAAAACAGCAAGGAGGATTGACAGGACTTGTCAGGCACCTTGGGTTTTTTTCTCATGGGAAGCTTTCAATCAGAATAAATACCATCTGCATGCTGAAAGCAGAGGCTGGTGCAGAGGGAAGAGCTTTTCCTTCCCTTCCGTACCGTGCTGCCTCTTCCACAGTGGGATACTGGCATTTCTCCAAAATGTGCAAACACTAAAACACCTCCTGCTTTCAGTACTCAGAAATGATATTTAAATTACACTAAAGGTCAGCCTTGGCAGGCACAACGACTTATATCTGCTTTTCAGAGCAGCGTAAGGATCAATATACAGAAATGGGAATTACACAAATGTACAAAGAATAAGATGATGCCAGCAAGCACAGTATAAATATTGATCAATTCAAAAATGAGAGTGAGTGGAAAAGAAGAAAACATCATCTATATGGCAAACTGACAAAGAAGCTAGCAGTTAATAAAATGGGTGGTGAGGTGGGAAATCATTCTTATTTTTATTTATCTTTCCTTAATTCCACTTTGTATTACCTCTCATCTTTTCATCTCGTTTTCACATCACATTTTAAACTCACTGCAGAACAAAATCCCAATATACAAATTACGTTTCTGATTGTTGCCAAACCTCTGTAGAAGTAAAGGATAGTGAAGAAACAGAATTCCTGAATCAATTATACTAGAATACAGGTGTTTCATGAGGCAAAAAAAAAAAAGTTGAAGATTAAAGAGCAGCCTGGTGCTGTAGTACAACTTGCCACAGCCTGGCATTACCTATTTTAACTAATGCTTGTAGAAAAAAAGATGGTTAATATTGATGTAAGAGGCTTCCATCTCAAATTGAGTAAATCAATGCACTTATATGTGCCACAGGACCCCAGGCTTTCCCTGCATAAAGGTGGCTTTGTGTCACTGACAGAGTTACAGGACCAGCCTGTGGGAACCCCTGTGAGAGGTGGGATATGCAGGGACATTCCTTCACTCACTAAAGTATTAGGGGACATTAACTTTTCTGCAGTAAGGATGCTTGCCCCAAATAATTCAGTGTTGATCAAGAGAGTGAGGGTCAGTATCACCCCACTTTTCTTGCAGATCTCTCCTCCAAGGAGAGTTTTACAAGCTACTGAACTGCTCTAAGGTAAAACTCTTCCCTTCAGCACCATATGCAGAGGCTGGAGCATTTAATCCTCTTTTTCAACAGCACTCCTCTGCCAAAAATTGCTGAATTAGAAAAGGCTTCAAGCTTGTTAATATCCTGCCATCTGACACAAAAATTAAATTTCATCCAGTTGAATAAGCCTCATTTAGTCAAGGGCCATTTGCAATTTTTTGGAAAAGCTTGATTGCACCATCACAGTTAAATACAACAGCTTATCTCTGATAGAGTCACCACATTCTTAATATTGACTTAATCCCTGAGCACAAAGCTTAAAGGAATGGATATTGCTGAAGACTGATTCCACAAAATGATGGTGCAAGAAACTCATTAGAAAATACCTTTTTTTTTCGTTCTGTGTTTGAAATTATTCAATTCTGTAGACCAAGTCTGCTGAAATTCCATCTTAAACTTCCTCCAGAAGCTTTAGATCTCAGATTATCTGGGGTGGTTTTGTTTCTGTTTCAAAATTGAAGCTTGGGTTCATAATTTCCTAATTAATGTCCATAATGAAACTACTACAAGTAGAACAAAGAATGTAACTGAAAAGGAGGTGCAGCATGTGACTTAACTCAAAAATTACTCCTCCCTGGAGCTACAGTTAATTTAGCCTGAATCTGAGCACCTTATTTGCTCCCAGATAATCATCCCTTAAGAGGCAAAGACTTCTTTCCTGATTATTCAGGTCCCACGTTATAGCACCCTTTACCAAACAGTGGGAAATGTGATATTTTGTTGACACAATCTGTAATGGAGAGAGAGGCAGGACAAGAAAAAGAGTTTGCTTCCACTAGTAGCCACAACAGAACTCTGGGCTACCCTTGCCAAACAATCCAAACCTTGACAGTGCTCCTGTTACAGGTTCAGACATATTTCATTGTAGCAATATGGAATTCTTAAATATTCAGCCACTTTATCATAGGAACATTTTCATGCTCATATTTTGCTTGAAAAATACAAATATATTTTCATGCTAAAATTTTGCTTGCTATGCAAATTATTCCAATAAAATGTTTCTTTTCAGATAGAAAATGCTATAAGCACTTAATTAACTTCTGTGTCTTTATGGCAGTAGAATATGTTATGGGTTTCAGAAAAGTTCCATTACTACAGACTTACTCTAAAAATCTAATTTGACATAATAATCAGGCACTGACACATTGCTAGACCTTTGATGCTTTTTATCAGTGCATCAAACTTCTGTTGAAAAAAACAGACAAAAAAAGAAATCATTGACAGAGTTGAAAAGGAAGTGTGTGAGTGGGAAGAGATGAATATCTGAAGGAGTTTGTTATTTGCATTATAATAAAATGTGAATTTTTGTGAAAGCAGCAAGTGAATGTGCATGGAGGGGGGTGTCAAGAACACCTGAAATCCTTTCACTGACAACCTTTGAGGTATCTCACAAATACCGCTGGTTAGAGATGTCAGGAATAGTTCTTACAGGGTAATGAAAACAAAGGAGAGAGACTAGAGCTGCTGCCATGTGAGGATCTTGCCCTACATCTGCCAAACCTTTGTGACTTGCCTGTCTTGTCTTGCAGCTTATGAGCAAGACAAAACTTTTGTCTGTGGAAACTGAACCACATCTCTGTAACAGGCAGTTAACTCTGGTGGGCAGCACCACTGCCGTGAGTCCTGCACCTCTCTCCTGGCACGTGTCAGCAGGCACAGGGACATCTCTACACACCTGCCACCACTTGCAAGGACCTTTCAGTTCATCCAAGGCAGCTGCTTCAGCCATGTGGCACAATCAAACCCCCTCAGCCAGGGGCCTGTTGGGGCTGGGTATTTCAACACCAGTTCTGGATGTGCCTTTTGCCAGTGGTATGAAAGAGCTGCACAGGGTTCTCTGGCTCACAGTTGTGCTCAGGGTGCAAACCACAGTGGCTTCAGCAAGGGACACCACAGCCAGGTGTAGGGCACTGCAGGCACCCCCTGCCCTCTGCACTGGCAGTCTCTGGCAAGCAGTGGTTCACAGAGAACACAAATATCACAAGAACCAGCAACTGTGCATGGCCAAACACTGGTCCAGGTCAGACTTCACAAATAATGGCAAGGGAGGGAATAAGACATTGTGTATCAAATACAAGAAAAGAAGCAAAACAAGATGTTTTGTAAAGCAATCAGGTACCTGAGATGAACATGTGCTAATGGAACCTGAAAATGTATTTGCTCCAGAAAATACTTTGAATTGATAATAGAAATATGTGCTATACAGCCAGCACTAAGCAACCAAGAAGAATTCTGTGTGGAATATCTAAGCTGTTCTTTCTGTAGAAGGTCTAAGTACACCCTTGAAATGGTTTAAGTTGCAATATATTTGTCACCTTTCTTCATAGGAACACCTCCACAAGTGAGAAATACTGTCTTCTCCAAAAATCCCTTTGTAACTTGCCATAAACAAGCAAAGTTTCCAGACTAATATCTCAGTTCATTTTTCTAGAAAACTTCTATTGAGTACATCTTTCAGCAATCCTGACAGCTCCTGAAAGTAGCTTAGATTTTACTTTTCCCTTCTTAAATAACTTGACATAAAATATTTTACTATTTGTGAATCTCATCTAGGAGCCATTAACAGACAAGTTATCATGATTAAAAGAACCTCCTAATCTCACAAGCATGCAATAGATGATGGCCACATATATTATAAACACAAAAATGCCCTGAAAAAAATGCTACTTTCCCCTTGATAGGAGGAGAAATCTCCTCTTGCCTTTCTCTGGAGAGAAATTGCAAAAAAGATGAGCACAGTCAGTGCCCTTCCCACCCTCAGCTCATCTCCTGTGCCCAGCTGCTCATTTGTCCCACAGCCACACTACAGTACCAGGCATTTTCAGGCTACCAAGGATTTCAGCAAGACCCTGCTCTGACCCAGTTATCATCAACAGATTATTGCCAAAGCCTTGTCCAGAAGTTTCATTCCTTGTGAGCTTTGTAAAGTTGCCTTGCGTTGTGTTTGAAGATGCCTGAATAATTAATTAACTCCTTGAGCGCACGGTGAGGTGCATCTTGTAAAAACATATGGGCTGAGAGGATCCTTTTCTTTGTGTCTCTGTAGGTGGCTTCTTGTGCTGGCTGAAAGTCAATCCAATATTAAACTATACCCCTAGATTAGATTTTTTCATGGTAAATAATTCAAGTTAAATCAAATAGCTACTCCTTTATAGCTCTTGGGATATTCCAGTTAGTTTCTTCCTAGAGAACAGCAGCAATTTGCATCAGCTCAGTAGCCAAAAGTGGGATGACAACTGCATCTGGCACCTGAAGGAACTTTATACAAGGGAGCAGCAGGGTAAAGCAGGCATAATTCTGACTTCTGTATCCATGTCCATGGGGATAAAAATGGAAATTATGATCCATAGATAGATCAGAAAAGACTGGATGGCTGAGCTCTAAGGAAGAGGTAAATGGATAGCATCCCAAAAGGACAGGACAAGTGTCAAAGCTGGTCCAGGCTCCAGAAGTAACAGCCTTTTACTGAAAGGGAAAGGCTCCCCAAATACTTGAGCAAATATCCAAACAATATAACAAAGTCCATCCCTGAATACCTTCATATGAGTGCTTTTGAGGTTTTCCAGAGTAAATCTTCTGTTGTTCCCAGCAGCACTCTGAGCAGAAGATATAAAGGGTTAAACATTCCTACTCCAGCATAATTCCTTTAAACACTGAGTTTGGTTATTCCTAAAACGTTGTCCCTACTTCAGTAGCATATCATGACTATTTATTTCAGCATTCTTTTGTGTTTTCACTTCTAACGCTGTATGTAAAACAGAGGGTTTGAGGATGAATTATTTAGCTGGCTGCAGAAAATGTGCTTTAAAATCTTCTTCTCGGGGACACCAAATGCATATATTACCCTGGAAAAATTCAAATCCAGCATCTGTTGTCCTGTGTGTTTTAGTGGCTAATGATGAGAACCTGGGGGATTTGTTTACAGCAGGGCTTTCTGGATTTATTTTTTTGTTTGTTTGTTTTATTTTGTTTCTTTCACTCAAAGACAATAGGAAATTGAAAATTATTATTAATATTTTAATTAAACTTGCATTTATTGTGAGAAATGGTCTCTTACACATTGGTTAGGAGCAGATTTTTGATTTTTCATTGAAACCAAAAGAAAGGCCAAACGTACAGAAAAGAACACTTTGCATTTTTGCCCTTCAGGATAAGGGGAAGGGCAGCTGCTCTGTGTTTGCTCCAGAGGCAGAGCTATGCCTAACAGGAAGAAAAAGAGTTGCTTTTGTTTTCCCTGCATTTTTTTTTAAGCCACACAGATTCAGAGACCACAGAGCACTTGGGGCAAGTGGGGAGGGGAGCACAGAGTGGTCCCAGGTTTGGTACCACTACAGAGCAGGACCCAGCCAACTTCTTGCAAAACAGAGGATGCTTGGGGCTACATGAAGCCCCACTGGCTTCCCTTTTCATCTGTCAAGTTATCTTTGATTTTTTTTCCCCCTAAGCCAAACTGGACACCTTTCAGTAGTGTTTATGTAAAGAGTACCACACTAATTCCAAGAAGAATTTATTAAATGCCCTACAAATTGAGCCAAACATCCACAGAGTTAAAAAGACTTGAACAAATCTGAGCAAATGAATCCCAACTCTTTAAGACACACCAGGGCCCTAGCACACCCCAGGGCCTTCATGGTTAACCTCTGTTCCACCTGCAGTAATGATTTTGGAGAAGATGAGAAGATTCTGAAATCAAACCAGTAAAAAAAAGGAGGGAAAAAAAAGATATCCATAGAGGGAAAAAGTTTTAAGAAGTTCTGTAGGTTACAGTTGCCAGGGAAACCATTTTGCAACAGCCATATGGTCAGAAAATCTATTTTCTTTGTTCTCTAGGGAAAAAAAAAGGAAGTATTTTGGTGCAGAGGGGAAGAAAAATCCTACAAAAGCTACAGAGAAAGATATTTGCACAGATACACTTAATCACTAATGAGAAAAGATAAATGATTTGCCAAACTAAGCTACAGAGATCCAGCGCTAACTAGAATATTAATATAGGAGATGCAAGTTCCTTTCTGCTTTATGTTCATACTTTGAAATGAGCAGCTTCCCTTGGTATCAAAGCTCTTTACTGTAGGTGTGAACTCTACAGACCAAAAGAAGATCCCAGCACTGGCTTTAATTTTCTTTGTCCCCATTTTTCCAGTTGCCCTGTGCTTCCAGCATAGGCCCTGCTGCTCTGGCAGCGACCACAGCCCATAGATGTGCCTTTCTAAAGCATTTGCCTTTCAACCTTCCACATTACCAGGTTTAAGCAGAAGAATTGAGGGAAGGGCTGGGAGGGACCTGTGGCAGCATGTTCCTTTTCCAGCCCAGCTTGTACCCCTGCCAGCACTGAGCACCAGAGCAGTTGCAGGTCCCACGGGCAGAGCGCCCTGATGAGCAGGGGTAGCCAAGGGGCCCTCTGGCACCTGACCCCAGGGAAGAAACCACATTTCAGCTCGAAAAATTGCACCACAACCAACTGTTCCTGTGCAGTGATGTGGAAGAGTCCCAGAGACCCTCATAGATCTGCAGAAAGAGATGATGAGCCCATTTTCGTGCTCATAAATAGAAATAACGTTATTTGACTGGATCTCTTTCAGCTCCCAAAGGGTTTTCCAGTAGAATTATTTTCAATGCAATCCCTGCTAAGATTTTTGGAAAATTTTAGTTCCCTAATAATAATATTGGTGGGGGGGAGAAAGGTTTTTGAAAATAAATAACCTGCAAAACACCAAAGATGCAAATCTGGTTTTACTCTGACCACAACTATTTCAGTCCCATTTTTCAGAAACAGGTTGTCCTGTTCAAACTGCTTTATTCTTATAGCAATACCAACAGAAATGGTAATGATAACAAACCTAAGAGTTTCTGCTCATTATGAATGATGGATATTTATATGCTCTTAACAGTGGTATCAAGTTGCTCTCCAAAACCAGGCTTGGATACATGCACAGTCACAATTTCTGTTTTCAGTCACAGGCTACGCTGACTTAGCTGGTGTTACAGACCTGCCAAAGGAAAGTCTAAGGTAAAAACAAATGCAGACTACACGTCAGGTCTGTTTCTGATCCTCTGTTTGCCCCTGTGTCAGGCAGCAATAAATGAAATCCTAACTTCCTTATAAAGCTGGTGACTCTAGGATTTAGTGTATCAGTAATGCAATGACATTCTCTCCTTCCCAAGCAGGGTTTTTGTGGGATACTGAGACATGGCTTTCAGAGAACATTATAAAAGGTATGTGGGTACCAGGAAACAGGGGATTTGTCCTGTCAAATCTGCAAATATTTATGGGAATAAAACAATTGACGCCAAGGCTGGCAACCAGGATGAAGGCATGTTCCTTTTCCTCTTAGACTCACACTGATATTTCATCTGAACCCTGCACCAAGCAGGCTGCAGTGCTGAGTGAATTAATCATGGCACAAAAGTCCCAAAGTACCCCACTGCCTGTTATGAGACTTGATAGGCCTTAGGAAGGATGCTCAGAACAGGAAACTTGGATTCACAATAGACATCTACACTCTGGGAGAAGGGAAATGTTTATCTACATTTTCAGAAAGAGGTGCCTGAAAATCAGGCTTCTTCAGAAGCAAAGGAATCTGTAACTGAAATGTTGATTTTCTATCATGTTTTTGAGCTAGGATTGCTGTGTTTTTAAACCATCTTCTGTTTTCCTGGAAAGCCTCCATCTCAGGCTCTCACTCACAGCCTTCACCCAGGAGCTGAGCAGTTCTCAGCCATCCTTGGCACTTGGCAGCTGCTGCCACCTCTTGCACCCTGAGCCAGCACTGATGGGCAGAGGGCAGAGGAGTTTCCCAAATTGGCACCAACACTTGACCCATTCTCCTCCCAATAAGGACACTAAAAATGTTTTTGTTGGATTTTAAGCTTTTCTCTGTGAAATTAAGTAAGCCTCTAAAGGTTATGGTTTACTATGGTAAACTACCACCTGAAAGAACAGCCTGGGGACCATCCCTGTATCAAAATATTCCCTGGTTAAATCAACCAAATGGCAAAGTGAGAGCAAGGACCAACCAACAGTGGCAGAATCTTTTAGGCAGCATTATTAGAAAAATCATCTCAAAAGCCCCTGTTATTCACCACACCAGTCACTTCAGTTTCAAAAGAAACCTTTTCTACTTACTTAGCCCAGCCACTGACTGTGGCTTTCCATTCTGTAACTTAGGGCATCATTTTTCCAAGAGCACAGCTAAAGGCCCAGTAGCTTCAAGAGGCTTTGCTGCCAAATGAGATCACAGATTAACAAATCACAGGAAAGATACAGGTACTGGATTGCTTCTTATTTACTCAGACCTTTCCTCAGGCCTACTGCCAGCTTACCCAGTCTGCAAAAGGAGCGACTTGGCAGCAGTTTTGTCCCACTTAACATTTATTCTGGCAAATTTAGCAGCTGATCTTCTCCTTACCTGGTGCTTTTGCATTAAAGTCCCAGCTGAGGCTTCCAACTGAGAGCAGTTTGCATAAGTTCCTGAATTCCTGCTTTCCAATCTTTGCTTCTCGTTCTTTTGATGAACATGAAGATTGCTCCTAGCGATACCTGAACCTAAAATGAACCGAAAAATGTATTACAACTTTAAAGCTTGCCAGGCAGTGGAGAAGAAATTCACACCAATCCCAGCTCTCAGAACAGCTGTTGTGACAAGGTGATATTGCTAAGGAGTCTCAAAATAGAAGCCAAGGCAACTACTCTCCCTGTAAGGGTTCTGCTGTGTTTTGCAGTCTCCAGCTGGAATCTAATTGCAATTTAAACCCAGAGCACAAACCCCACAATATTTCCCACTTTTAAAAGTTCTTTCAAGGAAACAGAGAAAATGAAATAGAAAATAATAATCTAGATTTTCTTTGAATCAACATGGATTCTCCAGAGATACAGCAATTCAATTATCTCTTCAGCTGAATTTAGTGAAAGTTTTTGTTAGATAACAAGGTACCAAGAAAAACGGTACTTTATTTCATACACTTTCCATTATGCTCTGTGGGGTTTTTTTCAAGTCAACAGCAGATGCTAGGTATAGCTGAAAATCTAACATACATTTTTTCAGATGTGTTATTTGAAACCACTTCATATGTGAACTTCAGGAATTTCTCTACATCTCTCAGTGAATTATCTCAAATCACATTCTGATAATAAAGATGATTGACACAATTGTATTTATACTTGCTGCCTACCTACTTTCCACTCTCAGGGGTTGAAGCATGCTGCTAAAAGTACTGTGAGCACAGATTGGTCCATTCAAACACAATATCCACGTCTTGCATGAATTTATTTTCGTATTTATTTTTAAACCAGGCTACATTATTTGCATCCATCTATATTTATTTTTAAACCAGGCTACATTATTTGCATCCATCTATATTAGCAAGGTAACATCTATGTATTTCCTTGTGGCTCTATTGGATGTTTGCTGAGAAAGGACTGCCTGTTTCTGCTTCTTGATTATGTGCTGGGGATAATCTATTCATGCAAGACAAAAAGCAGTTCATTTTTCCTGTCCCAATTTGCCATATCATACACAAAGTGTGAGCTACTGATGGTGGTGGCAGAAGTCTCAGGGTTTGGGAGTTCTTTGTGGACCAAATCACTCTTCCTGTGCCCATTTTTTAATTTGCAACCTAATATGAGTTGAAATGATGTGGCTTACCCCAAAAAATGTATCTATGCAGTCTCATATTTATCTTTTTTCCTGCTACCTCTGTCAGTATTTCTTATGGTTCCTTAACTATGCACCTTGATCAATACCCAGAAAGAGGACCATGAAATAATCATAAAGCCATAACCAAACAGTTACCATGAAATCTGTTACCTTTCCACCCTTAAACCATGGAGGTGTACGGCCCTAGAACATAAACTATCTCTTCCTAATAAAGAGGAAATCCTATCTCCTTCAAAAAGATCATTTGGGAATTTAACCTCTTAGCTGTTAGAAGAACCTGTGAAAAACACATTCATTTTAAAGTCCAGGCACTGTTTTCAAAAGCTCTTAAATACTGAGGTGTTTAAGAAAACAACACTACACATAGGACATTGCTCAGAATTTACCTGAATGCTTTTTCCCCTCAGTTTTGTCTCCTACACACTCCTTACTAAAAATATTGCTCTAAGACATAATGAAAAGTAAGATTTAGCCAAGGTATATTTTGCTTTGAAATAAATTCAGGCATTTTCTTCTTTCATAAATATGAAAGAAAATTCATTGCACCATACCCCTTTGGTGAACTTCATCTCTGCTCTCTTCTCTTAGAAACTGTGCTCTTCTGTTAGGATTATATTGGGATATTCATTTTATTTGGTAATGGACACTATTAATCAAAAGGGAAATGTAAGTGTACAATCTCACCTTGCATTCCTCTCTACACATTGCAAGTTTGCCAGTATAATCAGACTTTGAACTTCTGATGTTTTTCTGCCTGCCAGCTCAGAAGTTCCCAGGCCTTTGCCATCATCCACACCAAACACTTTCTCTCATCTTTTCCTCTACAGGCCAAAATATCTAGTTTTCTTAATCTAAAAATCACATATTTCACTCTCATTCAGGTTTTGAAGACAGGTGTTAAAATCTTCATTGAAAAAGAGCAGAAGTGACTGAAGTCTGCAGGTTATTTTTGCTTCAGTGAAACAACTTGATTGACAATTTGCTACAATTAATCCAGCTCATTCCAGCAATATTAAATATCTCAAAACAAGTTTCTGAAAGGAGGATTATTTTTAGCTGAGTGAACCTAATTACCTGCTCTAGATAAATTGAGTATTTAAAGAGATCTCAGTTCCCTCCTTCACGTAGCTACAGATAGGGAAAAAGTAGAACTCATACAAATTTTTATCGACAAAAGAGTAATTTCAGGCAGAAATTATTATTTTTATATCACTATTAGTAACAAAACAGGAGCCATGATCCCTTCTCTGTTATCATTATGGCAATGTTACTTCTCAAAGCTTCACCTGTAGCTCTCTTACTGTACAAATAGCAAATACTCCTAAGTGATAGTTTTAAGTACGAGCCCTGTGCTGACATCTGAGATTCAGCAGAGGACTAACCTACTTTTGCATTGTAGCTCTCCCTTTGATCATGATACATCTCTACAGAAGTCAACCACAACCTTTTGCTCTCTGCATGCTCTAATGAGGGCTAAACTCATTTGTACTATTACCTTAATACCACATGATGTCAATGGTAACAGTTTAATCAGTCTGTACCTTTTCTTGAGTAGCCACACTAATTCTCTCTCATTCAAATGGGCCCTGGGAGTTAATTCAATTATCAGTTTTTAGATGGAGATCATTATTAGCCTTCTATTTTTATTTCTCCTATGGACTCACTCCCAAAATTGCCTTTCAAAGGCTGTCAGTGCAAGCAGGAGCCTGTAGAAACAGTGTTTTCAGATTAACAAAAAGGTGAAGACTGTGGGAATTTTGCTGTGTTCACTCCCAGCCCAAGATGATCCTGCTGAAAGCATAGAGCTGGGATGAGATACACAAACACTGCACTGCTTCCTTCACCACCTCCCATTTGGTCAGGATTGTTGACTTGTTATATGGATTAAATAAGGAAGCAAATACAAGTTGTGAGGCACTGCCTTGAGCCTGGATTTATATCTGATCCTCAGGCTCAGATAGGGGCCCTCACAGGTTTAACTCCTCTGTACACAGCTCTGAAAAAAAAACCCCCACATAGTATTAGACAGCTCCTGAGCCCCAGATACCAGTCTCTGCATTGGAGTGCATAAAATCAAAATGCTCAGTGCAAACAAAGGAACTCAAAAGTAGCACAAGGGTCACACAGCACCTGGCAAGAATTCAGCTCAGCTCCCCACCTCCATTTGGCTGGGTAAGCTTTCACAGGTTTTTCTTTTAATCTAACTTACCCCAGTTTTGCTTCAGCCTGTACTTCCAGAGACTTCCCCCTGCCCTGCTTCGGGGTTATAATTCTTTCTAGCAAACTTAGAGAATGCAGAAATTGAAATCCTGAAACATACTGGAGCTTTACATAACAGGTACTAAAAGGATCATTGCTCATTTGAACAATAATTACAGACCTACAGGGTCTGTATATATAATAATTAGAAACCTGCAAAGGGCCTCAAATCCACACAGTCCCTTGCTTTACCTCCAGGTAATGCACACAACTGCTGACAAGCATTTGTCTACCTTATTTTAAAAGGCTCCTCAAAAAGCCTTGTGAACTCCTGGCGATTCAAATGACTCTCCCACTACCTTTCAGACACACAGCTTTCCTCCATGTCTGTGTAACAAACATATTAATGCTCATCCATTAGAGACTGGACGTGGAGAACACTGTTACCCTCTTCTTTTTACCCAGCCTTTAAGTGTTTCGAGGATGATTGTATCTTATTCTTCCCATCTCCTTTTAGGTTTTTTTACCTTACAGGAAAAACTTACAACAGAGCAATCAATACTCCTGTCAAAAACCAGCCATGCTATTGAAAATCCTGCTTATTCCACCTCCACTCAGCTAATGCAGCTCCAAATCCTGCAGTTCCTAAAGCAAAGCTAATCTGTACACAAGACAGAACATATTCAGGGCACTATTCATAATCACTGCATTCTGTAATCAAAGATAATGTGCAGGGGGCTTAAAAAAGCTTTCAAAGCCCATGATCAAATAGATGCAAAACTAGCAACCCCCACTGCTTTCTCCTTCCCCCAGTGTGTTACTCAAGTGCATATGAAAGGAAGGCTGGAGAGCTGACAGAAGATGTGGTTTGCCTTAATTTGTGGAAGCAGCCCATTGCTTTGGTGACTAGCACACACATTTAATTCATACAGCCTCTTCCAGGGCCTGAAATACAACACCTGGCTGCAGCTGAAGGCTGTTTCACTGCCAGTGTCAAACACAGTTTGCTGTATTTGCACGTGGAAATAATGAGCTTAGTTCAAAAAAGCATCACTTTATACTGCCCAGGATCTACCATTTCAAAGTGCTGGACTGTGGCACATCCCAAGTGAAAAGAGTGCTTGACACAATGAACCAGACATTTTGAGATGCCTTTAAAGAGAAAGTGTGCATCTAACATCTCTGACAACATCAGGGTGCTGCTTTAAAAAGAGAGATACTGAGACCCTTGGAGCTCACGGAAATGGATCCAAGTTCTGCACCTATTTGGGGGCCACAGGAGTCAAGCACCTGCTCAGATACAGTTTTAACCTGTTCTCTCATGATGCTGTAACCAACAGATCACAAACTCTTTTATTCTGATGGACACACATCCTTGTTCCTGGAATGCTCCCAGAAGCATCATCTGTGGCAAGACTGTATTATGATAATTGCAAAGTTACATTAGACTGTGTGGAGTCTGTGTAGCAACGTTAAATTAAATTTCTCATTGGCTTCAAGGCTTGCTATCTGTAATTAGTGGCTTCTGTTCTTTATTACACTGATCAGTAGTGCAGCACTATTCATCACCACAGTCTTAGTTAATTATCCTTGCTAATGATTTTCACTGTGAAAATAATCGACAGGTCCCATTTGCAAAGATTGTTTTGTGTTAAGATGATTGGCTGGTAAGGCACCATTGTGTGCTGACAAGCTGGAGGTAGGAGGTTAGCCTGTGAGATGGCAGCTTAGTTGAAGCAGTCAAGAGAGGAGGAAAGCAGCATGATTTCAATTTGGTGTTAAGGTTGTTACTATTATCTGCCAGATGTGTGAGAGGGTAGGAGTGAGATGTTGTAACAGAGCACTGAAGGGAGCAAAACAGAAAAATAAGACTTTAAACATCCCTGCAGTTTTAAGCAAGCACTGTTCGTGGCTACTGCTGGTCATCCTACAAGAATCAAAACATACTTTTATGGCTAAACCTGTACTTGACAGCATCTACTCTGAGGTTTAAAGCAGAGGTATTCTCTCTGCTGAGTGATTTTTGCCCTGCAGATGGGAGGTTTGGCCAAGGATGTGGTTTGGTAGAGGTTGGCTGTATCCCAGGAAACTGAGATGTGGCAACACTTTCTCAGGCTAGAGGAAACTGGCATGAAGAATGGAGCCAGCAGAGGATAGCCATTACTCTTCATACAAATACAGATGATAGATGACTTTCCCAACAATCTTCTATCAGAATCAAACAAATTCTCTCCAACAATTGCTTTTGATTACCTAAGCCTCTTAACAGCTATAAAAATCCAAAGATGAAATTTGTCATGCAATGAAAAAACCAGACTGTGAAATTAGACAACAGCAGCCTGCCACCTGCAATCAGTATTTGTTCTGCACTTGGGGGTAAGAACAAGACACATCAACTCATAGTGCACTCTGCACATGCAGTAGCCTCAGTATTCCCACTAATGCAGTAAGGAAAGAGGCAAAAGGACTTGCACAGAGCCAATGTAATTTGTCTCTGGAAAACATTATGAAACCACCATTATTACAGGGGCTATCAGAAATACTATACGTTTCACCCAGAAAACAGAACCTACCAGGGGGAGCAGAGAAGATGAAAAGGACAAAGCTCAGTGACAGATGTTTTTGAGAAGGAAGGTGCCTGTTATGACTTTACTGAGTAAAGTCAGTAAAGGTGAGGAAGGCCAAGGCACAGCTGGAACTGAACCTGACAAGGGATGCAAAGAACAACAGGAGCTTCTACAGGTATCTCAGCCAGAAAAGGAGGATCAAAGAAAGAATTCCTCCCTGATGAGCAAGACTGGAAAACTGGGAGCAATGGATGAGCAGAAGACTGCTCAGCTTTGTCTCTGCAGGCAGCAGCACAGATCTTTTAAGGTATCACACACTCAACAATGAGTATCCCACACACTGTACAATTTTTATCTAGCAAAAATACTCAGAGAAGGAGCTCTCAGCTCTTTACAAGGGAAATGCCATTTTCTTATGAAATGGAGTTTCACAGGCTGCAAATCATGAGTGCCCAATTTTAGAACTTGAAGCTTTTGTAACAATTAGCAGAAGTCCATTAGCAAACACCTTCACATTGTTCACTGAGGTTTTCACTAGCACAGACCTGTGAAATTCCTGCATTACTGCTGAGCACATGACAGAAAATCCTCTCTGTCTGTGAAGAGAATCAGGGAATTTACAGTATAGAAGTTAGGATGCCAATACCTCTGTGGTAGCCCCTTTATGGGTTAGGAGTAAACTGCACTGTGCCTTTTTCAACCCCACAGGTAATGAAGATTTTGTACATGTGTAACAGCTTATTACAAATCTGCAAAAATTGCAGTTTGGAATATGCAGTAATTTTTTCATCCTATATGTGTCCAAACCCACTGCTTTCCTCAGGTGCTTTATTTTCTCTGTTGAAAAATACTCCAAAATAAATATATTGGTATTTGTATGTGTTTTCTCTCTTCAGCCTCTGGGAGCCAAATGAACAGTGATGTTGATTCAATCTGCTTTGCATAAAATACACAGGACAGACCTTTGCATTTCTAATGCTAGGAACAGCACTGAGTGAAAACTGCTTACAGGGGAGGTTCAAGGTCTGCATCTCCCTGGTAAATGGTTTACTGGGTGTTTCTATTCCAGTGGTAGCAAGATGTCCAGTTTGCTTCTCCCTCCCTGTGCCAGACAGACACACAGACACTGAGGGCTCAGGTGCTCGAGAACCACCAAAGGCTCGAGGGTTCTTTGGGCAGCCCTCAGACACATACCATAGCCAGTACTACCACATAGGTATTTCTCAACTTGCATCCTAAAGAGTCAGCTGGCATTAATTTCTCCCACAGGCGCTCCTGGGAGCCCCTCTAGAGCTTCTGGGAATTCACTGAAATCCAGCTGGACACGTACATGCCAGGATCACCCTAGGACACATCTAGATTTTGCCTTCCTGTACTTAACTCACCAGGCCTTTTGTACCAGAGCATCACCTTCCCTCCCAGCCTTCTCTGAGCTCAGACCTGAAGTTCAGGCTGCAGAGACCTCCAAACCACACAAGCTTCCTCCTACAGAGTGTACCTTAGGCAATGATGTAAAAGTATAGACAACAAATCACGGGAATGCATATTGGAAGATCTGAGAGCAGCAAAGGTGGCTTGCACAGGGGGAAGAGGAAGCAATGAGAGATACCCTGTAGTAGCAACAGCAATGGATTTCAAGCAAGATGTGAGCATGAAAATTAAGATGTTATGAATAAGGGTGAGAGAAGCTTGCTCTCTTCCCTTCAAAGGGAAGAGAGCAAAGAGATTAGGAAGAAAAAACTAAACAAAACACCCAGTGGCTCCATGTCTTGGCAGGACTACCTTGAATTAACTGCTTTGGGAGTCAAGTACAACATTTCTGCTTGCAAAGCAGGACATACAGGCTGAATAAACATTATTGAGAAACTTCTGAATCATAATGCTGGAAGTGTTATTCTGCAAATATTTCTATTTGCAGTGCTCTCTAATACCTGCATATAAGGTGTTTTAACTGCCTTCCACCAGAAAAGTAAGATACAACATTGCACCCCAGGAAAGAAAGAGGGCTGAACAATCCATTTAATGATGCTCAAGTTCATATACAACAACTACTCCTAAGTTCCCAATTTCACTACATTTTCATCTCTAAAGCTAAACAAAGTGCCACCTGAATCTTAGTATTGTTTCAAAGTTTCATACCCCCTCCCTCCCTTTTATCTTATTTCTTAGCCTAAAAAATTGCCATCTAGTTTAGGATCAGAAGTCCAGAAGGAAGTATTACAGATTTCATGCAAAGCTTTTGCTTTCCTGAAGGCTTTCATTGTTAATGAGCCTTTTTATTTCCTGTCTCTCAAGCAATGTCAAAGACTATGGAGCATAGTTAAGCCATAATAACTCCATACAAAACCCAGCACTAACAGTTTCAGCTAGACATTAAGTCAGGTTCTAGACAGTTATATTGCTGGATTCCCTTGAATTCTGAGAAAAATATGATGAATTTTACTAGTGTGTTATTTATTTTGGTTTTCCATTAGCCAAAAATTTAACTACTCTCTAATACCACTCAGGACTAGCACATCTGCTGAAGGGTATTCAAGTCACCAGAAGCAATAAAAGTGAAGGGAAAACAATGCATAAAGTGTTATTTACAACTTGAGTATTTACAAATAGGTGGCAGACATGTGCAAGTAAAGAAGGTTTGAGCATTTCAGAAGACAACTGGTGGCTTCCATTACTGGCAAGGGAGGTTCAAGGGATTCTCAGTAAGATAGCAAAGATCTGTTGGTTGTGAAAGTTATTACCACCCCTGCTGCCAGTAAGCATTAGAAGGAGGCTGCCATTGACAACACAGCAGATGAACACCTAAGGCAGGTGAAAAACCAGCAAGCAGCTAAGGGACAATCAATTTGCTGCAGGGGGGTCTAGAGGCTGGAGTGCCACACATCAAATCATCTTCCACCTGCCTGCAGGGAGGTGATAACCTTTCCCCACCCTACTCTTCTCATTATATCTTTAAGTGATACATTTTGAGCTGCATGTAGCATGAAAAATAAACTGCTTTCTGTTGTGCTTCTTTTAATATTTAAGAAGAACCAGGCCGTTTATTTATCTCACTCTAGTCATTGTGCCCAGCTTAGAATCTTTCCACCTGGAGATAGCCAGGCAAGGTTTCACACTGTAGAGCTCCTCCAAGCAGCCCCTCCCCACCTAGGCTGGGTTGCATGAACATTCCAGCACATTCCAGAACCAGAGCATTTACTGAAATAAGAAAACAAAGCCATCTTATTCTACTCTAAACATCCAGGAAACCTTGTCGAAAGGAGAAACATCTTCACACTTTCACTTGTAACTTGGGATTAGAATCAAATTCTGACATGAAAAAGCACATCCCAACTGCAGGGCTGTTTTTCTCAGCTGCAGCAAATCTGCACATCCCTGCCCGAGCAAGTGAAGCAGTGCCAGCTCCTACCAGCTGGAGAGCTGTCCCAGACATTCACACCCTGGGAAGAACATCCAGGCTGCACTTTAAAGATTACACTCCTCAATATTTGATTGGACTTGTGTAGTTATGCCTTTCTTTGAAGCAGAGCTAGTGATGGCAATTGTTATTCCAACTTCCTGTGGCACCATAAACTCCCAATGACAGCTTCCTTTAAAGCTTGGCCCATAGGACTGACCTGGCTGCTGGGGAGGAAGGCTTTATTCCACATTGACCACAGGGGTGTCCATGGGAGAGGAAGGACACGGCCAGCTGAATGGCAAGCCTAGGACACATTAATATCAGGAATATATTTTTTCAGTGACCAAGGTTTTTAGAGTATAAACCCCAGTTCAAGTCTCCTGTTCAACAGGGGGGTTTGGTTATTATTTTCATCCTACCATGATGAGGGGTGGATACAGAACTCTCTGGGCTTCTGTAAGTGATGAGCAGTTGAGAGCAACTGACTTTGGGCACAAAGGAACCTGGTGGCTCCTACACCAACAGATGCATTTGAGCCAGCCACCCACTGCCACACTGCTCTCAGATGACAGAAACTAAACAGATTAAAGCTGCTTTTGTTTTCAGCTGTCTTCTTCCTGAACATTATCTTCATGCTTTCAAAGGTTTCAGATAAACATTACTGGAAGTGTAACTCTTGTTATTGAAGAGAGGTTTAATGTGTGCAAAGAAAATAGGTTTTTCAGTGATAAGGTAATAGCTTATTGTAGGTAACATTACAAAATATTAGCATCCCATTAATTATTTTCTCTTCAAAAAAGGCCTAATGTGAAATTCTTGAGAAAATGAATCATTATTCTTACATGCACAGGAGATACGGGCTCCGCTTTAGTGAATTGGGTTTTGTTAAATTTACTACTGTGTTTGTACCAAGTCCGCTTATTTTCATCTTTCCAGGTTGCTTTCCTTCTTTCTGAATGAATACCTAATAGCAGATAATGCAGACAGAATTCCAGAGTGTCACAATAAATTGTTATTTAATTGTATATAGATTAGTGATAGAGTTTCATATCCATCTTCTGACAGATGTACCAGCAACTTGAATTATAAAAGCTGGGTTTCCAGCTCTTAAAAGGGAAAAAAAAGCCTCAACAAAACCCATAACAGATCCTTAAAACAAGACAGTGGGAACCTCCACACTTATTACTGTACTGGAGAAGAGGATTCCTAAGATTCTGCCCTCTCCTGTAGGCATATTTTGTACTTGAATAGTAAAGAAAGGGATGTCAGCAGAGCACAAGAGTGAACAGGAGCTGGTGGTTGATCCATACAGTTAAGCCAGAGCTGTTTCAGTGAGCACCAAAGTACATTTTCCTTGGGCAGCTGGAGAAACGCCCCAGCTGTCCTGCTTAGGCAGAAAAATAGCTGCTCCCCTGGAAGAGGACAAATTAACAGGGCACAACATTTAAAGACTCAGAGGCAGATCTCAGAATTGGGCTTTTGCTAATATTTCTTCTAGTTGAAACAGAACAGTCGCAACTCTTCCAAAACAGAGGCATCAGGACAGAAAGTGTGCTACTAAAGAAGACCCTGAAGCATGGCTTGCTTAATTAAGATGATAAATCTTGCCCTTCAGCAGGAGAAAGCAGGAGCAGGCGTGGCTGAAGGAAACATCAGTGAAAGCTCAGCTTTTGTCTCTGAAATGAGAGCCAATGTCACCTTCCCTGTTTGCAGCCAGAGGAGGTTTGGGCACTGCTGCCATCCAGCCATGGGCACCCTCCAGCCTCTGACATGTTTCAAAACACTTCAGTAGAAAACCAACTTCTCCATGCTGAAAGATAAATGCTTTTTTAAATTAGATCTTCCAGCCATAGGAAGGTTGAGAACATTATGAAGTGACCTGGGCTGGAAAGCAATGCATTTCCTTAACATTTTAATTTAAACTTAAACTAAAATGTGTTGTGACAAAGAAGAATATTTTATGCATCACAAAAGTGAAACTCTTTTCTAGTAATTCTCCAGACAAAAATGCTGCCATATTATTGGGCAGAATCTTTTAAACTTTCTTGGAAACCTTTCATATCATTAGAAAGCATATCTGCAAGTCAGTGGTAGAGCCAAATTAAATTAAAACTTATAATAGAACTGAACATTTTTTGTAGAGTTTTTGGCAAAGAGAAAAATATTTTGTCAAAACTAACTTTGTAGGAATAATTTTGTTTCTTGAAAGACAATATTCCAAGATACACCTGAAATACTAAGTGACTGAATAGCAAAGTATTTCCCTATTTAACATTTTCAAAATATGCCTTACTAATAACATTTTTCCCTTTGACAATTTACTGTGCTTCTCTGAAGTTTTTGAGAATAGTGACATTAAATTTAACCATGCCTTGTATATCAAGACATCTAGAATTAACACACTCACTGGTAGGTTGGTAAAATAATTTATGCTTGATGTTAGAACAAAGCCCTTGAAATTTCTATTGAATTAACATTAACCTACAAAATTCTAAGTTACAACCAGAAAAGAAAATTCTTTTTTCAATGCTTGAGGTGTTTGACAGTTGTACTTGGTTTCCTTGCAAAAGTATAACTAGATAATATAGAGAAGGCCAAGAAATAAATTCTCTTAATATTAATAACGAAAGATTTATCCAGTTTACAAGAGATACTTTCATGGCCTGGTTAGCAGGTTTTTCTGCTCTTCTCAAAACTTTCCACTTCCTCAATAGATAACATGGTAGGCAATTCTTTCAGCTGAAATTATCAGTCTAACACGGCCAGGAACAGTAAAAGTCACCTTCTTCAGGAAGCCACACAAAAATTGAGATCAGCACCAATAAGAAAAATATGGATGTTTCTAGATGGCAAAGTATTTCACTGATTCTGAGATATAAATTTCAAGCAACAGTGATGCTTTCATATCGGCATCTAAGAAATAGCTTATAATGATCTGTGCTTTCAGAGATGAAAGAAAAACAAATGTAATAGGTACTAAATAAAAGGAGGATGACACAGGAAACTTGTTAAGTGTTGCTTAGCAAAGATGCATTTGTGCTATTTGTATGGATGACACACACATTATCTACTTCGATGGAAGAATCACATTTATGCTTACCCAGAAAAATCCAAATACTTTAACTGATGCACTGCTGGCTGGTTCACAGGAAACTGCCCCCCCTGGAACTGCTGGTTCAGTACAAAGCAACTATTGACACATTAAAAAAAAGAAAAACCACCAAGAAACTTTACTCAAACATTAGTTTTGTTTTATTATCCCTTCTTTTATTCTTGTTAGAATAACATACTGGGGATGTTTGAAATGGTGTTTTGTTTCTTGCTGTCTCTTCTTTAGCCAATAATTTCTATTTTTTCCACAGCTTACAGTTCTGCAAACAATGAGACCAAATTCCCAATTCTATACTTCCAGCTTTTATCTTCCATACTAAACTTTTAAGAAGCCTCCAGGTAAAATGGGAGTTAAATCTCTGAGTATTTTGAGGATCTGGACATCTTTCCAAAGCTGCTCAGAACCAGTAGTTGAAATACATCTATCAAATTGAAATACAAATAGAAATACATCCTAACTGAATAGGAGACAATGAGATTTTCTTGGTGTGGCATGCTAAATGAGTGCCATGTGAAAATGAACAGAACTTCTGGTTATTTGCCTGAAGTGACAGCATGAATTTGAGACAGGCTCTCCGCTGCAGATCTGACCCTGCACTCATTTGTTGTTACACCAAGTTCCAAGCCAGCAGGGCTCTGTGCATGGCATGGGGCTGTCTCACACACACCCCAACAGGGAGAATTCACCTCAGTTCTCCTTTTTCATTGAAATTAGACACTTGGTGGTTTAAAGCAACATTTTGGTTGGTTTTTTTCTGTTCCTCCCATGGGAATACAGCACATATTCAGACAAATGAGAGAGTTCATCAAGAACTGCACTGATGCAACCCATTACAATTTATCTTACTAAATTATAGTGGTGGCCCTTTCGGCATAATTTTCCTTACAATCTTTCTCTTCTAGCAGGTATCCTTTAAACACTGAGAAACTCCAAAGAGGGCTCTGATCAGCAGTGACACACAGCACATTCCCACACCTCCTCAGCAGCAGCAGCAGCTAACAAACCTGGTGGCTGTGCAGCTCCAGCAGGGACAGCCTGGGATATCTGTGATGGGATCAGCTACTGGGCCAAGGCTTTGCAGTAAGAACCCACTCACTGGTGTGCAACCAGCACAGGGGGAAATAGGCAAAGTGCCCTTGTAGTTGCAAGCCAAGGACAGCAGCCTTGGAGAAAGTTATTGCCCTTAGAGGCAGGGTTGAATGTGACAGTCACCACATCTCCTGCTGCACTGGACACATTTCATGTTGTGCAGTGTCTTAAGGGCAAAACCCAAACGATCTCTTCTGACAGCAAAGCTCACAATTGCTCCTCAGCCAGCAAGGGGCTTTGGGATGACATTGGGTTTTTATGCGTGAGCCATCTATGTCACTGTAAACCATCTCCTCAGTGCCAGCATTAAATCAATGCAAGATTATATAGCAAAACAGTAAATAGCTCAATCAAGTCACTCACAGAGTGACAAGACAGACTCCCCCTTTTACAGGCCAAAAATAAGAAGAGTGATTCTCCACTAAGCATTAGCTCCATTTGTTCAGCACTTGAAAGAGAAAATGTACAGAAATAGGTGGTGCTGAAAGATATTCTATTCAGACTAAAAATACCTTCACACTCAATCATTAAGACTATGAAAATTCACAAAGTTTTTCCTATCAATTAGAAATTTATATTAGATCCTTTGCAATCAGACATCTCTCTCCTGTTCTCACTGTACACCTACAGCATTCTCTCCCTCTGAGGAAGGCTTGAGCTCACAAAGAGCACAAAACACCTTGCATGAATCAAAAGCTTTGGAGGAAATGGGCTACCAGGTATTGCTGTGCCTCAGGACACACTGGAAGATTGTGTCTGTCAGCATCAAGTGGTCTGTTCTCAGATACTCTTATGGATACAGCTCTTTAGGAATAAATGTCCCAAACCAAGAAATGGGGGAAACACGCCTCTATTTAGGTCTTTATCACTTCCCTAGTCTGGTCTTTCACCCATCCTCCTGCTAATTAACAGAGCTATTTCAAACCACCGGGGCATGGATGGCAGAGTTTAGCTGCTTTCCCTGACCCAAGTTGTGGCTACAGAGCAAAAGGTGCATATGTTGTGCCTGCTAAATGAGCCAGCATCCCCAGTGGTGCAGAAACACCCACACTGCTCCTGCCTCCAGCAGCACAGAGAGCACAGCCCTCAGGAGCTGGCACAGCGAGGGCAGTGTGCCTGGGAGCAGCCACAGCTCGTGGCTGAATAGCACATGGCACACTGTTCCCTTCCAAAGACACTTCCATGTATCCTCAAATACAAGCTGGCTGTACACAAAGAGGGTTAATGCAGCAAGTGCAGGCTGGCCCCTTCCAAATCTTCATACAAGTCTCTCTTCTATGAGCTGGATTTGTCCTCTAAAACCACCCCCTTCTTCCCTACAATAACACCCCCCAGCCTGGCTCCAGCATGCTCCCACACAAGCTCACCATCACTGATGATGCTTCCGTGTTCACTTCTTTTCATTCTGTCTGCCATGGATTTTTTTTTTAATTGCTGTGACAGAAAACTCAGCAGCCTGTGAGGGATACACCCACTGCATTGTTTGCACATTTTCTTCCATGTATGCCTAACACAGCAATGTGTTTATTACTCTCTTGCTGTTTATTATGTGTTGTTGCCTGAGTGACTGTGCCTCTAACTTCTATTAAATTAACAAACTCAGCAGTTACATTAGTACCCCCTACCCTGCTAAGTAAAAAGAAATGAAAGTAAGAAAAAAAAGCCAAACACATAACATGGAGAACTCCCACTCAAAAAGCTCTTCTTGTTCAAGAAATGCAACTCATTTACAAGTTTGAAACATAACACAACTGTTTAGATAAAAAGCATACATGGCATATAGACATAATTCTTTTGACACACTTTATCAGATGATTATCAGTGGGTACCAATTCCAGCAATGGAAGACTTTTGTAAATATGAGGGCTCCAGTAGCATTCTCTAGTCCATAGAACCCGCTCCCTTCTGAAGGCCTCATGCTCCAATTTCACATCCAGAATTAAACACACTTCAGTTTGACACTCTCAAGTTCGCTTGGAGAAAAGATTTTGATCCAGATTTTAAATGACTTCAAGTGTTGTTATAATGCATCCTTTCACTTTTTAGCTGATTCTGATTTTTCAAGCCCTCAATAAGCCAAAAACATATTTTGAATTTATTATTTTTCACAAGTTCACAGGTGTAGCTTGCTATAACTGTGAGCTAAAAATCTTCAATGGATGATGCCAAATGTGAAGAATTACACAACAAACTAAACATTTCTGACCCTCCAGTGTGGTTATAATAATCAAGAGAGTTTAAAAGCTGCTGCATAAAATCAATGGTTTTGAACGCTTTCCATCACAGCAACATTGGGCAGTCCCTGACAAAAGGTCTTTAAACAAATCCTTTTTGACAGTCAAATGTATAAACTTCACAGTCACATAAAGAGACATCAGCAAACTTCAGCTAGAGATTCAAATACCTACTTTGCACCTTAAGTCCAGATGTGTCATTACTGAAAACGTCCACACAACAGTGCCACACAGAATCACTTCTCAGGAAGCAATGTCAGGTATGATGCTCTAACATTTTCGTGCCTTCACTTGCATAGAATTTTGCTAACTTTTGTGATTTTGCTGTTCAGGTTAAACCAAGACAAGTTCTGAAGACTGAAAAAAAATAGAAACCCCAGAATACTTGTTTGGAAGCATGTCAAATAATAGGATTGTCAATACTCATATTGTGATGATAATGGATCAAGGACAATCACAACCAACAAAGAACTACACTTTATCATGCTGAAAGGCAGCCTACATAGGCTGGGAAAGTCAGCAAAGTGTCTGATCCACCTGGAGCACCTACAGAGCTGACTTTTTAAGCAGGGAGTACAAGAAGCTCTGCTGAAAGCTGTGTTTTACTGCCTCCAGCTACAGACAACATCACCTTCAAACAAGCCCAGGCAGGTTTTGCTGAGGCTGGGGATGATGCAGCCTCCATGAACAAAGAGATCACCTTCAAAGGGTGCAGCTCTGAGGCAGAGCTGAGAGATCCCACATAGGCACTGAACCCAGATGATGCATAACACTGTAAATATTGCCATATTAAACTAGGACTGTTCAGGCAAACAAGCTGCTCTACCACTTCTTCAGGTTGTTGAAGGCTGAAGTATCGTATGTCAAATTTAAACAAATGTATGCTGTATTTGTTACCCAGATATATTCTCCTCCCCTTACATTTAGCAAGTGTTGATCTGCGTTCTTCATCACATTCAGTTTTAAATCCATGTAACCATCTAAAGACTGCATCCTGGCTTAACTAGAAGTGATGGGCCTCACACAGGAATTGCTGGGTGAGATTTCTATGGTGTATATAAAACAGAAAGCCCAGGCTGCTGATATTCATGGTTCCTCCTGATCTCAAGTCCAGTGGCATCTCTAAACTCGTGTAATGAGTGCAAATGTAACATGTTTGTCACCAGGTTTAAGACTTCAGGTGTAGTCAGCAAGCCTCCCTCAGTGGCCTTTTACATACAAAAGAGAGCTAGAATCTGACCTTACCCCAGCAGGATTTGATGGCTTTATTTTGAACACATCCATAAAAGATCATTAACAAACTACTGCTTGTGGTTTTCAAACTAGCATATGCTTTTAGCTTAACTGCATGCAGATAAGACACTCATATGCTTGGTAGATAATCCTCTGTGCCATACTGCTAAAGGAAAAGCTCCAATGTGCTTGCTGATACTCCCCAAAAGAGTTAATGAAAAGATTTCTGACATATGGGAGTGGTCAGAGTTCACTCTAACAGGAGGAGGCTCAAAAGATGAAAGCAGTTATTTGTGAAGATACTAATTTAACCCAATAGCAGTTTTATTAACAGCACAGTTTTCCCTCTTAATGTCACTTCTGCTGCATTACTTTCTTTCCATTGCACAAATAGGTTAATTGTTAAAATTACACTTCAGGATAGAAAATAAGGTAAAAGATGATCTGTTTAACCACCAATACAAGCTGGTAGCATTTCACTGAGTAAGAAAGAAGAGAACTTTGGGAGCAATGTATAGGAAAGCTTAAACATGAAATAAGAGGAAAAAAAATAACACAGTAAATCAGAAAAGTCACACACAATTAACATTAAAAACCCACAGCATTACAATAAGCCAAATACAGTGCTTCCTCCTACACAATTAAACACAGAAATAGCTCAAAACCACTGCTTTATATTTCTTTCAACACAATCCTCACATTAGTACACTATACTTTTTCTTGGTTTTGTTCAACTCCACAAAGAAAGTCCACTGGGAGAATAGGATATATGAAAACCAAATAGATCACTTATTCCAGGTTGGATTCTCTCCCTGGTGGGCCTGGTGGAAAAGCAGAGTTTCTCACTCGAGTTCTACTAATGCCAAGTGGTGTAAAGAAAAAAAAATACTCCTTCCCCCCCTTTCTGATTCACCCTCTGACAAGAAATTAATGCCAAAAAGACTGCTCCATGGAACTTCTTTTTATTTCTCCACGTCCAACTTGCCAATTATCTGCCTCCACTACCCTTTCTTGTTATTTTACAGGTCCCATTCTTAGCTGCCTTCGCTATCTGCTTCTTCCTATCAGCTTTCATTCCGTTATGGCTCCATTTATCCCAATATTTGGAACACAATTCTTGGTACGACTTTACATGCCTACAGGCTCAAATTAAGGTAGATTTTTGCTCTTGCCATTCAGATGTGCTGCGTACTCCCACTCTTCAGCCCAGCTCTGTGGATGTTCTGTAAACGTCAAACCATGTTTTCTTCTTTCCACCAAAATCTTTCAACTGTTCTGTCCTTACCCTGTATTTATCACCTTTATGTTTTATGAAGCTCTTGAAAAGAAAAAAGCCACCCACAGCACTGTATGAATTCCCTTTTTCTTCCTCTTCTGCCTCCCACAGTCTCCTTTCACTTTAATCATTAATACAGTCTCAAACTACTTATCTTGATGACAAGCTTTAAGATATTCATCCATGGTCAAAAGCCAGAGAAAAACATTCCTACTTCTATACGTACTAGTTGTCATTATTCATTCAGATTCTCCAAATTCTTTCATCAAAACAAGCTTCCTCCTTTATCATCTGCCAACCCTAAGAAACGAAGCCCCTCGGGAGCTCATCTGTTCTGTGAAATGCTGTCTTAAGTGTGCCTTTATTCTGTACTTTCACAAAAAAGAATAGAAAGTTTCAGGAGCTTTATCAGTGAAAAATCCTGAACCCTTGTGAGTACTGTCAGACAAAGAGAGGGAAAAAACCAATCAACTTAATTGTTAAAGTGTTCAAGATGCAATATATTGGCAGCTTTGTTTACCGGATTCTCTCAGTGCCTCTCAGTACACTTGCATATAATATATATTTTCAGCTACAGTCCTGCTATTTCACTGGATATAATCACCATGGGCCTCGCTTTTACCTCACAAAGAGGTACTCAGTTAGAAAATATCCTTATGTTGCTACATGACAAAAAGAAACAGAACTGAAAGACAACAACAACAACCCCCAAAATGTGCAGTTTAGAACATGTTTTTCTTCAGAAGCAGAAACTTAATCTGAATTTCAAGGGTGGCAGAGATAATTAGCTGAAGAAAACACATGCTTTTATTATTAAATATAGCCACAGGATCTGTCAGCAGCATCACCCGAGTGATTTATATGCAGACAAGAATAGGGGGAGAAAAAGTCAAGCAAATACCAACAGATTCATTAAGCAGGTATGGATTTCATTCACATGAACAGCCATGAGGTAAAGCATTCCACCAGGAAGGAGCAGGCATTGTATCAATTTTACTGTCTGGTGATAATCTTTGAAGAGTTTATCACCCCTCTACCTCCTAAATTTGAACCTCAAATCCACCTTCAAAGCTGAATAAAACAATCCCCAGAGCGCTCCTGTTGATGCCCTGGGAGGCTACCTAGAACAGAGGCTAGACAGTGTTAAAGGAATAAAGTAGGTATTTATTAAAAAAGCCTTCAAAGGATACACCTTGGGCAGTACAAGAGCCTGTCCAAGGCTACACCCAAGATGGATGATGGATCATGTGTTTTCACACTTTTATAAGTCTTGGTCAATTTACATATTTGGGTTAATTGTCCAGTTATAGCTTCAGGTTATGAGGTCTCATCCTCCTAGCTTGCTTTTGTTTATACATTTTGGGCCTGAAGCTGTAACATGTCCTTGGGCTGGAAAAGGATTGTTTTGTCTAGCTAAATTGTGAAGAGAACTTGCTAACACTTTATAAGAAGTTCAGTCACACACTAAGGCAGCACAGAATCTGGAAAATACGAAAGCTAAAATTTAAGGCATCACTGTGACCTCCCCTTTCCCCAGAGCCCAGGTGGAGGTGGGGAGCACAGAGCCCATATGGGGAGTTCTCCCCATACACTCTGGGAATGGACAGCCCCTACAGTGCACACTGCTGACTCTGGGAGGGTGGGACAGTCCCAGAAGCAAGAAGAGAAGCAGCACCAGGGAGGCAGCCTGGGAATTGCCATTAGAGAGGTGACTTTATGAGGCAGACAGGAAACCTTAAAATGAGCATAAAGGTGCTCTGCAATACCCTTTCTGTAATTCACTCAGCAGTCAGGCTGGAGCTAGGTTAGACTCCAGGGTGTAAAAGTCACACTCTGTAGCTTTTCTAAAGCACAACTAAAAATATAAACTGAACGAGGACAATGAAGTCCTTCATTCTTCTTAACATTTAAAACAACCCCTTTCATATGTTTCAGCATTATTCCACACAACCTAAAATTTCAAAAAGACTAGCTTATGAAGCAGCAGTACTGAAGTAAAAACCAGGAATCCATAAAACAACAGTAAAAAAATATCTTTAGAAGACAATAGGTGCTCCTTCCACCACAGAAACCCAGAAAACTGACCAACAGAGCCCTGCTGTTACTGGTTCTCTTCCAGTTTGGCTGCTATTTGTGAAATGTTTTGACTGAGCGACCTAGGGAAGGTTTGGCTTGTTGGCAGCAGCTGCAGATAGTTAACTCCAGATTAAATGAGAAGGCACAGTGACTTGCAGTGCCCAGCCAGAACCAAGGAAGACAGGAATGAATAGGGTAAATGGTCATGTGTGCATTTGGGAAGGGGAGATGGTGCCTCACAGAGTGACAGTTCTATCACCAGAGACAGACTGTGGGTCACAGTATCCCCACCCTCCATTAAGAAATATGTTGCTTCATTGAATTTTAGCTATTTCATCTGCATAAATATAGAAATATATTATTGCAACATCAGGATGACTGCCTGTGGACTGCAAGAACTGGATAACTATCAGCTTTATCTTCACATTTTTCTCTTAAGGAAATTTGTTACAGGCAGCTTCCCAGTTTGTGTTTCACCTTCTGTTCCAGATTAGCACAGAGGGCAATGGATGCCAAATGTAAATTTCTATTTGATGCTCTCAGACCACTCCCAGTGTGCAAGACCCTGATTTGGTGTGTCAGCAGTGAATTTTTGATGTAGATTCTCAGAGCTGCTTTTCCACCTGGCTCTTGGAAGGTAGGAACTGGTGGAATATCTGAGGGCAATGATGGCCATGAGGGCAGAGCTGAGGTGTCTTCAGCCTTTGCAACTGCAGGAACTTAAACTCTTCATTAGCACAGCAGCCCCAGAGCAGCCTGATTTGGATCAAACAAAGGCCAAGTGAAGTGCCCTGCCCCATGTGACATTACAACTTTGTTTAGAATTGGTTAGTGTTGGACACAAAATGTCCTTGAGGCTGTCTGTTGCTTATTGCATAGAGAAAACTCATTTCAGTGAGATAAGGAGGATGCTTTTTACAGCAATGATATACAGTTAATAATGTCAGTAGTGGAGGCTAATGTGTAACCATTAAAATGAGATGCAGGGTTTCATAGCTGCAGCTATTGTCTAACCATCAAATTTAACTTTTTTCTTTTCTTCCAATATCTATCTCTATAATTATACATCTAATCTCTCCACTATGGATTATTTATAAGGTGAATTTTTACCTGATTTTCTGCAGGACACACTGGCAGCCAATTGCTAATTTAAGAACAGTGTCTCAGTCTGTAGGAAACATGGAAAATTTTGCCCCAATGGTGCATATTATTATTTATTTTTTTTTAGAATAACTCAACTCTACCAGCCCTAATGTCTTCATTTATATTGCAGTACATGTGGATCTTTTGCTTCTCAGGAAGTCTAAAGAAGAGAATGCTCTTTAGTATACTCCAGTTAGTGGACAGTGATGAATAGCACTCATTCAGCCTCCTAATACAATACCACTCCCACCCCCCAGGTGTCAAAAATAGTTGCACATGTGTTTCATTAATAGATAAATTAGGGTCAAGCTTGCAATGAGAGTGAGACTAGCAAAGGCAGGATAAGAACATTAAACCCATTTCTTGATGTGATGGAAAACCTGAACACTCTAGCTTTTTTATATTAACTGAATTGCATCTTCTCACAAAGCACTACTGAATCTCCATATTAAGAGAGATCTTGTCATCTTCCCTTTTTGCAACGCTGCCTTGTCCAGTGTTGAGCTTTTCTTTTCTTTTTTTTTTTTTTGCTACATGTGTTTCTCTCTTACTTTTAAAAGGAAAAAAGGAGTGTTTTTCTTACTCCAACCTGTCAGCTGAAATGCTGAATGAGAAACCATTTTTCCTCAGAAGTTTGCTCATTTAAATGTCTGCCCATAGGTTTATTTCATAAACTACATGTTAAATGAGTTGAAAATGCTCACATCTTTCTAACTCCTTCCACTTTCTGCTGAGTAAGTCAACCCAAAATCTAGACCTGAGGATGTTTATTCAGCACCAAAGTCCTCTGTCAAAAGCTTTTTCTTCTTCTTAAATAGTCCAAGTGCTGAAATAATGCTCAGTCTCAAATTAACAGACCTGGTCTACACACAAGGTTATACTCTGCTTGCAGAAATGAACAATTCCTTGCTTCCACAGCACTAATTATAACAGCACCTGGCAGCACCACTGGAGATAGGGGCCTTGTTAGCATTTTCTCCAGACCCTCTTATGTAGACATTTATAGCTCAGTCATTTCTATTTCCTTCAGCTTAAAACTTTATAGAGAATTTTTAGCAGCACTTCTGTCAGGTATGTTTTGTATGGCCAAGTTAATTTATTCAGCCCATGAAATAGTGATTTTGATAAAGTTGCAGAGGTGGACTGCAATTGTTTTCCTCTGAGTATCTTTAAAGAATAAGAACTGATAACTTTTCAGAAAAAGAACTGATTTTATATGTGTACACTTGCCAAATGTATTCCTTGAAGCTTTGAGGGGTTTGAAAAGCTAGGAGTAACATCTTGCTCAAAATGACTGGATCACATTTAAAAATACATTTTTATAAATACATATCAAACAGAATAATAAAAAAAGCACAAGCACACCAGCTCCACAACCTGATGACACACTTTTTGCCCCATACGTGATATGAGAAATTACACAGTGGATCTCATGTTTGGCTGTAAAATTTCTGTGGAACTCAAGAAACTTTTTCTAACTGTAGGACTGAATTAGGGCAGAATTATACATCCTCCCTCCTGTATCCATGTGTATTTTTTTAAAAGAAGAAATTAAATAAATTCAATTATCTCTCTTAGACTAATACACTATAATCAATTCAGGCTTCGAGCTTTAAAAGAATTCCTGTCATCCAACTTGGCTTAATCCACCTGACCTCTTTTAGGATTTTCAGCACTAGAGAAATATTTTATAAAATCTAGATAAGTAAATGGTACCAGCTGGCTGCTACCTCATGGCACACCTTGTTAGTTTTGTCTATGTAATTTCTGGTTGTCTTAAAAATATACAGTTAATATTTTATGTAATTCTAGTTCCATATACAGACTCAGTTGCTTGCCAAAGCTTTCTCATGCCCCACTAGAAAATGAAATAAAGCAGAGAATTCTATTTTTAAAAAATACCAACAACACTGTCAAGGTTAGAACTTATGCATCTCCACAGGTTAACCTGTTAAGCTTATGTCTTAAGCCACTTTTCTAGTGCTTCTCTGGCAGTTGTCAATCTAACTCTTGCATCCAGCAATATATAAAATACATGTCAATTCTAGAGCTAACAAACAAAATGCTCCACTGAAAATAACTCCCCAGTTCCAAGTTATGAAAAAGTCAGGACTTAAAAACAAAAGAAAAACCAAACAAGCAACCAAACTGAAAGCTCAAACCAAAATGAACTAAACTAAAAACCAAGTCACAACAACAAAACAACCCAAAACCCTGCGTTTCTTTACAGAGAAGTATTTGTGTTCATTTTCCTGCTTCCTGGACATGCATATTTTTGGCAAAATTAGCTTCATGCATAATATTTATGGCATTGTCTTGCAGAGGAGAGAGACAGAGGGAAATCTTACCTCACAGTGCGTTTTGAGTTTTCTCATGAAAAAAGAACCAGCATACAAAATGACATAAACATGAAAATTATCCTTTTAAATTATTATCCTATTAAACCTCCAGAAGTTTTCAGTAGACCCTCTCCAGTGATACTGAATTGCCTTAGTTTCTGGAATTTGTTGGAGGAAATGTTTGAGGAATGAGAGAGGCACGTGGAGGTCAGGCTCAGTTGTTTGGAAGGGCTTGCTAGAAGAGGCAAATCAGTGACATCAGATGTCCCCTAAAGGCTGACCTGTCCTTGTGCCACACAGGACATTCCCTGAGCTTCATGTGGAGCTGTGGTAAACATCCAAGAGAATTGAATGCATCTATATTTTAATTTAAAAGTATATGTTAACCCAACTGCAGAAAATATTAAAAATTCTCCCAACACAGAAGAGGTTAGCTATGAAAACAAAACCCAACAACAGCCTCAATAATTTCCAGAAAGCAGTTAAATGAATTAACCACTTCAGGATGTAATGAATAAATGAGAAAGTTAGATTGGGTTCTCTTGCTGCCAGACGATCAAGGAGAAATTCTCTCCATTCCAAAAAGCATAAATTCTGCTGAATGAGACTGGATTATAATTGTGCCTACAGACTCAAAGCTCTTAGAAAGTGCCCCAGTCTCTACCTAGGGAAAAAGATCAGCATTGCTGGAGGGAGGGAGGGTTTGCTCTGTGGTTGAAATGCCCTGCTCCCTGCTATCAGATATTACCCTCCTCCATGGCTCCTGGAGCCGGGCTGAACCATGCTCCAGTCAGGGGCTGCAGGAACTCAGTGACCCAGATCCTCCCAGCTGGGCTCAGGCCTGGCTGCCTTTGCCCAGGACTGCTCTGGGAGAGCTGATGTGACCTGATTATACAGGAACAGAAGTTTCTGAAATTGGGTGGGAAGGACCACACAGAGAATGAACACACATTGAACATCTATAACTGTTTCCAAGATTATATTAATTAGGCTCCTGGTAATCCTTCTGGTAGCCTGATAACTGTCTCAGTATTCCCATTATAAGTTTTTTAATTATTAATTCATTAGGACAGGGGTTACAGCACTGGGTAATACATCAAAGCTTTCAGCTCAGCTGTGACCGAAGAATCTTTGGAGTCCTATGTTGAAGCTCTGTGTGTGATGAGGTTTTTCGTCTTTTGCCCTGAGGCAGTCAGTTGTTTCTCACTGGCAATAGTTTTCTGCTAACCCTGTGGATAAAATTTATTTGATTTGGACCACTGGTTGTTAAGCCTCTGGTCAAGAATTCATCTACTGCATTGTTACAGCTTCATGCTCTTCTTTCTTATCCCCTCTTGGGCCTCACTCTGTCCTTTGACATCTTTTATTTCCCAATTAAACTGGGCTTCTAGCATCTTTTAATTTATCTTTGAGTAACAAAATGTATTAGTTTGAAATTATATTTCAAACAATGTTCCTCTCTGAAACTAACAAACAGCTGTTATATGTGTACCAAGGGCATCCAAAATAAAAACAGTAGAAGATTCTGGTTTTTAGGGTGTACAATATGATGCACAATGTGTAGGACAGAATAGACAGAGCTACCCAAAATGTGGTGGGGGATAATAGATATTTCAGAGCAGGAGCCCTGGCTGAGCCCTGTGAGGAGGCTCACAGGCAGAGCTTGCCAAGCTCACCAGCCTGTGGGACACCAAGGAGATGTGCTCCAAGGTTATCCTTGAATTCAAGCAAAGTCACAGCCCAGCCCTTCCCAAGATCCCAGTGCTGAATCCCTCCTTTTGGAATCCAGGAATCCATGCAGAACATAGCAACCCAAGGGAGGAGTGAAGCAAAAGCACGGAGTTCTAACCCAGGCTCTGTCATTCATATGTACATTTACATTTTCGGTGATGAGTACCATTATTTACTTACCACTGTCTCCTATTTACTAAAGACTATTTCCTTCTATTTGCTAAGTACTGCTGCCATTTTGTCTTTTTTTTTTTCCAGAGGAATTAACTAAGAGATAATTCCTGACTTTGTAGCCTGTCTCTTGCCAGGATATAATCTGCTTTTACCACCAGGGCAGGACCTCCAGGCTCCCTGCTTACACCTCAGTGAGAGCATAAACACAGGGAGGGAAATCTGTGGCATGGCTCCACTGATTTGGGTTGCTCAGAAAGCAGCCAGGCCCTTCAAGCATTAACACATGGTAATTATCAGCTACACCTAGCTCACATGACATATTATATTCCCAAACCATTTCCTTAACCATGATATTAGCTTTTTAATGAGCCATTAGAAAATAAATGAAAACCTCCAGGTGTGAATGCTAAATGAAAATGTTCAATTGAAAAAGATATATAATAAATTATCTTCTATTAATAGTGTTGAGAGAATTAAGTGGTGGAAATGCCTTAAAATCTCAGCAAGAGAACAAGGTAAAGTGGCATTTCCTTTGGCAAGTTGAGCCAGAAGGATGTGTACTTAAAATCCATCTGAATGATGGATAGGCCATCAATAAAGCAGCAGGAGATGAACAGGGACAGAGATGGCCAGGGAAAGGCAAAGAGCAAGGGCACAGCCCTACATCCCCAGTGGGACACCCCTTAATGGGCGCTCCTGCTTCCTCCCCTCCCATCAGTGCTCATCACAAGAGACTCACAGGTGCTGGGGTCCCAGGAGATACCAGAGAGTTTAAGTGGAGGCCTCTGTGAGAAATGTGAAGCAATGTCTCCATACAGATGCTGTGTGAAAGGCGTTCAGAGGTATATTTATAAATGTGTGATTTATATTCATTTATCTTTATGAGCATTCCTGGCTAGAGACTTGCTGCCTCAGCTGCTACATAAACATGCATATGTATATGTATGACATGTAAAGCAAAGCAGATGCATTCCAGACAACCAGCAGATCTTGCTGTTCCTTTCAGGAGTGGGCTGAGCACAAAAACTCAGTACATATATGAAAACAGCCATATTCCCTTGTGCAGGAGGTAAAAAAAACAAGAATAAAGATATTTTAGAACATTTCCAAGTAAATTCTAGGCAGCTTCTCTAAACTCACTTAATTCAAGTTTTCCCTCAGTAGATATTTGCTACTGTGTGCTCCTGAGAGTCCTGCAGATCTACTGCGAGGCAACTCAGGCTGTAATGAATTCTGCTTTGAACTTGGACATGCCCAGTTCAGGCTCCAAGAGGGTGGTTATTGCATATCAAAGGATATAAATAAGACTCTGTGACTAATGAAGCCAGCCTTGTTGACCAGATGGCAAGGAATGATTGGAAGATTTGAGAAAATTCCACAGGCAATAATTTGTTCACATAAGTGATCTGACAAACACTTATGAATAAGAAATGAAGTAATAAAAGTCACAATCTTCTTATGGATATTTTGTAGAGCCGGAAAAAAAGGGCTAAATTATTTCAATAAATGATTTTTTTTTAGGAACAGTTCGACCAGATGCAGATGTAATAAATAGGGTGATATATGACCCCATTGGGTGGCCATTAAAACAGCTAGTGGAGAGAAAATAACATGTGCCCACTAGTGAGGTAGGATCATATGACAAAAATCTTCAGAAAAAAATGGTGCTTATAGTTGGGAAAAAGTAATTTGCTACATTTAAGTTGAAGTAATAGTTTAGTACCAAGCTACATGTTGAATAAAACGTCTTTAAGTATATTCATTTGCCTTTTCTGGTCTTTACCTGCTTTTATATTTCATGAGAAAAGTATAAGATGCAGCCTTCAAAAACTAATTTCCATCAAACTAAAATAATCCCAAAGACTGGAAGGCTGCAATGCTCTGACTGGTATGAGAGTTAGGAACTTCACACTGATTTATTCCCTATACCAGCCTGCTGTGTCACTGAGATTATTTAACATAAATACATGATGAAATCTAAACAGAAACAGTTGGTTAAAAGGAACTGGAGGTTTCTGACATGACTCAGACCATGTCAGTAAAACAGAAATTTACAATCAGAATTCACCTGGAATAATTTTGAAGATGGCTTTCAGGAGAAACCTGAAGCTTTAACACCTGCAGTTAGCCCAAAGCCATGTGGTTGCTCCCCAAGCATTTCTTATCATTCTTTCTTTGAGCAATGCAAAATAACTTGTGCAGCTGAATAAACTGATAGCAGTGACAGAAATGTCCTGACTTTGCTGAGGGATGCTGAAATCCCCGGAAGAACTTTTTGTTGACAAGCTTGCTCTACCTCAGGGGCATAATTCCACAGCAAAAAGTCTGTCTGGCAAAAAGGCTCTTTACCTGCATCTGTGATGGCTTTGAGGAAGACACTTAGGAATTAAATTGGGGGTTTTGACTTAGAAAATTCTCCTGCTTATTATCAATGATTGCTTTTATGCTTCCTAAGGAAATTAATCTCTTCAGAGTTTTATGGGGAAAAACAAAATAGAGAGGAGCAGGTGTCTGTGAATTAGGCATTGGATCTGCTGTTTCCCACATCCAGGAAAAGGCTTGTTCCCTCTGTGAGAGTAATTAAGCACTGGGTGACAGCAGTGGCTGCTGTACAGCCTGCTGATGGATAGTTTGGTGTGCAAAGCACTACAGCAGCTTCTGCACTGCTTTTCTGCTGTGTTTTACAAGTGTTTTACTTATGAGGTTCTTACATTGGTTTCTATCTCCTGTTTAATTTGAAACACTGTTTAAACCAATGGCCATTTTAATTAAAAACACACTTGACTGTTATGAAAGCCTGTTCTCATATTCAATATAAACATGGGCTTGTTTTGGGAAGAACTCACAAAAATCCAGCAGCCAGCTGGAAAACTGTTCTGGTTTCGCTGTTACTTTTTTTCCTATTGGCTATAGCAGGGCTGTATTTTTGATTTAGAATGAGAATGAGGTTGATAACACACTGATGTTTTAGATGTTGCTGAGCAGAGCTTACACTAAGTCAAGGCAGCCCTGGCAGCAACAGGGCTGGAGGGCACAAGAAGTTGGGAGGGGACACAGCCAGAGCCAGGACAGCTGATCCCATCTGGATAAAGGGATAGCCTGGACCATATGGTGCCACACCCAGCACACAAAGCCAAGGAACTCTCATTTTGTATATTTTTTTCATTACAATTATTTTTTGTTCTACTGAGCTGCCTTTATATCTGTCCCTGGGTATTACCTTTCTTCCAGTTCTCTCCCCATCCGGTGTGTGTGTGTGTGTGTGTGGGAGCAAATGGCTGTTTAAACCACAACAAAATATAGGCCTGTTGCCCTTCTTCATATGGGCTGACAGGCTGTTAGAGGAGGAGAACCAAAAGCAGAAATATGGGATTGCTCTTATCTCTTCTGGAGGCATCAGAAATGTTCCCTTTGTCTGCTAAGAGAGCAGAGGTAGGCCTGAGACAAAACTAAGCACCAGCTTCACAGCGATGCTTTCAAGGGGCACAGATTCCGTGCTTCATAAAGGCAGTCTGAGATTTTAATTAACATGGCACACTTGCCTACATCAAACATGTTTGCTGTCTTTCACCTCTGATTTTTCTTCTTCTAGAGGTTCACTGAATCTTAAACTAAGGGTAATTCTTGTCTTCAAGCCCAAATTCTTCACTGAGTTGTGTTTATCAAATTCATGAGATGATCTTGAAAGAAAGGCCAAGCCTTTTCAGCTGTATAAATTAAACATGTTTTTCTCCCTGCTAGAATAGCAGAGCAGTGACTGTTCTAAACATAATGGTTGCAGCAAAGGAGAAAAAAGTTCAATTGCATCTATAACCTAATCTAAATGTTGTGATTAATATCCTTCTCTTCCATAGCCAGCCGTGTGACACTTATCCATGTTATACATTTTTTAAAGCTATCAACTGCATAGATTTTCTTTTTCTAGGAGAATTAATCACAGCCTTGAATGCATGGATGTTGTTAGGAAAGAATGAGTCCTAGTATTGGTGTTAGATTTTGTGGAAGAAGGCCAATCTGGCAAATAAATTCTGTTAAAAAACCCCAAACGTTTGAAAAGCTTGTCATTTCTGCATCTATAAGAAAATTAATCAGAGGCAGAAGTGGGAAAACCAGATATGAAAGTAAATGACAAGAATATTAAGTAAAAAAGTAATGCAGAAATTGGTACTAGAGGGACTGAGGAGGTGAATTGTTCTTCCTCTTTGGTTACAGGTTAGGTAATTTTATTTTTATATCCATTCTCTCCATGTAACTTTGTGTACAGCCATGACAGCCATCTAAAACACAAGGTGGTTCCAGAAGCAGGGCACACAGATCCTCAGAATTCAATTCCTGCACTTCCCTGTTTGATGCTGGAATGGAGCAGAGGGAAGTTCATGAGTCTTAAGGATGGTAAGGGTGGGTAGGGTAGGCACACATGCAGAAAGCTGTCAGAATACTTACACAGATAAATCACATCTGATTTGGAAGAACTGATTGGTCACTGGGACACTCAGCTCTACGGAAAGGACTGACCACACAAACACAAACATGAAGACTTTCCAGATTCCTTGCTGAGATATTGTCAGAGCACTGGACTGAGAATTCAAAGATTTGCACCCAATCATGCTATGGAAAAAGATTTTTTAGCAGATTAATTTCAGAGCTTTTTAAATACAGCTCCTCCTCCTTATCCTCCTCATCCTCCGCTGTATGTTCATTCCTTCTCACAACAGCCCTCCCTCTGATTTCATGCAACTAATAAAAGTAGAAGATGCTCTGATAATCAAACCAAGCAGATAATTCCTTAACAATGTACTAATGAAACATTCCAAGAACATCAGGCCCTAGTGAAAAGATGAATTTTGTTTATGGTCTCAACACCAACTTACAGCTTCATTTGGACCTGTTTCTGGCTCTGCTGCATACAGGAGGCCCAGTAAACTTGTTCAGACACAGAGTTTACTGTCTGAGGCCTTGCAGATGCACAGATATAAATGTAACCAATTGTTTACGCCCAGAGGGAATGATCTGGCTCCTAGCAAGTATCAGCAGAAAGAAAAAACAATTTTAAGTTAAAATAAAATGAACAGCTGGTTAATGAAACTGCTGGTTAATTTTGAGTGGCTGGATTTTATCCTTTTGGGGAGAGAAAGTCCCATACAAATGTACTGCCAGAAAAAATGGTCCAAGAAAAATTTCATAAGAAAGTATTACTTTCACAAATTTCTGCATCTCCAAAGCAAAGCATGGACAATTTAAATGGTGCCTATATTTTACTTTTGGCTCCACCTCTAGTTAATTTACTAAGGTGATCATATACTGTTTGTTGAAGTACAACATGGTAAGAATTAAATATCAAGTTCTAGGGACACTTTAGGGTATAAAAAGCCCCAACAAACTATTTTTGGATTTCTTCCTTCTGCATACAACACACTATTGAGGATTTCCATGCTTCAAACTCTCGTCAAGCTGGCAAAGCTCAGTTCATTTTCTTAATTCAACCTCAGACTCAGAAATGTTTGACTTCCTTTTATTCTGCTTATCAAAACTGAAATGCTTTTCCAACCACCAGTGAATTTAAGGTTTTTTTTCCTCATGCTATCAGTAAATGTTTTGTCTTCTGGTTTAACAAAGGCTTTCAGTCTGCACAGCAAGTTGTAGGTTTTTTGCCCCCACTGCGCTCAGAAAAAACACCATCTTTATCTCATCAGCAGTGCTAATAGAGGTTGTCCAGGCTTTTCACAGAGCATACTATTGAACTGTCAGACAGGTCCATTTTCCCTCTACAACAGGCATTTTTAATCCCCTTACTCTTTTCCTCCCTGCTTTCAGTGGGATTTTCACTGGCTATTTCACTGCATATGGGGTTTTTGCCCATTTATTGCCAAACAGCTCAGCTTTTACTTCATCTGGCACAAAGTCAGGACACAAAAAACTATGCAGCCAATTTAGACCTGAATTTTGTGTACATAATAAATATAATGAAAGGCTAAGTTATATTGTTATCACTGTCATCATTATTTTCTGAGTCCTAAAACACAGAACATGGCCAACAACTACTTGCATGGAAGTGGTTTGAAGAGATTAACTTCTTCATATACCTTGTAGGGAATATTTAAGCTCCAGTTTCCAGAGAAAAGAAATGGGTAGGAATTCATCATGGATGATAGGTTATTTGCCTATTTATTGCCTCTGTGCCTCATTATGAACAGATTTAAAAAGCATGAAATTTAAGAAATTAATGAATGAGTAAAAAGTATGCAGCTTTGTTGGTCTGAACTTACTGTTTCTGTTCTCCTTATGTCTCCCATGCTCTTGATGATGTAACAGATCTATTTAAGATACTATGTCCTGACAAAAATACTTACCATTGTTTAAATATTTAAAAATGCTTATTCTGTTATTTGGTCACAGCACAGAAGTATATGGGAACAAATTAGTGGCATCAGTTCAGAAAGTAGGAAAAGTTTCTTCCTCTAGGGATCCTAATTTTCATAAATGGGCACATGTGCTGAAAGACTCCTTATTCTATTCTTTTGAAAGTCACAGTGTGTGACCTGGAACTGCTGCATTTAACCATGACTGAACAAAAAGTTTGACAAAAGGTGCTTTATGATTCAGTCCAACCCAATCTATGTATTTCTAATGCAAATTGAGACATTCAGGAAAGCACATTCTTAAAAAGCCTTTTTGAAAACTTTCATATCTATAGAGATGGACCTTTTTATTGAGGGTGCTTTGGGTTTTTGTTTAGTATTTTTTTTCCTCTTTTTTTTTTTTGTAATTTTTGGTAGGCTGGTAAGGGAGTTTATATTACTTGCTAAAAGCTGAGTACTGGTGAATTATGGGTCTAATCACATAAAGTATCCATTTTGCTGTGCTGATTCTTTGTCTTGCAAGGTCAGAAGAGTGCTCTTTGATTTGTATTGCTGAATTTCTCTTTGAAAAATAAATTATCCTTCAATTGTAAGCCTTAAGTTTCTCAAATTATCAAACTCTACAAGCAGACTTGTCACTTGTCCACTAAGCTTCCATGCCATGCAAACTCATTTCCAAATAAGCTTGTGCTGCCAGGAGAAAGGAGAATAAAAATTCCCAAGTTCATGCACTATAATATACCATGAACTACTCTCTTAGATGTAAGTTCCTTTCCCTTTATTAAATTCTCATTAAGAAACCCTGGAATAGTACCCTTCCTTGTTTCTGCTCCTCATGCTCATTAAGAAAAATGTTTTTGCTTACTGCTAGACCAGACTTTACTACAACTGCTCAACTTCATTATGAGTCATTTTACTATCAGTCTTTACACCTCATCAGTTAAGACACATTTTGTCCCGACAGTGTAATTTCCTGGAGTTTCTCTGAAGACTTTTTACAGAATTAAATTAATGAGTTCTGCTTGATAAAAGAAAATACCACATCCACAAATCCATTTATTTGATGAATCCAACTAAATACAACTCTGGAATTTGACTTGACCAAATGGTTTCTGACAAGATGTTGGAGTTACTAGTGAAAGAGATACTTGGCATGCTGGGGCACCTTCTATCCAGTGCTTGTGATTGCATCAGTTTGTTTTTACAACACCCTGCTTTAATTTTAGTAATTCCAACATGACCAAGAACATTAAAAAGTCATTTTCTGTGTATGCTTTTCATTTACACTAGGCCTTTAAAACAAAATTAAGTCCATCAGTCAATCTCAAAGAATGGGCATTCATATATCAAAGGATAAAGTCTCAGTAGACACAGTATATGTTTTTCCCAGCCTCATGGTTCTTGTCATTAATTCTTACATAAAACTTGAAAAAAAGAGGTCATTTAAATAGCTTGAGCATATTGGTCTCCAATCACCTGCCAAGTGGGTTATACTGGCATGTAAGTGTATACAGCCTGTGCACAGATTGTATTATTTATCATAATACTAGGGAGAATTATTACAATTTATGTGCCTGGGCAAAGTTGCCCATGTCTACCTGGCACTGTACAACTAAGTAATGAATCTATAACCATAGTATATTTTCCTGTAATTTCAAACTTCTAGGTTTTTTTTTTTTCAGCAATGAAGCCAGCCTTCTGTATAAATCTGAATTTTTCCATCTAGTACTTGGTGCATAGTAAATAATTTCTGAGGGACAGAGTAACCTCTTTACAAACATGACACTCTGGAGGAAGCCCCTTTCCCAAAATTGCTCTTCTGTTCTTTTTCCATGATGCGATGTTCAGCTCTGGCTGTGAGACTGCAGGCCGGTTTGGTTCACGCCGGACAGTTTTGGATACATTTATGCAAATGATCAAATCTGAGAAGTTATTTAATGAAAAGGCTTTTGAGAATAATCCAGTGTAATGAGAACACTACTCTTTACATAAAGATATATGATCAAGCAATTATTTTCCTTCAGACTTTGCAGGTAATTTCCAAGACACTCCCTCTGCCACACTTTGGCATGGTTTTATTTAAAGATTTACTCATTTAAAGATTTACTTTATTTAAAGATTTAAGTTTTTGCCTTTGTAAAAATCAGAGTGGAGATGTCCTGCCTGCTATCACCTGGATGAAGCAAAGGTGGTGGGCAAACAACTGAAGCATTTTATTTGACACATACTCAGGAAAATTTCTAGACAGATGACAGGAGGGTTGTGCAGACTTAGTGCAGAGTGGGAAAACATCACGTCATGGAAGAGGCACTGGGACAGCCTGTGAGAGAACACCTCTGGGAGCCCTGTAGCTTTCAGGTGCATGTCTTGGGGACATAAGACAGAGAGAATGAATCAAAACCCAAATCTTAGACATCTCTTTCCTTGCTCCAGCCTGTCGAGATGATTCTTTTGCTACTGTTGGCTTTTCATCCTCTGCTGCACATATCCTTATGGGTTCCCAGCCTTTTGCCTTCCTGGTGTCATCCCTGCCCTTGCAAGATTCCCTGGGGAAGCAGCAAGTCTCCAAAGTAAAATAAATTGTCTACATATAGTCCAAGACGTTCCCATTAATTTTAACTCACTGTAACACACAGTTCATCTCTCTCTTTGCACAGAACTGCTGATGAACTGATAGGAAATTTGACTTTTTAGGTCTTTCAGGGTGCAAGTAACTGGGAATTCACCACACATGATTAGACCCCATGGTGTGAGCAATGCTATCACAGACAAAGTCATATGCCACAGGCCAGTATTAAAATACAAGTTTCATTAGTACTCACTACAGCTAGAATTAAAATGCTATTGATCTATGTAAAAAAAATCCATAGTTTCCTAAAGCCTTTGGGTTATTTTATTTGTCCTTTTAAGAAAATGAAAATTGCAATGCTGGAACATGGCAGACCTTTCTGGCGTCACTACATGTGCTTTACAGCACTGATATTAAGATTTGAGAGTAAACATACACGAATACAGGGTTTAGACTAATCTCTACATACAGCAAAATATCATCTCTCCAGTGGTTGCAGTCATCTAGGTATTATTTAACTTTATTTCGCTCACTGATTTTATCCAAAACATACAGTTATGGGATTTCCTACTATGATATTTTTTTCATTCTTCCTTACACTGTTTTTAAATCACTTGATTTAATAGTTGGTATACTAAGATTTTTAATTTTCTGTGGCAAATTAGATTAGATTGAATTTGAGGTGAATATATTTACTTAATTCTGCAAAAAGACCAGACCTTTAGTAAAACAAAAAGGTCTCTGTGCCAGTGTAATACGGGCTAGTAAATCATCCCTGTGACATCTCAGCCTTTGTTTCTGTGGAGCAGACAGTGTTTCAGGGGTTTCTGTCAATCACAAGAGCATCTGTTTTTCCTTGTGGATATTTTCACCCACAATTCACAGAGTGTGTGTTCAGAGATAACAGCTGATCTAATTTCATGCAGGAAGATGCATTCAGATAAGGTGAGAGGGGAGTAATTGAGTTAAAATCTGTCTGCTGTGTGACAGCAGAGATCAGATACACTCTTCATACATTTTGCTAAAATTGCCATTAATAATCAGGAATGAGTGAGAAATGGACTTCATCATATTTTTCTCTGAATGGTTCTCCAAAACAATGACTTCCAGTGCTAATTACCTAACAGGAGTAGGTGCAAGTTTCTCTGTGGTATAGTGCCATCCTTCACAGAAAGCACTTCTGTGAGGTCCAATAGATGGTTCAAATGGGAAAAATGCTGTGGGTTTCCATACTGTTAGTGTTCTGTGAATCAGGTGTGGATGTGATTTGTTTTGAGATGTGTTTTTCTCACTGACACCAACACAGCTAGGTGAAGAGCTTGCTAAGCTTCATTTTTTTTTTCCCCTCAGGATCCTGAGGAACACCACATGCAATTTCTTATTTCTGTTACCATCTCCAGTACCCACAGGACAGCAGATGGGTGTGCCTGTCTTATCACAAAACAGAACTCAAGATCTATTGCTCTCCTAATTGGACTGAACAAGACATCTGTATTTTTTTTCCGGCCCCATTTTTATTCAGGTAGAAGACTGGCATTGTGTACAACTACTCTAAGAAGGCCAGACCACAATGAATGAGGTGTCCCTAAAGCAGTGGTGGAGCAGAGCAGCAAGAGATTGAACTTGTCCATCCCACTGTCACTGATGGTGGGATGGAGTGAGAGGTTGAGGAGGAGTGTGCAGAAATAAGAGTCTGCTGCGCTGGGAACTCACAGCGACCCTAGTCAGAGAGGAAAGCCTCATTATGCCCTGCAGATCAGACTGATTCAATGTATCCAGTATCAATGTATCCAATAAATGCTGCCTCGAGAATCACTCTTTAGCATCTACCTCCCACAAAACCAAACAAACAAAAAAACAACCTGTCTGTTGTAAGATCTGAGAACCACTGGCAGGCTGTGCCACACCCACAAAGGAAGCAGAGGGGGCTTCAAAGGTTGTTTATTGTCTCTTATCATAAGTTTCCAGCCTAGGATGGCACAGGCTCTGCAACTTTGAAAAACACACCAGCAAGAGCTTAGAGAAGCTCAAAATGTCTGAATTTATACAGGTAAGGTGACCAATTTCTTGATATCACGTTTCTAAATGCCTATTGTTATTACTTTGCAATCAATAACTAATCACTTGTTCATGCAACATCTGCATTGAGGGAACTCTCATCCAATAAGATTGCGCTCCCAACACTGCAGAACATGGAGTAGGTGAAGGAGAAGGAAAACAGAGGCAATGCCCAGAATTCTCCATCTTGAATCCTCACGTACACCCATACTATATAAAACCCAAATATACAGTTTTCACCAAGTGACAATCTACTAACTACACTACTATCTAAATTCACACACTGTTTTTTTCCAACCCATCCCAAAGCTTTAGAAACTTTCTCCATGGATAGAGGTTAAAAACAGTGTTTTCCTGGAGGTCAGGAACTTCCAGGACAGACAGAGAAATATCCCTTGTGTCCCTGATTCCCACACCAACCAACCGACCAACAAAAACACCCAATAAAACCCCCAAACAGTTCCTAATGCCTCCATGCATCTTTTGCCCCTTTTTCTGCAACATACCCAGGTTTCAGTATAACATATTGGAACTAACCTGAAATAATGCTAAGCAAGGGAGCTCAGAGCCAAGTTCTCAGCAGGCAAATTGAATTCCCACAGGTTTCCAAGTACACTTAGCAGGTTAATTTTGATCCCACTATTACTTGCACACAACTATTGTTTTCCCATGGGATGCAATCCAATATACTAGGTGTAGGAAATTCCTAAAGTACAGATTACAGGTAGCTGTAGAGGATTCAGAGAAGTGCACTGTATACTTAAGGCGCTCTTTTGGCCTTCTTGAGACACCCACTGGTTCTTTTTTAGGGCCACTTTAAAGAAGAGACAGGGAACCAGATGGGCCAGGATGGTCATTCCTGTGCCAGGTGGAGCACTGATCTGTTCTTCATCAGTGTGAGCGATCCTTTTCCTTCTGCTTTGCAGTCTCCCTTGAAGTCATTTGTCATAGGTCACACCCTGAGTCGAGGGACAGCTGATAATAGATACAAAGAATCTGAACTTCAGTTTGTACTTACAAACAGACTTTTCCTGAAATAATCTCAGATTTGAGACTTGGAAGTAACGTTCCTTCTTTACACTTGACACACAAAATATTCTCCCCATTCAATTTCTGTTATTTTTCCGAATAGAAGATTATTATTACTTTTGAATGTAACTTTATGGGTTGGTTCTGTTTGTTAAGCTGAGAACCTGCAAGCAATGATAGAAAAATTAATATATGCTAGGACTATTTAAATGTACCTGCAAGTCTAACAGTAACTGAACTCACATCATCATGTCTCTTTTTTAACAACACAAGAATTTTATCACCAAACCTTCACTTGGCTGAAGTTTTTGGTAATAAAGATTCCAAATATGGATAAAAAATCTGAATATAGATTCTCTGTATGTGGGTATTAGTCCTGATGGCCTCCAGCAAATCCAAGATACATTTGGACCACAGGAAATGTTGACTACCTCCACTCATCTCTACATCCATCTTGATCTGCTTTAGCACATGGCAGACTCTCTAGATGAAACCAACTGCTGACATTTTTTAGATTTACTCTTACATTTTTCACTAGTGATTAAAAAAATATTTAGGTGTTTCTTTGGGAATTTCTTGTTTGCTTGTTTGTGGAAATTATGTTGATTTTTTTTCTACTTAAAGGCTTGATTTTTAAAGTTACTTTTTCCCACTTCATCCTAAATAAGAGGAAGTTCTGCCACACATTTTTCTGAATTTTATTCTGTGATCTAAATGCATTATTCATTAATATGTGTGAATGATAGGATTTTCAGGAACACATCACCCTGGCCTGACATTGTTACTATAGATTTCTGGTATTTAGACTTTTTAAAACAATGTACACTCATGTATTACTTTTGGCTGCAATGCTGAAAGACTTAAAACCTTCTACTTTAATATTTTGCATTTCTAAAAGTGAATGTAATTCTTTACAATTCTGATGGATCAGAGTAGTTTAGTGATCTCGTACCAGTTTATGCTATGAATGGGTTATTAACTTCATTCCTAACTAGCATCTGCAAAAAAGGAAC
>VWYI01026790.1:0-14931 GCA_013399455.1 Anthoscopus minutus
GGCGGCTGTGGGGCGGCCGTGGGGCGGCTCCTGGCAGCGCCCCGGAACCCTGACAGTTCCCAGCGTGAGGGGAAACCGCCATAAACTAAAGCACAAGATTCACCTTAGCGTGCGGAAGAACTGCTTCCCGTGGAGGGAGGCAGAGCGCTGGAACGGGGTGGCCAGGGAGGGTGCGGGGTTTCGCTCTCTGGAGATATTCCAAACCCACCTGGATGCGTTCCTTTGTCACCTGCTGTAGGTGACCCCTCCGTGTCAGGGAGTTTAACTAGGTGATCTTCAGAGGTCCCTCCCAACCCTGAAAATTCTTTGATTCTGTAAAAATTTTATAAAGCTCACTTTTAAATTAATTACAGCTTACCACGTCGTAACGCTGTGTGGGTATTTAATGTCCCTGAAGCTTGGGTGGCCCGCAATGATTATAAGGAGCAAAGTCTAAATAACTGGACACACTAATGTTATAAATAAATATAATAATGGATTTTCGCAAAATATTGGAATGAGTGTTTTATATATATATATAAAAATATATATGTAGAGCTAAAGTAGCTTTGCTATAGTTTTTAACTAAACTTAGGCATAGTAGAATAGCTCATAGTTATGCTTGAACTGTCTGCTTGGCTGAGATAACATCCAATGAACAGATGATGGTGTCTCTGCTGCTGCATGCCAAGTATCAACTCTCACTGTCTGGAAAGAAGGAGCCAAGGCCCAAATTAAAAGGTGATAAGAAGAGGATTAAAACCACAAGCCAAGAAACAAGCGTGCTCTAAAAAAGCAGATCCGAGGAGTGGCCATGCTAAACAGTTCCTGGAAAATGTAAACTAGTTAGTAGAAAAGTTTGAATCTGCAACAGGCTGATACAATGGAAATGGTATATAAAGGGTATTTCCAAAACAGCAGGTGTGCTCTTGGCAGAGTGCCAAGCAGTCGGCAGATTTAACCCTTTGCTTTATTGTCTTTGTCACCTAATTGTCCTTTATCAAACTTCTAAAATTATACCAAAAAGGTGAACTTCGTTTTTCACAGTAAGGCTACAAAATCCTGCTGAAAAATCCCGAGACGGTTTAAGCTCCTTTTGCTTTTCTAGTTGTTTGTGACTGGTAAGAATTGAATAAAAAAACATTAGGCCAGTGCTGAAAAGACACAGGCTGCAGCCTCACATCCAGCAATAATCAAACCTACAAGTGATAATTTACAGATCCCACCTCCAAGATTTCAAGCCCCAGCTTTTACATAAATTAACAGAGTTTAAGATGTAGATTTTACAAACAGGGAAGTTTGCATATCACATGGCTTTGTACTCTTCATAACAGTCGTGGAAAATTATCAAACTCTTTGTCACACAAACTTTCCCTTTGGAGATGCAGCCTCCAGTGACTGAGGCATTGGGCTCAATTCAGCTCACTAGAAATGACACCAAACACTGCAACTTTTCCATGGTGATTTAGCCCAAAAATATTTAACAAAGATGTATACTCTTGGAAAGCTTCTTTCTCCCTCATTTTCGGTCCCGCACTGCTTGCAGGTTACATGAGGTCTTGTAAATACAGTCCTGGCTCAGGACCTGCTGGCACAGGTTTGTCTTAGACACACTCTGTGCTTATTTTATCTGTGTGTCCTTTTTTTATTTCTTTATCTAAAAGACTCAGTCCTGGGGACAAGTGTTCCTGACCTTCCACTTCCCTGTCACACTTTTTCCTGCTCTTTCTGTTTCATAAGGAAAATTGGCTGCTTGCTACACCAGTCACATCCTTGCATTGATTGCAATCCCCACTTCGGGGGCTTCAGTTATTTATAAAGCACAAGGAATTAAGCTTCCTCGACTCTGGATGTGAACTACCCCCTTATCTCCCCAATAGTAAAGCAAGAGGGACAGAGATACAGGAGCATGTTCAGTGTCACCCAGCGAGAAACAGCACACAGGAGAATTCTTTGCAAGTGCTGAAGCTGTAAAAACGATTCTTGGTCCATTTGAAAAAAATGCCCAAACCTACCTGAGACTGTCACTTTAGAGGAGGGAAGCCACTTCTGCTTGGGGCAAGGAGTCACTATTCCGTGCAATTATCAGAACCATTTTATTTGCAGCATATTTTAAAAGCCCCTTAATGGAGAAGGCTGCCAGCTGAAGACACTTGTTCCATGAAGAAGAACACATTCCCACAGTTTACCTCCAGGCTAGTAATTCTTATCAGGGTCTTCACCTATCACCACTGCTGCCCCTCTGTCTGCAGTCAGATCTGAAATGCTCTGTAGACAGAAGAGAGCTTAGAGCAATCTCTGGCTGCTCTCACAGCCAAACATCTGCTCACCCAAACAGCATTCCAGATGTGCAGTACACCTCCCAGCTTCACAGAAACACACAGGGAAAGAACAGGGAAACCATTGCTCAGGCATTTACATTTGGTTTTAATAGCCACCGAGCCCTTTGGATGCATGGGTGGCATCCACACTTTTGCCCTGGGAAAAAAAGGCAGCTTGGGCTCCATGCTGACATCTTCTGGGAGATGGATACTGCTGGGAAAATGAGGTTTTCCTCTTCTCTTGGGGTCTGTTAACACACTGCTTGTTTTAGACTGAACCTAACAGCTAGAGCAAACAGTACAGAGCTTAAAGTACGGATATAGAATGGGAAAGCTACAGTGTATAAGCTTCCTCTCCTCCCTGCTTGCCTTCCCTCTGCTCTTCAGCAGCATGACACAGAAGCTTAAATACATTTTAAGACACACTTCTGAATCTGCTTCCTCAACTTCCAGCAATCTGGAAATTGCAATCCTTTGGGGCCAATGAGAGTCCTGTTCATGGGTGACTTCTATTTAGTCCTGGGCTGGCTCCCCAGGCAGGCGACTGCCTGTGGTTTTTGCCGACTGCTGGCACCATCTGCAGGCCCTGCAAGAGAGGGAAGAGAAAGAACTCAGTCAAGTTTCTCACACCTTGATTTGAGTCTCTTTGCCAGTTAAAATGGTGAAGAGATAGATTGCTACAGGCTGTGGAGGGGTGAGTTTGGCAATAGCCAAGGATCTGCATGTTGCTGCCTCAGGAAGATCCCAAGGTGACACCTTCAGTGGGAGCAGTATGTTGGCATGTGGCTAACTCAGATTAAATCCTGTGCTTCACATATAGATTAGACTGGGGTTATGAGCACCTCTGAAAACATTATTTTCTCTTCCTAAGAGGTTGTTTTTGGCTGAGAGGGAGTTGGAGTGTAACTCCTTCTGGAACATTGCCCATGTCATCTGTTGCAAAGAAAAAAGGCTTAAAACTTGGCTATGAAACATCCACCCATGTGACTGCTTTCACAACTGGACCATTTGTGTTGCATTTACAGCTCTTTTAGTTCAGATTGCACCAGAGCAAGTGCTGAAGAGTGTCACAGTTCCTCCTATGCCAGCCAATATGATATTTCATGCACTCACTTGTTTCTGTAGGTCCTGTCCTTTGACGTGACCAGCATTGCTGTGCTGGGTGGTGCTTGCAGGAGTGTTGCCTTTTGGCAGTACCTTGAGTGGAGTCCCCTCTGTTGGAAGCAGGGAGAGTCTTGTTATAAACAATGGGAACAGAGCACAGTTTAAAAGCATTTTGCAATGTATGAGTTGCTAATATCTAGCCACAATAATTAGAGCATTGTAAATCAAGTTAAGCATTTTTTAGTTAAAAAAAAACCCAAAACTAAACTAAAAGAAACTGAAGAGGATCAGTAAATATCCTTTGTCAGAATGGTGAAGGATTCTGGCAACATTTCAATAGGATTTTCCTGTCCAGTTCCCCATAACTCCTCCTGGTCTTGTGTGCAACTGAATCTGGCAGATGGTCAGTGCAGCCTATCTATCACTGGTATCCTTGCTGAGGCTTAGCTTGGATACGAAACAGAGACAAAACTGAGATCAACAACTTGCTGCACATGAACCCAGCTGAACATTAACGCTTCCCCATGGGCTACAGAGGCATAGCAGAGGCAGTTGTCTACAAAGGTTGTACTTTCTTACCCATCAAAAGCTACTTAGACCATATAAAAAATATGATTGTCTTATTGATAGTTCTGATCATTAGTGTTTACCCTGACTAACTTCTCCCATGGCAATCCGTCTTCTCCAGCAGAGCTGATGCAGGATGTTCCCATCTGTCAGATGTGATGTCAGGCACAGAGAAATCTCTTTGGCTCCTACCTGAATGGCAGCTGACAAGAGCCCTGACCTTTGTGGCAATGGATCTGCTACTTGCAGCTTTGGACAGACAGAAGAGGCTGGCTTGGTGCACATGGCTCTCACAGACTTTGTACTGGGGCTTGAGAGAGTCTGGGGCTTCTCTTTCAAGATCTGAAAAATATCAAGATGAGTTAAACCCAGTGGTGTTTTCTCTGACCTCTGACTGCTGTCCACTTTGCACCAAAAATATTCCCTGCTCTTCCCACCTGACCAGCTCAGCTTGCTCTTTAGGTAGGAGGTCAGGGGTGTTAGAGAAGGTATTTAACTTATTTCCTTGTGCAGTTTGTACTATGTTTCTCTTACTCTATCTAAAAACCACCCACTCCCCTGGATCTACGCCTTCTGCTCAGCCCATCCCCTTTAGAAAAAAACACTGAGATAAGTTTGTGTTCCCACCTTGTTAAAGTTTGGTTCTGTGCAAAGTTTGCTTCTTTGACAATTTCCTCCAAGGTCTCTGGACTCAATAGAACAGCAGCAATGTCTATAGGAGGCTTTTCCCCCTGGAAAACCTCACATACACTAGGTTTAGCTGCTCTGAATGTTCTGCCATCACAAGAGCAGGATGCTTTCCATGACAAATGTGCCTTGAATTCAGTTCCTGCCATACTGACCTGCTGAACTGAGCTTTCTGGCAAACCACAGAAAGCTGGGCTGAGATGGGTATCCAGAGACCATGCTTCCTACAGAGCGTCATTTTTGATGATCTGTAACTGCTACTGTGAACAGAATATGTCAAGAGGTTAACAGATGAAAGCACAGACCCCTTATCGACAGGGAGAAATGAAACCTGTCTAGTTGAGAGCTGTCAAGCTGTGGGGGAAGCCAGAAAGCTGGTAAACTTGGTGATAAAGAACACAGCAAGGAATACTTCAGAATTAATTTTTGTCCTGTAATCCTCACTATCTTGGCTACTTTATTTGGTTTAAAAGCCTGGCAACAGAAGCAAATTGAAACATGTCTCATAGCCCTCTCTGTAGAGATAGCTCCTGCTAAAAAAGCTGATTTGCAAGAGCAATACACCAGGAAAATTTTTAAAGGGATTTCAGTATCTAGAGATCCTTCCAGTTTGGTATCTCCCAGCTTTGTGGACTTACCTGGGAGGTGCCAGGTCCCCATGCCCTAGCAAGTAAGTCTAATAATAAGAAGGAATTAGAGTACTTGTCTGATTCAAGGGCGATAGAGGAAATGTCAAATTTCACCCCCAGGGAATGTCCTTCATGTTTCCAGGCACACCCTTTCTGATCTCATCTTTTTAGGATCCAGATGCTGACTGACATCCAGAGAAGGGCTGTTGTGGGGCTGCAGGAGAAGGGAAGAATGAGATGCTCAGCAGATATTTCTCACTATAAAGCCCCTTCTCTATCCCAGGCTCTCAGTCAGTGTTACAAAGACACTCTTGATACCTCATGTGCTTTTAAAGAGTTCCAGCTACCTGCTACTTGCTCCCCTCCTGTAGAGGGTCACCCAGAGTAGTTTAATTTCTCATATAACAACATGCTTAACATCAAGTGCATTATTCAAGGTGAAACCCAACTCCATGCCCTGCTCATTCTAGACAATCATAATAAACAGGAGATGCTGCTGCTTGGACTCCCTGCTGAAGACTGGCAATTTCCTGGCAGCCCTTACTGTCTCAAAACACACAAGTTCTCCAAAGACAAAGCAGCCAGCAGCACCTTTCCTTTCTGGTGGGAAAGATCTGAAAGCCACAGCAGCTGTGCCCTGAGCAAGCAGAGGCCTCTGGATGAGAGAGTCTCCATCAGCAGTCACTTGGGGCATTGCATGTTTGGCCATCTCACCTTTGCCTTTCTGTTGAGTGGAACTCCAGAGACAACATGTTCATAGAACAAAAGCCCTGTGCAGCTCCTGACTGGCACCAGGACCCAGCCAGGCTCTGGGTGTGTGTGATTCCATGGCCATGACACCACATCATGGGACAGGGTGAATTCTCCAGCACAAGAGGCTGCTCTGCCTTACACTGAGCATGCTGGGCATCACTGAGTGCAACAGCAGCAGCCAGCTCAGCACCCTCTCCTCCAGCTCAGAGAGGTGCAGGCAGTGTAACCTCCTGACTGGGACAGGAATGTTCTGGGCTGGAGCAGAGATAGGGAGGAAGAGTTAAGAATCTAGAGAAACAGCTGAGAACAATTGAGTCATGGCATCCAAGACAATGTTTCCTGGATGGATTTTTCTCCAGTTTGCCATCAGAAAACAAAGCCTGGAGATAAGAACAGAGCAGAAGCAAAGGTGCTGCTTTACCTTTTATCAACATCTGCTACTGCTGAATAATTTCTTTGCAGAGTAGCATGTGCTGCTGCAGTTGCTGGATTACAAAAATCCTTCTGGCACAATAGATTCTTCCTGTCCAGTGTATTTGCCTGCAGCTCTGTATTGCCAAGCTGAAGCTCTTGGGCCCTGCAGAGAAGCCTTAGCACCTCCTGCTGATCCTCACCAGTGATTTGTCTGGGGAAAAATCTGAGAAGCTTTTTCCTTGGCATTTGCTAAGTGCTGCTTCAGCTCTGTCTGAAAAAGGTAGGGGTTTGCCAAGGCAGCTCAGCTTCTTAGGGTAACAAAGGCATCTGAGCAATTCTCTGCTGTCTCTATCATGCTGAGATTGAAGTAAAATCAAGAAAAACTATTTTGTATCTTGCTTGTTTTAGTACCAGCCACCATATTTCAGTCATGTCAGATGTATATAGATGCAGAATCCTTGCCTAGAGGATCTCCCAAATATTAACCACCAAAAAAAGAAAATCACCAAAGGTAATTAGCAACACATGGAATGACCAGTGAATGGCAAACCCTTGACATGGGAAGAATTAGCTCAGTGGGTCAGAGGATGGTGCTAATAATGCCAAAGTTGAGGGTTTGATCCCTGTATGGGCCATTCAGGTTGGACTTAATCATCCTTGTGGATCCCTCCCAACTCCCAGTATTCTGGGATTCTGTGAATTAGCTCACTTACAGGTGCACAAGCTCAGGGGGTGCTTTTCCCTCATCCTAAAATCCACAGAGACAGAGGCAGGATGCAAACATCAGTGCTAAGCTGCTTCCTTCAGCAGCCTGAAGTATTTAGGAGTCAGGTGCCCCACTGCTTTTATGGTGCCAGCACAAATCCACGTGCACCTCTGAGCTGTGCTGCTGCTGTCCTGCCCTCAAGCACCCATCAGGCAGAGGCCAGACTGGCAACCCTGAGGGCACCTGCCCCTCCTCACCTTCAGGGCCACCATCCTGCACTGTTCTGCCAGCAGCAGGTTGATCTCTTCTCTCACTACTGTAACTTCCTGAGGTTCATGTGAATCCATGACATCCCTGTCTTCCTCCTCAGTGTTTCCTCCTTTCTCCTCTTTTGATGGCACATCATCCCTGCATGCACCCACAGCCTTCTCTGATTCCCAGCTGCCAAAAGAAAAAAAAAAAAAGAAAGGAACTTCTGGGACATAGTGACATAGCTCTAGTGATGCATAGCCCTCCATTGTGCCTGCCCAGACTCTTCTTCCATGACAACAGCAGAATTAATTAGTCCAGGCTGCTCAAACCATGCAAAAGAACACAATTACCTTCCTCCCTTTGCTATGTGATCTTTCTGTGGAAAGAACACCCCAACACAAATTACTGCCTATTCACAGGTACTTATTGAATATCTTTAATGTCTTCAAGATTGTTTTAACCATAAATGACCCAAACCCTAAGGAACCAGAACTTCTAGTACCCAAAGGATGTCCACAAGATGTAAAGAAACTTTTTACAGGCAGAACAAGGGGGAACAGCTTCAAACTGACAGAGGCAGGGTTAAGATTAGATGTTAGGGAGAAATTCCTTACTGGAAGAGTGGTGGGGCACTGGTGAGGGTTGCTCTGAGAACCTGTGGATGTCCCATCCGTGGAAGTGTTCAAGGCCAGATTGGATGGGGTGTGGAGCAACCTGGTCCAGTGGAAGGGGGATTGGAATGAGACGATCTTTAAGGTTCCTTCCAACCCAAACCATTCTATGATTCTATAAAATTTACAGAGGCATTAGGTGGGCGACTAGTGCTAGGGAACTGACACCTACTTATGAGTTTATCCAGAACAAAAGGATGTGGCTGCTTTTTCTAGCATGGAATCATGCCTAGAGGCACTGCATCCAAATGGAAACCACTTTGAAAGCACCAAGGGACTGGACCAGGGAAGGACCAATCCAGTCTGTGCTTCCACACAGTTTTTCCCTTCAAACAAAAGTTCAGAATTAGGCCCAAAAGAGGTGAGACATCTCCATACTTTAGTCATGAGCCTGAACTTGATGCTCTGTGTGCTGGTTGCCTTATGGAACTATAGCTTCTCCTGGTGAGTTTGGAGGTCCAAGAATACATCATGTTGGAAGCTAAGGAGGTTCTCACTCAGTTGTTAGGAGGTACCTGCAGGTATCCACATGCAGCTCAGTGTTGGTGTTTTCCAGCTCCATCAGGCTGTGGCAATCTCTGCTCTATGCAAACCTCGATCAGCTGTGCCCTCAAAGTGTTCATTACTTGGCTGCTGTGTGCCTCAGGCCCTTGGTGCCTCTCTGCTGCAGAAGACATTTCTGATCTGAAGTTAGGCCAGGTGAAATTCTGTGAAATCCCTCCAAAACTACTCTGGGACCAGGCTACATGTTACAAGTGATTCCTTTATCGGACTCTGCTTCTCTCTGCAGTCTTGTCAAGTTCATTATGTGCTGAAGAAATCTGATACAGCTTTATGACTGCATTATTAGCAATAACTAGGGCTCATTGCTATGCTCTTGTGAATATAAAGGGGAAACTGCATTGCAGAGAGATCTCTTTTGCCTTTGCACACACCAAAAGGAAAAAGGTATCTGTTTCTTTTCTAGAAATAACCTTGGCCATTGGTAGCAGAGGTCTATTATATCTCATGTATAGTCTGCCAGAGAATTTGACTATTTTTATTTCATTTCTTGCCAGATTCACTGACAAAAGGAACAATCCCTGGGGCAGAACAATCAGAGTTTTAAAATCTTCACCCTGCCCATCTCTCTATTTTTTTAAATTACATTCAATGGACCATAGAGCAGAGCTTGGTGTCCTGACACAGCCTCAGAGCCCGCGGTGACGCAGGCTACAAACTCGGTCACCTCTCTGTGAGAGACAGGACTCCCCACAGCAAATGCCACCATTTGATATCAAATATCTTTTCAAGTGCAAGTTTGAGAAATTTAACACATTTTAAGGCTGAAGGAGATGCTGAGAAGGGTGATACCCAGAGTCACACAGAGAGGCTCATGCAGAAAAACACCTTCAGCTCCCACACCTGTGTCCACTGTCCATCATACTGTGCTTCCCACTGTGCTCCTCTACAAGCATTCCTGAGCCAGCTTCCTCAGCCACGGGAGACCCACCACACACCCCCACACAGCTCCTTGTCCTGCTCTCTTCCCTCCAGAAACCCCAGAGCCTTTCTAGCTCCTGGCTCTACCTTGCAGCAGAACCACAAGCTTGTGGCCCACTGCACTTTACTCCTTCTGCTTCTCATCCCTCTCCCTCAGCTGCTTAATCTCCCCACATCCATACCTGGCATGTCATTCCCTTTCCATTATTCTGCCTCATTTCTTTCACCTTCATACTTCTCATCTACAACTCACAGAGTTTGCTTTCCACTATTTCCTTCATCTACATTTCTTCTCTCACTCACACCTCTACACCAGCCTGCACTGCCCGCTCCTGAAGTTTGTTCTTCCTTCATCCACTGCATCTTCTATTTCCACTTGCAAGCTTTTAGTCATAGAATCATAACATGGGTGGGTTGGAAGGGATCCTAATGCCTGTCTCATTCCACACCTGCTGTGGGCAGGGACTCTTTCCACTATCCCAGGGTGCTCCCAGCTCTGTCCATCTGGACACTTCAAGGGGCAGCTACAGCTGCTCTGGGCACCTGTGCCAGGGCCTCACCATCCTCACCAAATCTTTAAGGCCCACCTCCTTGGCAATTGTTTGTTCTGGTACTTGTGTTTTGCTGGTTTTTGCTCAATAGGCAGAGATCATGGTCATTTGAGATTCTTCAAAGGAGGCACTGGCTGGGCTGATGTGTGCAATCATAACAGTCCTGCTGTTGCCCCCTAAGGATCCTGGAGAGATGCAATGTTGATGTGGTAATGTGGATGTGACAGGGTTTTATTGTTCAGGGGCAACGGCTGTGGCTGGGTACCCTGCAGTTCATTGAGATTCTGGTGGAGAATCCCAATTAGGAGAGAAGGAAGTGCTGGTAAAAGACCATTCATTAGGCACTCTCTCCTTCAACAGTAAAATCAATAAGTAATTAACTTGCTACAAAAGAAGAATTTTTGCAAGAAAATCACAATTTACACAAATGCACTGGCAGTGTCTCAATTCTGCTCACAAAAGGAGCCTGCCTTTCCCTCCATATCTCCTTCTCCCCACTCTCCTCTAGAAAACACATCTGTCATGCAGCAGCAGTGAGAGCTCAGCACCAAGGCTTGAGGCGAGGTTCATAAATGAGGCTGTAAAGTATCCATAAAATAACCAGCATGGCAAAGAGCATGTCTGCAACTTTTCTGATTTCCTAAGGGAGAGACAACTCATGACAGCACACAGTCACTCTCACAGTCTCCTTCCTCCTGCCCCCTAAAAATTTATTGTCCAATTTCAGCCAAATCTTATAGAAGGGATGAAACATTCAAAGGCATTAAGTTAATTTAAAAACTCACTGGTCACCTGTGAGCTTAGAGATGTATGATCCACATCTACAGAATTTCTTTAACTCTATAGAAGCTCCTTCCTTAATCCTCTGAGAGGCAAAATGAGCAGGTCTTTCCTGTTCTGCTAAGGACACAGAGGGCAGCAGCAAAGCCCAACAGCCACCTGAGCATGTTTCCCCAAAAAACAATGCTTGGCTTCCTATTGATTTTGTCCTTCACCCCATAATTTCTCCAGTTACTCCAGAGTCTCACCCCAAGTGACACTGCCTGCGGAGAGAGACAGTGCGTGCCATCCAAAAAGGGTGACAAGAGGACTGGCAGATGGGCAGACAGGCAGGTTAACTGCTCACCTAGGTGTTCAGAGCTAGAGCTGGAGTCTAGAAATGGTTTCTACAGCTACATCTGTTCTCCTGAGATCAGCCTCCAGCATTGCACAAATGCCCTTATCACCTCCTCCCTTTTAATGGGAAGATTTGTCTCTATTGAATTCTACCTTAATTGACTTTTCTAGCATGGCAGCTTCACTGTTACTTTAGCATTTAAGTGAGGTCCACACTTCCCAATGAGAATGGTATTTTAACTCTTCACCCTTATCCTCACAGCAAGCACTTAATTGGCTCCGTATTTGAGGTTTTTACAGCTATGTTTTATTCCTCTGGAGCAGAACAGCTACAGGGACTGCTTTACCTGTTGGACTGTATGCAAAAATGGTTGCACTGAAGCCAGAAATGACTCCTTCTATCAGGCTCTTTGTTGTAAACATATATACTTCCTCCTAATTCAGTCAAAAAAAAGCACAAACTTTTGGTCAGGCATAACAGCTGTCCAAATGATCTATACCTAATTACATTCCCTGTGATTTTCTCACTATATTTTAGAAATTTCCTGGGCTTTGGAAGGATTCACGAGCTGTTTGAATTCTGATACATCATAAGAATGAGCAGAAAAGCTCAGAGGTTTATTGAATTTTCTAAAGGCAGGCAAGATGCAGGAGCCTACTGAAAGAAATATCCTTCAATATCATTATTTTATTGGACTCTGAACATGAAATGCTTTGGGTTTTTTGCATCTGCTGAAGAAAGGAGTAAATTCACTCCCTGACCTTTATTGAAAAGTGCCACTGGGCTTCCAAAAATGTCTTAGGTAGCATGCAAGGGTAAAGTTTGATGTGAAAGAGAGCACAGGTGGCTGAACTGCTGTGAGAAGCAAGGCTACAGTCACATTGTGATCACAAAATGCAGGCATTGATTAAATCCTGCCAGTGCACCTTTCCCCAGTCTGCAGAACAGCTCAGTGAGGGCACCAGAGCTCCCCTCACGAGCCTGTGAAACCACAGAGGCCAGGGAAGAGCTGTGGGAGCAACAGAGCCAATGTGACAGTGACCTCGTTCACCAGAGACCTTGGGAGACAAGGTCACCCTGGCAAAAGGAAGTCCCCCTGGGGAGGGAGAGGCACAACAAGCACCACGCATCTCCCCCACTTTGGCAAAAGGAAAACCCTCACAGCCCTCTCACCTTCAGCACTTCTGTCTGGGTGGCAAGTGCCCTCTGGGCTGTGTTCTGTTACCCCACCAAAAACATTTCTCTAAGCAGGGAAAACAATTCGAATGTTAAGCCTTTTAAAAAAATTAATAAATGGAAGGTTATTACCTGGGTTGCTGTGTGGTCAAAACCCGTGTCAAATACAAATTTTTTCCCTCAGGATCCGTTAGCTCACGAGATGCCATCTGGGACTCAGCTTGGATCCATCAGGACCAGTCTCTGTGATGGGATAAAGCCAGAGGGAGAACCACTAGGTCTGGGTTTGGGTAACAGCCTGTTGGGATTCCTCACAGCACTATCCTCGGCCAGAGGAATGCTGCACCACAGCTGTGCCTGGAAAACGCTGCTGCACACAGGGCTGAGGCCGACAGACTGGGTTTTGCAACTGGTGTAGCAACTCCTGCAGTCTGGAGAGCTGCAAAATCCTTGGAAGGGTCACTGAGCAGTGAAACAGTCACTGGCATTGGGTAAGAGCAGAGCCTGCAGGAACAACAGAGCCCAGGCAGGCAGGGAGGGAAGGACAGCACCTCTTACCTCAATTTTCAGCTAAGATTCAGGCAGAGGAGCTGTGAAAGAAGCTAGTCAGGATCCTCAGCAGCGAAATTGCCTGAAGCCTTTTGTGCAGAAGGATTGAGGGAAATATCTGCATTGCTCAAGGACAGAAACTTCATTCCGTGTCTGGCTTTTATGAAGGAAAAAAGCAAAGTTGAGAAAGGAGCTGCAGCAGGTTACAGAATGGTTCTGTTTCCTCTCAGTCCTGCAGGATTTATTTCAGTACAGGGTTATCACCATGTATAGTTACTGTTGAGAAAGGGGTTCTTTCTCCTCCACTGAGAGGGCTCACAAGGAGATGCTCAAGGGAAGGACAGAGAGCCCTGTGCCTCCTTCTGCAGAGCAGTTTTAATGCTCTCTCAGGTAAACAGATTGGTAGATAAGCAATTAGAGTTTGTCAGAATAACCCCACTGGTGCCCCAGGAGAGAGACAAGTGTCCAGGACAAGTGCCCATGGGGTTCAGGAAACTTCAGAACACTGGGGTTTCTTTTTCATTAGCATTTCCAGCTAAATTCCAAGTGCCTAATGAATAACTCTTTGACCTGCAAGTTTTCAATAACCAGAACTACTTCAGTGTTGGTTTTTTTAATTATTTCATTTTCACTGGTCCAGATCAGCCTTTAAGAGCTGAAGCAACACAAGAACAAACTGCAAAGGGAACTCCTGGTTTGTCCTTGGTGGCAGCATTTGCCTGCATAAGACAGACTGACACATAATCACGTGCACAGGCAAGTGTGACAGGCGGGAGCAGAGCCAGGAGAATGAGGTCAGCCTGTTTCCTTGAGAAGTTTGTCCTGAAACACTTTCAGGCCCCTTTCACTGAGCTCATGTACATTTTGCTCACAGCGTATCCACGCATCCAAGAGTCTTCCTTTTCCAACCTGGGGCTAATGCCTTGTTCAACTAGCAGTATTCTAAAAGCTCAAACCTTCTGCTGTTTCATAGAGGCATTAAAATATAACAAGCCACAAGCAGAGTCAGTTTTGAGTAAGGATTAATAAGCAGACAGAGGCAGTTCTAAATGAGTTCAGCTGGGAGTAAAAATAGCATGGAACATGAATGCAAATCAAAATAAACCAGGAAATTTATGTACTTCAACTGCCCAGTCAATTAATTTACTTCCATAATTACAGTTATTTGCATTATTAAGAGAAAAGCATTCTCATGGACAGAAGTTACTCAGACTAATGTAATGCACATTTCCTTCCCATATTTCCATTAGAGAAAATAGATCTTGGGAAAGATGATGCGAGTCTGAATAAGCTGTATAAAAATAAAGCTGATATCCTTGTGAGATTAATGGTTGCTTTAAAATAGAAAAGGAAAAAAAAAAAGGTTATTTCACAAGTAAGGTGCTAAACAAAAATTGCATTTGTAATCCATAAAGGAGGAAGAAAGATTCATGCTCCCTTTGCTTCTAAGGGCTGCTACCATGTGATTTTTGTGTGGAGACAAGATATATTGTGTTCAGGAAGGGTTCAGAGAATGATCAGCTGAAGCACAATAAAAAATAATGGGATTTACATTGAAAATTAAATAACAAAGGCACAATAAAAATATGTAAATAGATACAGCAATGTAGAAGAGGTAAGCGGGAGCCTCCTGCCATTCCTGCCTCTTAGAGGGATAAGCAAGCAGTGGAAGATGCAGAACTGGAAAAAAAGAAAGTGCCACTGCATGGGCAGCTGCATCACTGCTGTGTCTCAGGAAAGGCAGGAGTTTTGCAGGATTTGAAGGCAAGGGCTTGCACGTGAACCGGAAGAGCCAGAGGCTCATGGTAGCCCATGGGGTACCTGGCAGAGTCCCTGGTGTCCATCATGGGAACTCCCCTGTGCCCAGGTACAGCCCCCCAGAGCTCCCCTGTGCCCCAGGTACAGCCCCAGAGCTCCCCTGTGCCCAGGTACAGCCCCCCAGAGCTCCCCTGTGCCCAGGCACAGCCCCAGAG
>VWYI01026790.1:15664-32778 GCA_013399455.1 Anthoscopus minutus
CCCCAGAGCTCTCCTGTGCCCCAGGTACAGCCCCCCAGAGCTCCCCTGTGCCCCAGGCACAGCCCCCCAGAGCTCCCCTGTGCTCCAGGTACAGCCCCAGAGCTCCCCTGTGCCCAGCTCCCCTGCTCTCCCACTCTGCAGGCAATGGGTGCAGCTCCCTCCTCCTCCTCAGCATCACTGAGGGCAAAGGGCCACCTGCACACACAGGCACAGGTGGGTTCTGTGTGCTGAGGCCACCCAGAGCTCCCTGCAGCAGGGCTCAGCTCTGGGCAAGCACCAACTGCAGTCCCAGCTCCTTGCTGTGTCTCTTCTGCTCACCAAACTCAAAACAGAAGAGCTTTAAAGCCTAGAGAGTTTAATGAAGTTTATAAAATTTAAACTAGTCCATTCTTCCATTATTTGCACTTTTATCTTGACAAACTTTCCTCCCTCTGCCTCTGTTTCTGTCTCTAACACAGCAGGACTCCAACTGATTGACAGGGAAGGTGGCAGAGGGAACTCAGCTGTGTCATTGCTGCAGCCAGCAGGAACCTTTGGGGGTCTGGGACCGTGGTAGCTTCAGTTGTAGAGCTGAGCACAATTACAGGTTCCCCTGATGTTCCCAAAACACTGATTAAAGTTACCCATGACAAAGAAAGGGAATTGCATTTCACTAAGTAGCCTTTTTGTTTAATCCCAGGTAACAATCATTATGAGCCTGTTCAACCAGATCAGAGCAAGTTGGCCCTGATCTGTGCAGGTCCCACAGGGTTCCTCAGGAGCTGGAATTCATCTAGAATTCATCACAGGACTGGAGTGATTATAAAGTAGAAATTAAGGGGCAGTGCCTTGTGCCACAATCAGTCAGAAACACTCTGCTCTGTTTGAAACACACATAATTTGACTCAAAGATTTAAAACACAGTGGCACAGCCTCTGTCAGCATTAATAACAGCCAGAGCACGTGTGCTTGAGCCTGGTTAATGTACAGGTGAAACCTCAGAGGAAAAGCTGCTGTGGGGTTAATGGGGCCCCCTGAAGCTGGGATTGTGCTCTGGCCCTCACTCACTGTGGGTGAGTGGCACAGTCCCAAAGCTGTGTGCCTGGCAGAGGGTCTGTTTGAAATTCCACCTAAGAATTGCCTTTGGGATCTCAGATAATAACAAGAGATTTGAAAAATTCTATTTTCACCTTTCCATGGTTGTTTTTGCTCTCATAAAACAGTGACATTACTTTTGCAGCTGCTGGCAGAAGAGCTGATGCTGCTAAAACATTTCATAGTGCACTGGAATGATGCTGTACCCAGCGAGCACTTATCAAAACAGACTTGTTCTACAGCCCCACCAGTCACAAGCAACTGGTTTCTATAGGAACCAGATTTATCTCCACAATAATGAGCCATGGACCGATCAAATGAGGGTTTCACCAACAGCTCCCAGTCTCAAGCAGTGTAGTAGACAATTTTAAGTAGCTGCAGCAGCAGTAAAGGAACATTTCTTCACTATGAACATCTCAGGGTACCAGGTGAGCTCCCTAGTTTTGGACAGCTTTTAATATTCACAAGAATAAGTTAATTGCAGTTTCATCAGCTCTCTAAAGAGGGCTGAGGGACACTGCTATGAGTAGCTCATTCCTGCATCTCTTGAAAGCATTTAAAAATATTATCCTGTACACCATAATCCCCAATTCTACAGGAGGTGGAATGGATCCTGCGAGTCTCTTGGACAGCCTTGAACTCCAGAATGGTCCAGTTAATCACTGCATCTGGGAGCCCCAGCCACTGGGGGTAAGAAAACAAACCCAAATGAGCAGCATGTGGAGCCAGGTCACACCAAGTACTAAGGCTTTTCCTTGCATTAGAGAGGAATGCAAGGTATTCCACATATTATTGACTTTCTTTTAAGCGATTCCAGTTAGAGCAGAGGTTTCTGTGTCCACCCCAATCCTGTTTCAGCACACTGTGAGAGCAGTGCTTCAGTTTAACTGAGAGGCATGGGGTTGAAGGTTAAAACTTGGGAGAGGATTACATTTTCAAAGCATTCCTCTTACTGGGATCAACACAGAGATGCTGAGGCCCTGCAGGAATTGTGAGGACTCTGGCAGGGCTTTAATCCCAGCTGCTTTTGGCTGCTTACTGTCAATCTGTCACTCAGGTCCCAAAGAGATGGGGACAATGAGGATCACTGTGACACCACCAGCACCTGCCAGGTGACCCAACCTCACTCACCCTACTGCACATTTTCTCTGCACATTACTTATACACAACTTACCTTTAAATCATGCACAAATAGTGCAAGTCTGGCTTTTTCCCACCCCCAGGGAGCCCAGGTACACCAGGAGTTGATGCATTACAACTACACATAAGAAAAAAGCCCCACAAGATCACCCTTTGTATTCATCACTTGACAGTAAAGGAGTCAAAACTTAGAGCAAGGCTCAATGAAAAAATATTAGAATTTAAGAAGTTAAAACTTAGTATCGGAAGTGACCAAAATTTGTTCTGTGAAGTTGCATTGCTGTAGATAGTTAAAAGGTCATGAGAATATTTATTACAAATTCAAAATAAAAGAGTGAAGACAAGCCCTGGATTATATGAATTACCCCAGTTAATCCTGCTATTTAAGAGCAATTATTAAAAATACTTAAAAAAAACCAAGGAGAGATACTATCTTAATGCTTAAGGTTTGTTTCCTTTCCCACCCGAATTCTGGACCCTTAAGGGCACTCAGTGGAGGTACAAGTGCTGGGAGAAGCCTTTTTCCTCACCATACACAGTTTTAGGCAGTACCTACAAACCTGCTCCTGCTTTGACCGTCCTTCTGCAGCCCTTGCAAAGGGAGCTGAGGCATTTGTGCATTGGTCATCACAGCAAATTTACCTGATGACAAAGTAAGTGCTGAGAACATCCCTGTCCCTTGGCCACCTGCAGCTGAGTGGGGCTGTCCCACCCAGGTGTACAAGTGAGCCCTGGGCTTAAGGAAAGCTTCCAAGAGTGCTCACCTTGGAATTTCCCTGCCCAGCCCAGGAGAGGAGACAGGAACATCCTCATTCTCCAAGGGCAAGGAACAGGCCAGCCTCTCTCACTGCTCTGACAATGCCCAGTTCTACTCACAAATATAAATACAGAGAAGCTGCTGCCCCAGCTCTGAGTACAGTTCTCTGCCCTGAGCTTGGAGGGCTTTGGAAATGGAACCAGGTACTGTAAGAGGGAACAAAAAGCATGTGCACAGAGCAGTGCTCTGGAAGTCTGCAGTTTTCACTGTAGTAAGATGCAGCGAGCCAGTTAATTCCTGAGGCTTTTATCAGTTTGCAAATGGTTCAAGAACCCAGTAATTTTCAGTCACTCCACCACCATCAACAGGTCAACGTGACAGATCACTGAGCTGTACCATATTGTAAAAAACCAAGCAACCACAAAGCAACACAAAGCCAGAAGGGCCATGAGGAACTGAGATTTGAAACAAATCTGAAGGAACCATTATCCAATACAGCAACACACTCTTATTACTGGGTGATGTTTGACTTTGATCATTCAGGGAAAGACTCCCTACAAACAACATGTAGCCAGCCTGGTTTTAGTATAGGTCTGCTTTTATTTCCATATTCAGCTCCTTGAGGGAGACATCCTTTCACAATCTGAAAGGAGGAGGGTATAGCCCACTGTAGTGCTGCTTCAGCACACTAAAACACATCATACGAAAAATGGTTCTGGTGACTTTTCCCCAACCCAAACGAACACTGGGGACCCCCAGTGCCCTGGGGACACAGAGAGAGTCCTGGAACCCAAACATTGTGTGTGAGACAGGGGTGCACTGGTGAATCTCACCTCACTGGCAAGAGGCAAAAACTGCCAGCTGGCAAGGACTGCACGGGAATCAGGAAGTAAATACTGGTAGTAGTGGATTTAAAAAGAAAAAAAAAATAATAATCAAACCCTAGAAAAAAATAATATAAATTTAAAAGCAGTGCCTTTCCTGTATCTCACTGCAGTAGGCAGCAAGACTTAAAGGCACTACAATGTGTTAGAATGGAGAAAATCTGGTGCATCCACCCTTCCAGAGTGCAAGAATATGGATTAAGAATTCCAAAGTTGATATAGGCTTTTGGAAAACAAACAAACTTCTTTTCAGCACAAGATCTGGTGGAGCTGCAGAAAAACAAAAAAAGAGGCAAGTTAGTTACTGAGCTTTTATACAAACAGCTCAACCTCAGAAGCTGAGCTGGTGAAAGGCTACATCAGCTTGTGTTTCACCTCTTCTTAAATGTGGTTTAAATCCATACACTAAGCAGCTTCTCTCCCTTTTCCTTCCATAAAAAGATCTCCCATGTATGGAACACATAAGCCAGACCCAAATATAGTCAAAGGTATCAAGGCTACTATTTTTCTACAGCTCCAAGAGGCACATGTTGTACCTGAGCTCTTTAGATATCTGGAAGCTGAGGAACTGCAGGGTGACTCACAGCTGCATATTTCCAGTCTCCCCTTCCCTTCCTTAAGTGAGATCCTAAACATGACAGAGAAGGAACCCACTGCAAGTTTTAAATCCTGTCAGTGCCTGTGAAAGTATTTTTCCTCCTCAATACAATGTCAAGCTCACGTAAGGACATTGCCTACAACAGGGGCTAGAAGTAGCCTCCATTGCCAACATAAAATGCATTAAATCACAAGAAGAAGCTGGGAAAAACACTGAATTAAATACAAGATTTCCTATCACACCATGCCAGTCAGTATACAAAAATCTGCTACCACGTGAATTCTATCCAACTTTTCTAGAAAATCAGCCCACAGATAAATGCTGTATATTCTTTAATACAGTATTTAAACTCTGTCCAGTCTTGGACTAACATGCAAATCTCCCAAAAGGCAAAACTCCTCTCTCATATCAACTACAATTCTGCCTACTGACAGAACTTACAGGTCTGCAACACTGTTCATAGGCTGACCCTGATGCTGTTGTGGGTTTGATCTCTCTGGCAAGACAGGATGTACAGAGTATTCAGTACAACTCACAAATCTTACTGTCTGCAATTACTTTTTAAAAAACCTTGTCTTTCCTAGCCACAGAAAAAACATAAACCAACTCAGAGATCAACAGATTCACCAGTGCAACAGACAGACCTAACTTCCTGAAGCAAATTGTCAACTCTATAGCAATGCTTGACAGTTTCTCTCAGAGTTATGTTATCTTACCACAGTTTTATTAATTACTCTGGTTCTGCAAGGGTAATAATTTCTTCATTGATAAAAAATTCCACAGTCTCCTCTTCCCAGTCATCAACATTGCTGTCCAGCTCATCTGTGTCTACCCCTGCAATGGAGAAAACATCAACACTGAACACAACAAACAAGGCAGCAATGGAATGATTTGATACTCTTGGCAAAAAAGAGCACTGAAACAAGAGTTAAAGAGGTATTTGATACTTTAAATCATAACAAGTACATGTGAAATTTATTCAATGAAATCCAAGGCATTACTGTCTCCTATTACAGTTTTATCCCAAGGTCAAGCCAATGCCTTTTTCCCCCACCCCCTTAAATCCTGCCACGATTCAGGATAAAAAGGTACAAAACCCCGCAGAGAACAGGGGGCTGCCTTCAGCAGGAAGCAGAGGGAGAAGAGAAGGGGCCGAGGCCCCGAGGGAGGCGTGGCAGTGTGCTCTGCCCCGCCCTGGCTCTCACCCCCGCGCAGCTCCAGGCGCTCGTTGCGCTGCTCCATGTACAGCTCCTGGGCCGTCTTGCGGTACTTGCGGAACTCCTCCATCATCGTGCGCCGCCGCTCCACCAGCTCCTGCAGGGCCACCACAGCGGCTGCTGAGCCACAGCCACACCACACCCACACCCAGGCATTCCTGAGCCAGCCAAACTTTGCTGTCAGAAACACCTTCTACTGACTTAGAGAGAAAAAGAGTCTTTTCTCTAATCAGAATGCTGCTTTGGCGAGGTGTTCTTTTATCTAACTGAAAGAGCTTTTCTGAATTTAAGCACTGGCTAATGCAGCAACATGCTAAGAACTCCCAAGTTGTATCATCTTTCCTTAACGAGGTAACACCAGCTCCTCTCCAGGCTCTTTAGAGTAGCATCTCTCTGAACCACCCACTGGACTAATTCTAACCCTCTGGATCAAATGAACACTTGTGATACAGGAAACATAACTTACATACCATCCCTACAAACTAAAGATAAGCCACAAGAGTTCAATCTAGAATACATTTCAAAAGTGTCTTGCCTTTGAAGCTTTGGACTGGCTCAGGCGATCCTTCTGCTCAAATATCTTGGAGTATTTCTTCAGGTCCTTCTTAATTTGCTGTAAAAGAGGAAATTTTATTTCAACTGGAGTATCAGACTACCAATTACAACAACCATCTTCTCTAAGAACTCCATGGTAGGCCTAAGCAGGCTATGCCCTTCTGAAAAACATCTCTGTTAGGCAATTTCTCTTCACCATAATTTTGTTCCTCCTGCCTTATAGATAATGTGAGTACTTCTGTACATATACAACTAGCAAAGTCCAAAGAACAAAATTCAATTTATACTTCCTTATACCCCTTCATCATACCCTAACTGTAAGAACAACTGGTAACCACTTCTATTTCAAGCTTATAATGCAGTTAATATCTGCAGACATTCCCAGAAGTGAGGTCCCACACAGCAATGTGTTTACTCACACACTCAGGGCAGAAGGCAGTTGTGTAACAAACCTCATCCTCAAGAAGAGGGAGTATACCAAGTATGATTTATACACAAAATCCATGTCAGCACAAAGTCCTTGGAATACCCTACCTTTATCTGATCCTCGCTGAGCAGGGTAGCTGGTCGTGGTCTCCAGAGCAGCTGACAGAACCTGTCTTTGTTGTTTTTCTGAAGCAGACGGCCTTGGAAGGTCCATAACCAATATGCATTGTCCACCTGGAAAGGCAGTGCAGCAGCTCAGCCAAAATAAGCTTTAACTTAACACTGGAGTGCTCAGAAATTAATGCTTAAAACTGTGCTGGAGGTTAAGTCATTTGACAAGTAACAGGTGTTAATTTTCTCTTCCTAATCAACAGCCCTTTCCAATACCACTGGAAAAGGAAGTTGGGATGGGGAAAAGAGGTGCATCAGTACCTTGTGGCTCCACCAGGACACAGAGGTGACAATGTATCTGCCCGTGGGGTCCCACTCCACGTCCGAGGCTGTGTAGTGCTCCGCGATGTTCATCATGGTGCAGTCAGAGGTGTCAACAAATGCTAAGGCACCATTCATGCTGCACAGGCAAAACAAGACTCTGCTTTACACACCAGCACAGCCTGGGCTTTTAACAACATTCCACAGGCTGCATCTCTACAAATCCTCATTACAAACAAATTCTCACAGCAGCCAAGAGACAGGTTTGTACCAGTCTCTGTGGAGGGAAAGGAATGCGGTGCATAGAAACAAAACTCCACCTAAGAACAACATTTCTGTTTCCATGCTCAGGGACCCTTGAGAATACAAATAAAATGTCACAGTAAAAACATGCTCTAGGCAAGCTACAGCCAAAAGTTTAACAATCATATGCTTAGACATAGTAGTGAAGAAGAGATTAAATATTTCTGACAACAGCAGTGCTTGTTTAAAAGCACATGGAAGGAAATTATTACTCGACTGGTTAACAACAATAATTTTCACTTGCTCTAAAGAGCAACTTTCTTGATAATTCTTTCACAAAGAAGCACTGTGACTAACAGGTACTGCCCATGAAAGGGCACAAGATGACAACAAATGCATCACAAGAGCCACAAGGATGTCCAGACTGGATTGGCTCAGAGCCAGTATTTAACTCAAACAGCTATAAGGTGTTTCTAAATATCCACTTTTCTGTTGAAAAATGCATTCCTCGTTTGATGTGGCAAAAATAGGAAGTGAAAGCTGCAAAGGACTAAGATACATCATGAAGTTGCATCTCTGCTCTGCCTTTTCTTTTGCACAGCTCTAACAGAGTAACAGCAATCAACACTGACAGGGACACCAAACACTTCTTGGTAAGATACTGTAGATCTTTTCCTCTTTTAAAACCAATGTGGTGGTGTTCAGCAACCTGTTTAACACTCACCTTCTGAGGCCAGCCAACACTACAAACTGCCCCTGGGGACTCCAGAATATCGTGTTTGCCTGCTGTTTGTCAAATGTTTCTGAAAATAAGCAAGGCAAATTCAGAAAAATATCTCAATCCAATGCCAGCAATTACAACCACCAACCCCACTAATTTCTCACAAAACATCACAAACAGCTGCAATTCTGAGTTTATTGCATCTACTGCTATGCAAAATCTTTACTATCTGCACTTGTCACTTGTTTTTCACTTACTTATGAGCTCTATTTTCCCATTGTTTTTAACATGGTAAAAGGAAACTGAAATTCGTGGAGTTTCTCCATGTAACACAGCAAACTTGCTTCCATTTGGTTCCCAAGCAAAGGCTATGATGCTTTCTGTAACAAGAGGAGCCAAAACTCTGGTAAATGACAATACAAGCCTCTGATTTCAAGTAGTTACCAAAGAAAAGTGATATACTGAAGAGAGGGAACCCATCAGTTAACAGACTTTCTTTTAAAACACAGGTTGATAAGGCAATTGCAGGAAGTTAGAGGAAGTTTTCTAACTACGGCTCTAAGTCTTCCATCATCTACAAAATACATTCATATTATCAGCCCTACCAGTTTTATCAATGACACATTTTCAGTTCTGTCATTTTCAAATCAGTCACAAGCATGAACAGCAACTGAAGTTTTGATTTCTCATTTTAACATGAGACATTCTGCAACATTAAATTCCAGCTCTTTTCCAAAGGGTTAAATTCCTAATTCTGTCATGTGTTGACAAGAATTTCTAAGAAAGACACAAGCATCTCCACAGAAAAGTTCAAAAGTAAGGAAATACTTGGCATTACCTTTCATTTCCACCACATCCACTGGCACCTGCTTCTCCCTCATGCGGAATATTTCAAAGTTGGTCACTACTCCCTGTAAAGGCCAAAATCAGCTCATTACCCAGCACAAAAACAGCAGAGTAAATCATTTTATCACTAGACATAGAAGGACAATTCCACTATTAGCCTGTTAGGACAAAGGATGAGAGTGTGTCATGGTTTATTCCACTAATGAGTGCAGATAAATAAAATATGCCTCATTACCAAAAACATTCAGTTACTCTGAAAAATAACTTCAGAATTGTAGAAAAGTATTTTTTTCAGACTGTTATAAAATTTAATTAAGACAGATGAACATGTGGCACATTATGCAGCTAGATCTACATTATGTTCAACAGCTGCTTAATTATGAGCAGGAAAAGAGGTGAGGGGCACAGACCTCTCAGAGACCAAGGGGCCACTAAAGTCAAAGTCCTGGATGCTAACATTATATACATTTTGCTTTCCATATGCTTCAAATTCAAATGGAAAAAATTTAAAATAGTTTTGACATGATATAATTTACACTGCCTTTATTTAAAGACAGTACTGTAAGGAAAGGAAACATGAGGCAACACCCAATTTTCCCAACAAAATCAGAATCCATGTACCTGTGTGCCTTTGGGAGTCCTGTCTACCTTCACACACAGGTAGTCCCCGTTCTTCTGCCAGTGCAGTTTACAATCTACTACGTTGAACAAATTCCGCACACGAATTTCTTGTCTAGAAGGCAGCTGCATCAAAGTCACTCTGGCTGGGATGTCTTTGTCCTCAGGCACCCAGAAAGCAATTATGTTACCACCTGGAGACCATGAGAAGTCTCTACAGGAACAAAGTTAAAAATATGGCATTTTAATTTCAGCTAGGTACTACAAGCAGAAATCCCTTTCCTCATAGTACCTGAATGTTGCAAAGATCAACTCTTAGTAATAAAGACAGGCACAGATACATAACTCAGGGCCATTTAATAACCATACCAAAACAGATTTTTAAACAGCTATTTAGATTTGCTATATCTCAGTGCTGTTTCATTAGTACATCTCACCAAAAAGCAAGGGTTACAGAGTAACAGCCAAAGATCTAGGAATAAATGAGCCAAAAAAAAAACCCTATTAAATTTCCATAGAGACCATCTTCTTGCACCTGGGTACACTTAATTTTCTTGTTGCTTTACAGAGATGTACTTTAAAAACTCTCACAGGAGTCAAAGCATCTTGTGCAGACACAGCACACTGCTCTAAGCCAGTACAACCATCTTGTTAGGGAGATATTCCTCAAACTGCATTCCAGTCTGGTTTTGTAGACAAGGAACAGAACTCCCAAGCCAGGCCCTGGATGAAGCTGTACCACACAGAGGATTTCACAGCACAGAATCTACCACCTGTGTTCATCAACAAGTGGAGAGTTTTCCATTTCTTTTTTGCCACTTTGTTTAATTTGATCACCTCAACATGTAAAGCTCTTTGCTCCAGGCAACAGTCTAGAGATTCCTCTTGCCATAACAAATCCCCAGACTAAAAGATTCCAGCTAAAGAGCACAGTGGTGATTAGAAGGGAATAGACTCACCTTATTCCATTGATTTTCAAGCTCTTTTTATCCAACAAACCCATAGACTAAAAGATGAGAAAAGGATGAATTTTTAAGTTAGTAACATTCTTGTATTTACACATATTTTCTAATCTCATTATTATGCAAAAAGGGCAAGAACTTACAGGTGTTTCATAGATGCTGAGGGTATCTGAAGTCATTCGAGCAAAGAATTTACCATCATGACTCCATCTAAGCAAGAAAGAAAAAAAATATCATTGGAACTGCTTTTATATTAAATGAAGTCTGGGACCACAAGTCTCTAACTCTGCTTCTCAACCTACTTAAAAATAGGCCAGTGAGCTGAGTTTTCACAGTGGAATCCTCTCTTCTTTTGGCCAGTCAGAATATCCCAGATGATGATAGCCTGAGGGTCATCCTGTGTGTCCATCAAAGGGCTGAAGGTCACTAAATACCTACAAAAGAAATAATCCAATTCATTATTGAAACTTCATCTAATATTTCAGCACCAGCAGGCTTTTACACAAATAATATTTAAATACCAGACACTTGTAAACAGCAGCTTCTCTAATGGGATTTTTCAGGACAGGGAAAAATAAGAACAGAATGATAAAGGTGGAAAAAGTTTCCTTGGTATCCCTCTGCCTGAAAAGGTTCTAAATTTATATGCAAGTCTTTCCATATTGATGTTACAAGGGAGGGGAACTCACCAAAAACACTGTTACCCATTATACAGTTTTGACATGAGAATAACACTGGTTTCAAACCAAACAAAAATCATTGACCTTATCCAACTCAAACTGCAGGGATGCTGGGCTTCTCCATTAGCAAGGTAAATAATCTCTTCAATACAAAAAAAGCCTAAAACCCAACTTCTTCCAAATGTGTTACTTGAAAACTCAAATGAAAATGCATCTCAGTCATAAAATTATTTTATCCTTCTCTCCAGAGCTCTTTAATATTAAAAAAATCTTAAGAAATTAATTTCAGCACTCCAGATTTGGAGGATGCTGCTCATGCCTCGTGCTTTTGACCCCTTAGCCCCGACTAATGTCAAGCTCTGTACCTTTCACAGGGTGAGAAGTCAATAAGCTGCACTCCTTGGTGACTAAACCTTTGAATCTGCTTGAACTTCTCTCCACCCCAGAGAGCGATGCCCCTCTGGTGGAACGTAGCCAGGTAGGTGCCTTTGGGTGACCAACGGACATAGGTCTCTGTCCACCTCTGGATTTAAAAAGAAAAAGTGCACACAGAAGTTTAACTTCATGCTGTGTCCCTAAAAGGGAAAGACTTTGTAGAAGCATATGTTGTAAATCCCTTTACTAAGTGAACATTTCAGGATCTGTGATAATTGTGGAGTTCTATTTCATGCACATCTTGTACAGTACCTATTCTTCAGGTTGAAAATTGTCAGTTGAGACCTTTTCAACTTACAGATCAAAGATGTTTTTAAGGTACAGTGACATCCTTTGTGTATTAACACTTAAACCCACCTAACACCCTGGATTTCCTTCTTTCAGCCTTAGTAAGAACACACTGTTCTCAGAAGTAAAGGTAAGTATTTCCAATTTCTGAACAACACAGTTCTGGACTTTCAGCTAAGTTAGAGAGATCTCAGCAATACAGACCACAGCTGGAGACCATGGTGATGAGCAAATATTCTCATCATCACAGAGCCAACTTCCTTCTACTGTAATGCTCAATGGTTATTAAGGAAAATGCTCCTGGGTCCTAACAGTTCCCAGCAAGTCCAGTGCCTGCAGCAGACAGGCAGACAGACTAACTCTCCCTTTGTTATGCCATTACCAAACCAGCTATTCCTCTTTAACACCTCTGTGGTCAGCTCAAAAGCAAGGAGTCATCTGAAGCAGCAAACATAAGCACATATTCAGCTCGAATGAATAGTGCTCCTCAAACTCTGATTTTGCTTTCTCAGGTCTTTCTGAATCACCTATAACAGAGAGATGAAGGAAACTAATAGGCATCATGGACCAGTTTAAAAAAAAACCAAACAAACACTAGCACAAACTCTTAAAAAGTTCACTTCACAGTTCTCTTACCTAAGCTGCTAAGTCTAATTCTAAAGGATGTGATTTCACCACTTGCCACAAGGAAGAAAAAATTATTGCAGCAATGGGAAAAAGTCTTTTTTTTTTAATTAAAAAGCTGCAATGTCATAAAATGAAGGAGAATGTCAGTGTATCTGCAATCTCTAGCACTTCCAGGACACTCACTGCTCTGTCCTCAATTTGAACAGGTTCCTTGATGTCATTCCAAAAAATGGATGTCCGGTCCCCTGACTCAAAGATCACACTGTACTGATCCCTACAATCAGGGTCTTCCAACCAGTATCGGAGATTCCCCTGAGAAAAACAGAGCAAAAGATTATTAGTGACTCAAAGGCTAAGTCAACAAGTTCTACAAATCAGTAACTACCTGGGCAGGTGGAAGCTGGTCTTACCAGAGAGGGCAACTTTGGGGTCTTAGCACTGCAAACAAGTTTTTGAAGTGAAATTAAACAAATTCCAATTATTGGATGCTGGAGGCTGAGAGCACACCATAAACAGGTGGACTCCAAGGTGTTTTGATGATGTTTAATACTTATTTTAAACAAGAAGTCATTTAGTATTTGTTTTTTAAAGGAAAAGCAAACTATTCTTTCTTCCACCTGACTATTTACAAAGCAATCTGGAACAAACACCAAAGTTTGCCTCAATTAAGATTATAAAAAGATACTTTTGGAACTCTATTTCTAAATGACTTGTGCAAAATTATTATTCACTCTTAAATAATAAGAGCAAATTATGCTTCACACTCTGTGCAACTATTAAGCAGAAGCACTGAGTTCCTCCCATCACGGCATGAAAGTGAGCATGAAGGAACAGGAACACGTGATCAGCACTGCTATTTACAACACCATTAACACATCATTTCTATTTTCACATGGACATTTCAGCAATGAAGTAACCATTTAATATTAAGCTGAATATTCTTTCCACTTTTCCAAAAATTCCTTACCAAATCCTTAAATGGCTGTTTCTCAGGGATTTCCCACTCGTCACTGATTGTCATGTACCTGAAAGAGCAATTTGGTTGGTTACACTCCAAGCAGGCACTCAGGATTAGAATCCCCAAATCTACAGATAACACAGATAAATCCACAAATCTACAGATAACAATTGCTGCACTCACTTATCAAAGTCTGTGAAGAGGTTAACTCTGAAAGTGTGCTGCTTATCCAATTTATATCCATCCGCGTTCTTCACGGCATCCACAGCGTGGGAGGGAGACATGTACTCCAGGAAGATGTACCTGCAAGGAAGGAAAACCAAAGTACAAGGCATTGTTGACTACAATAGGCTCAAAATAAAGAAGGAACAAGAAGGATGAACTTAGAATTCAGTACAGAGCACCCCCATGACAATGACTTGTGCCTAACCAATTAGGGTGAACAGCAAACACAGAATATTCATGCTGACCTTACAGAAGCAACAATCCCTCCACTCCAGAAAACTCTTTTCATGCCTTCTAAAGTGTGGATTCCTCCAATACACAGAATATATGCTACAGATATTGACAATCTATTTTGCAACAACCAGTCCAGCCATTGCTACTAAGTTTTTAGCCCAAGAGGACCATTAACTTCTACCATTGCAGAAAACTAAGAAAAAACTCCTCATGTAACACAGAAATTTGTCTCCAAGCCCAGCTAAACTGTTTCCATAATTAATCCCCACCACCCTCCACTATGGAGCCTAATGAGCTATTAAGTTTCTTAGTTCCCTCAGGAACCTGTCTGCAACTGAGGCTGATATCAGGACTGCACAGGCTGAGGTAGAAGATGATGGTAATAACTATGAAGTCACCATAAAAACTGACCATAAATTATTGACACCAACAATCACAGATAAGCCAGCTTCAGTCCTCTTCTTCCAGTTGGAGTTACCATGACTTACCCTTTTGTTTTTCCATCTGCTTCTGGATAAAATTCATTGATAATTTTACCAAACTTGGAAAATATTTTGTGGATGACATTCTTCAGCTTCTCCAGTCGGTCTGGTCCAACCTGGGGCACATTATCCACTACAATCACAGAGTCTATTCCATCTGCCTCCTGGGGCTGATCTTTCAGGATGTCACCAAGCAGTTCTGCAAAGACAGCACAGACAGGAACTAAGGCACTGCTCACATCAGGAAAGACAGAAGAAAAAGATGAACAGTTGAGAGTAAGAAAACAGAGACTTTAAATTTCAAGAAATTTCAAGAATCATTTAAGAAACTTGGTAGTTAATGAACATTCTGTCAGAAAAACAAATGAAGTGAATGCACAACACTCCAACAGCACATCCTTACTAAGTGACAGGATTATGTGGCTTCATGGCAAACTTTAAGCACACAACTCATGAAATCTTTCTTAAAAATACACTTTACACACTGAGGTTGTCAACACTTGCACTATCATTTTTTTTCAGAAGATGGAACTGGTTCACAAAGCCCTCAAAAATGATAATAACACAGACAAATGCATGATTTACTACCTGACCTCTGTCAGGTAGTTACCAAAGTAAAACACAAAAGTGTAATTTTTAAGGCTCCTTTAGTAATTTTTTTCATAGCCACTTCTCACAAAAGACTTTGCAGGCCAAGGAATGCATGTTTAGATTCCTTAGCAGGAATGCAGCACCCTGGTAGTGAATCAAAACTGTAACAGACTGAAGACAACACTGTGCCCTTAAATTCAAAATTCTGAACAAAGGAATCTTCAAAGAGCAAGAAGCTGGTTCAGCCAGCTCCTGCTGCAGCCAGAAGGGAAGCAGGGTGTGGTGGGTGCAGGGCTATCTTCAGCTGGCAGTATTTAAGGACCACTGTCATTATCTGAACTAAAGATTCACTGGTACCTAAGTGGTTCTCCAACACATCCCTTCTACTTAAACTCAGATCAGCTGTTCTCCCATGCCAACAACTCAGGGGAAAAGAAGAGGCAGTAAAAGATCTGAGATGTCCCAGTCCTACAGCTGGTCCATCTCACAGGTGCTCCTGAAGATTTCTGTTATCATGAGCATTGAAAGAGCCTTGGCTTGATCACACTGGACTGCTTTTCTCCTTGGGGAGGCACCAGAATAATGGGAACTGAGTAAGGAAGCTCAAGAAGCAATACACACAGATGAAAAGCCAGACCAGCAAGAGTGACTAAACTTAAATGCTGTAATTCAGCCATTAACACTGGATTACATACAGCTGAGAAGTTAACCAAATTAATTAACAACAAAATAGGTGGGGATGGAAAATATGGCCAGTTTCTAAGAAGGGACTGAACATCACAATCTTAGATGTACACAAAGTGTATTAAACAGGCACTTAACAAAAAGAATCCAACTCCAAGGCAATTTTGCCAAAGTCTCTTTGAGAAACAAATGTACAAGTTCAAAGAGCTGTTATACAGACTGCTAAACTGAGAACAGCAAACACTTCCTTAATCTAGGATATTTGGCTGCTGTTTTATTAAACTAAACAAAGGACTGGAACACAAGAATGCACCTGCATCACCTGTATTCCACTGCCAGTTGAGGTAACCAGCTCATTTTCCTGTGCTTTAGAAATATCTTTCCACTTTTCATAGTGTAACAGACCCTACAACACGCAGAATACATGCACACCGGACCCTAAAACAGCACAACTGCTGAACAAATAATGGGCAACAAATACTTTTGCTATTCAAAAACTAAGTAAATTTATCTGGAAAGACCCATCTGAAAAACACTAAATTAGTGTTCTAACTTCTATATGGCAAGCCTATGTATAAACATTTATTGTCTGTGCAGTTACACAACAGCTTTGCCACTTTGAGGCAGTCAATATCCACTACTTTTAAAAGAGCCTGGGCTGACATTTTTAACCACCAGAAACTATTTCCCCCTATTTTCTTGTCACAACATACCTACATCACATCTTAACGAGCAGAGACTCTCCACAAACCCTATTTACCTACAGATTTCATTCTGGGTGCATGGAAAAAACAAGAACGATGAAACATAGGTTGCTACAGCCACATCAACCATTCAAAACTTCTGTTCCCACAGCTGAATTTAACTAACAGAGGCAAAGGGAAGGGAGACGAGCTGATGATTCCACTCACAGGGCAGCCCACACCTGAGGTAACATACATTTTAGAACCACTTTAACATGAGGTTTTAGAACGGCAGCGTTGTGCGGTGCAGAGATAACCCAGAAAAAGGATGATTTAAGAAGCACAGCTCCGATGAAGAGGCGCACGCAGGATGCGGAGCTGCCCAGCACCAGGGCGGAGGCGCAGCCGGGCCCGGGGCAGAGCGCTCCCCGGCCTGGCCCCGACTGCCCGCGGGCTCCCCCGGCTCCGGGCAGCGCCGGAGCCCCTTGGCTCCTCCCGTCCCGCACCTTCGTCGCTGATGTCGTCCACGAAGTCCTCGGGGTCGCTGAAGGAAATCTCATCCTCGGGCTCGACCGGCGCGGCGGGCGCGGCCTCCCCGTTCTCCTGTGCCGCGCCGGGTTCGGCCGGCGGCTCGGACTTGGGCTCCGCCGTGCGCTCGGCCTCAGAGCCGGGCTCGGGCTCGGCCTTCACGGGGCTCTCACGGCCGGACCGCGGCTGCGGCTCGGGCGGCGGCGGCCGCTCGGGCTCCTCGGCG
>VWYI01026790.1:37968-92740 GCA_013399455.1 Anthoscopus minutus
CGCCCGCTGGCTGCCCCCGGGCAGAGCGGTGCCGTTCGGGGGTCCCTGCCCGTGCCGAGGTGCGGGGGGAAGGAGCGGCAGCGCCCGGCCCGCTGGGGTTGCCTGCCCGGCGGGGCGGCGGGCGGTCAGCCCGGCGGTCAGCTCCCCGCAGCCCTTCTGCGGGGCTGGGCACGGGCACGGGGCGCGGTCCAGAACTTCTCCCGCGGGGAATCACGCGGCCGAGCGCTCCCTGCGTAGCGGACTGACTTTATTTCGTGCTCTCCGCCCGCAGAGGTGGCCTCGGGGCACGCCGCAGCCCCGCTCCGCTGCGGGTCAGTGCGCTGCGGCACGGGCAGCGCCTGTGCCTCCGCTCCCAGCCAGCGGCGCATCCAGCGGGGAAAGCACCGGCTCCGAACGCTGCAGTTTCAGGAGCGCGCAGCCGGGTCTGGGATGAAGAAACTTGTAGCCAAAAATTGCCAGCGCTTGTTGCGAAATAAGAGAAGGAGGGAGCTCCTGGATGAATTGAGGGAATAACATGTTAGACTTCTTTAGCAGTTTAACTGAAGGAAACTTTTAGACGGTTCTCTTAAGTCCTCTTTGAAGTGGCTGAAGTTTTGTACATGCGCTGTGCATACTATTTATTTTTTTTTCTCAGTTTGGAAAGAAAAACAAGTAGGTAAGCTTAATGCATGGGAATTGATTTGATTTGGTTTGAAATGGTTTGATTGATTCTATTTAGGATCCACTGAGTTTGCCCTTGTTAGGCCTGTGATGCTCCTGATGCAGATAGTGCTTATAAATAAATTATTTTGGAATATTTTTGTCCAGGACTGATGTAACATATTGAACGGCAGCTTTGTGGAAAAAATATCCTACTGTACCAAAGAGAGAGCTTGCTCAGGTGTGTCTGTTATGGATTTGCCATCTGCTTCAGGAGCCTTATAGCAATAAAAGAGTTGTTTTCAGGTATTCAAATTCTTGAACTGATTAACTTCTGGTAATGGTGCTTCTGTACCTTTCTGATCTACTCAGACTTCTTTAGAAAACTTAGCTTTCTTTGGCAAAGATTTTATGATGAGCACTAGGAGAGAGTATATAAGAATTTTGGCTAAAGAAAAACAATGCTGTGAATGCAGTAATGTTTTTAATTTCTAGCATCATTATGGAGGTCCAAAGGTTTCTGAAGTTTCACATCCATATGTAATTCTTTTTGGAGAACAGCAGCTTGTGAGTGAGTGTTTTGGGAGGATTGAAATATCTAGAGTAATGAGAGTCCAGATAGGTATCATTGATGCCCCCTATGAGAGCACATACAAGTGCTGTATTTTTGATTTAGCAGAATTGAAAGTACTTTAATACAGTCGAAGAGAAAAGAAGCATAATGTCCAGCACGTAGAAGTCAATTTTGCAGAGTGCCTTTTATTTACTTATTTTTCCCTTTTGTTTCTATGTGAGTCTGTTTTGCAACAATTGCAAGGAGCTAATCCAGGTGTGTTGGCCCTGTAGGGAGTGAGGTGTTTCTTTTTCTTCTGAAGGTAAACCTTTAACTGTGTATTCAGCATTGGGGAGGGCTGTACAGGTTACAGACAGCAAAATTTGTGCATGACTACTGATTTCCCTCACAGTCTTCAAGTTTTATGGGTTGGTGCGTATTGAGGGAGAAAAATTTACCAGTTCCAGACATGTGGAATTGGTGCAAAAGGAGGAGAGCTTTAACGATTGGTTTTCAGCAGGATTTGGGATAAGCATGAGCTTGTTCTAACTATAAAATGTGTGAAAAGAACATTAGAAGGCTGTAGTGTCTGGAGTGGCAATGCCACTTTTTAATGCTTAAATGCTAACATCAACTTTTCCCCCAGTGTAATCAGGAGGATGTGAGAAACATGTAAAGAAGATGAGAAGCAAAACAAAGATAAACCATTTCTTTTCATGGGCTATTCTTGACCTCTATAAGGACAGCTGGTTGTGGAAACTTGCCAGTTTTGTAGTCAGGCTAAAATGTCCTTGTGAAAGTTTCCAGGAGTAGTTGTTTGGGTTATTGCTTGCTGAGTTACATTTTTGGGTGTGAATTTTTACACTTCCAACCTTTTTGTAAAAAATGATAGCTTAGCAGTCATCCACTGAGCACAGGGAACCAGCCTTACTGAGCATTTGACTTTTTGTCTCTCTAATCTTAGGGCACATTCGTCGATGGATTTTTCTCTGCTAATCCTGTTATTTCTTCAAAGTAGCTGCATCTCACTTCATTGTGTTTGCTACAGCTGGGGTCTGTGGCTCATGGCTGACTTGTGAATGGAATGTGTCCCTTGTATTCCCAGACTTGGGCAATCAGATGAATCAGTTGATGATCTAAGAGCACAGTTAAAAGAGCAGGGCAGTAGGCTTAAGGTTAGTTCTTTACACACAGTAAATCTGTGTGACAAATTTGTGCTGGGTTTTTTTTCTGCTGGAGGATGGGATTGTGGAAGTTTCAGAAGCAGCAAGAGGCCTACAGCTCTGCAAGGGACTGCAGAAATTCAGGTGCTTTTTAAATATTACTAAGTAGAGCTTGAATAGTCTCATGTATTTTTGAGTTCTGGCATAACTTCTCTGTTTCATCTTTAGGAGCACCAAGTGCTGAGTAACTATCTTAAACTTAGTTGGAAAAAATCCCCAAACAACCATCAAAAACCCCTTCCAAAACCAAACTACCCACAACACCAAAAAACCCCAGGAGGAAATATAAAAATCTAACCAAAGAAAAAAGCCCAGAAAACCCAGACTAGCTAGTGCAGGGTACATACTTGATATCTCTGGTGGTGGTGATGTTTTTTGGGATTTTTTTAAGGAGAAAAACAAAACGTTGGAGCCTGTTTCCAGCATCTAATTTTATGATAGTGTGTGCTATTTTATCTTGTTTTGGCATTGGGTAGCTTGTATTTACAAGGGAATTGTTGGGAAGGAGACTCTTAATTAGAGTGAAGCTAAATATAATAACTTTCCTTGTATCCAGTAAGAAATACAGACCTGCCTTCCATGTTGAACACACAGCTGTGTAGCACTTAGCTTTGTTAGACTGATTCTTTTGCTTTTGTCCTTTTGAAATAAGAATTGCATGGTTTTAAATTCTTCAAAACAACCCAAACAAGTTGCGTGCAGTTGTCTCAAAAACATGTAAAGCCTTTAATAGGAAAAAAGTTTTGTTTTGTTTGCTTTTTTTGGTGGGACTTCTGTTGTTCTTTTATTTTTTTTAGGGGATTTCAAATTATGTAATATTTTGAAAAACAAAAACTAAGATGGGAATATGTTTGAATTTGTAGTTGAAATCAGCGCCAGCTTTCCGGGAGGCTAATGTAGATGCTGGATTCTGGAATTATGGAGGAATGTGTTTGACACAATAAGGAGGAAAGGCATTTCCATAATTCCTGAGGCTTCTCATGAGAAGACAGAAAGGAAAGGGAAATGCTGATGAATGATATTTACATTGCTGCTTTAGTATTCCTGGCCCAGGTTGTAGAGCCCTCATTTTTTCCAGGGAGAAATCTGAGGTATCTGTGTGCAAAACCAGTCAATTTTCATATTCCCTTGCATTTCCTGTGGGTTGGATCCCCTCTGCTCTGCACAGCTGTGGCCTGTGATGATGGAGGAGAGATCTGAGCTGGTTTTCCTGAAGGTTTTGCTTCTTTACAGGCTCCTTTCTCCTTCTAGTAAATATGCAGCTAATACAACGAGTAATTCTGTGGCACCATCTACTTAAGCATGCCTAATAAATACGTCTGATTAGCACCTGGTGTAATAAAGAGTTGGTAGCATCAGTCATCTGTAAATTGGAGATAAGGCCTCCAAATTTGATTGACAGAGCTTAAACACAGAAGGGAGATCAATGTTGTGATTTCCCACCTGTGTTCCAGCCCTGGCATGGCTCTACTGTATGTGCTTACTCACATGTGAAAACTCTGTGCAGCTATCCAGGTACTTGGAATTGTGCCCTGGCTTTCATCAATGTGTGATTTTGGAAATTTGGATGGAGGAAACTGGTAACTCCATGGAGGGCAGATTGCTGCCTGTTTGTATCAGCGAAGTAATAAATGTTGAGCACTAACTAAAGCATGAAACACATGGTATGAAGTAGAGAAATTTTCTATTGCAGCTGTTTTCTGGGTAAATTTCTCAGCTCCCTTCAACCCAAAGGCTACCTGACCTGTAACCAAGAAAAAAAAGTATTATGCTGTGTTTTCATAGTTGTTTTCTTTTACAACCAAACAATAACTATGCCATGCTTTGAATGCTTCTTCAAACTTCTAGTTCTTGTTATCTTGTCTTCTTGTTTGAATATGTATTTTATATGTATTATTTTTAACTTTTGTATCAATGTGTTTTCGGTTGTATCAGGCCACTTCCTGATATCTGATTGACAACAGATTGAGAAACTAGCAAAACTGAGAAGCTGTAGCAAAAGCCTAGCTTGTAGGAAAAAGCTGATTTTCATTTTGTCTGCTTCCCAGTGTTCCAGGGGACCATTCCATACCTCACTTCTGTATCCACTTGCTGCTCTCTCTATATAAACTTTACTAGATAATGATCTGCTGAAACCAAAGGGAATGTTTTCAAAATTAGCTGTTCTCCAGCAGAGAGTGCGTGATGGGAAGCGTTAAGTGTTCTGGTACAATGCATGTAAATCCTTTTACTGGCTGAACGCAGGAGCTCATACCAATGAGTTCCCACTATTATCCACCATTCCTGGCCAGGACTCTAGAGGCTGTTCCCAAATAGGCTCTTTAGTAAGTCTAATGAAAAATGGGCTGAAGAATAGTTCCGGTCTGTATTGCTCTGTAGGGTTACTGTTAATGCCATGATAAGAATTTCCTAAAGCAGGTTAACAGCCATTCCCAAGTTATTTTACTGTGTTCTCAGACCAGTGTTTGTGGGTGTAGATTCACTCTGAGTAACTGTCTTGCTGATACCAGACACACTGAGGTTATTAATTAAACAGTAATTATTCTGACTTGTTTGCACGGTTGTTTGGTTTGTGTGGTTGTTTGGTTCACACATTTAGGCAAGGTTGAGATACAAAGAAGCTACAGAATATTTCAGGGAGAGCCAAGAGTGTGAACTGCTGATAAAGAGAAGGCATGTCCTGTAGGTGATTTTTAGAAAGCGAATTTAGAGAATAACTTGATAAAAACTGGGGAGGAATTACTGAGAAAAGAGCAGCATGGCTGAATTGTCAAAGGACTGTCTTGCCTGTTGGGGCATCACTCTGTGGATGTCTTACTGGGTGATAGGGTTCAGATCCACAATGAACTTGAGAGTCCTCAGCATCAGTTTGGTTCTGGGACTTAAAGATGGAACAGTGAGGGTCTCATGGTGCACCCTCTACATCTTTTCTCCTCATACCTATCTCTTGCCTTTGGGGTTTCAGGAGTTTAGCAGATGATGCTGAGCCCAGCTCAGGGACTGGTTTGTGCTGTGGGTTGTCCAGCAGAAAGATGGGAAGCAGAGACAGTGAATCAATAGGTAGGAGGTGACGATGTGTTAGTACAGATTGGCACTGATTGGGGAATTAGTTTGGGTCCATTTTGAGTAGCCCCCTTTGGGGGAGTCCTCTGCAACATCAGCCAGTGGCTGAGCATCACAGAAGACTCTGGAATTCTCTGGAGGGATGGGTGTGTGTGCATTGGAAGAGTAAGAACTTCAGCTGTCTTGTGTCACATTTCATTGGTGTGTCTTGAGCAGTTCAACCCAAGAATTACAAGGGTGGAACTGCTGCTCTGGGTATCCAGGGTGCCTTGTGCTCTGCAGATGTTACCACTTCATCCAGCAGCATCCCATGTCAACACTGAATTAGCTTGTATTATGTTACTGCAAATTTCTGGCAGGTAGCTGGAAAGTTTTAGGAGCTGCTACTTAGGTGGGGTTAGCAGGTGATATGTCTATTAAAGCAGAGGTGTTACAACTTGCTGCTCTGAGTCACATTAGCAGGAATCTAAAGCCTGATGGGGCATGTGGGATAAGGTCATTTGTCCTGGATTTGGTTTGGTTTAATTAAGCCATTTTATGGAATAAAATAGTTAAGCTTTACAAAGTCATAAATCTGAGGAATTAAAGATTGCTTGTTTTCCCCATTTATCAGGGCCTAGGGCAAATGAAGGAGCAGGTGGGAAATCCTTATCAGGAGGAGGTCAGGGCTTTCAAGTTAAGGATAATGACTTATCTTCCTTGAGTTAATCTGTTACCCAGTTAACAACTTTTTGAACTATGTATCAAAGCTTAAAGAAATCCTTCTGTAGTGTTACTGTCTGTGTTCTCAAAGTTGCAGATATATTTAAGAGCTTCTGCACAATGACAAAGAAGGGATAATGAATCCTACCTGGCTTTTCTAGGTACTTTTCATCAGTGGATTTGACTTGCTTTCTGAAAGAGCTTGTTCTCAGTATGCCTCTTACAGATAGGAAGCAACCCACCTGCTCCAGACTGGAGAGCAGAACTCTCTCGAGGTATGAGGTGAACAGAGTCCAGGGTTGTACCCTCATTTTTCACACTGATTCCTATGTGTGGAATGGGTAGAAAAGAAAGGATAAATGGCTTTGAAAAACAATGTAAGCTTAGTTTACAGTCACATAATAGATGTAGTTATGAAGTCAGGTTGAGATAACAGGCTGCAGTCGGGCACTTGATAAGAGAACACTCTGAGTCATCAGCTTTGCCCCTTCTTTGATATCATTTGTCCTCTAGGGCCACATTCTTAAGACTCATCTTTTTTCACTTGTGCATCTGTCTGAGAATCAGTTACTGTCCAAAGCTGCTCAATTATGGTCAAATTCACTGTCAGAAGCTGTTTGTTTTCTAGCTACAAGCAGTCGAAGAGAATAGTAAGTTTGAAAGATTTTGCAACAGCTTGCTGTGATTGAGGAATTGTCAGGTTGGTAGCCCTTATTAGGAGCCTTTTCCCTCTGCTTTGGACTAAAGTATGTTGACATAGTAAATTATTGTAATTCATGCTCTCTGTAGCACACTTATCATAGAGTTTAATAAAATTATGTCAAATGAAGTGTCTCCTTCCTTTGTAATGATGTGCAAAATTAATGGATTAAATTTCTGCAGCGCAGTAAAATGACACATTTTTCTTTCCTTCCATGAGTTGTTCTAGGCAGGATCCAAAAGTGCTGAGCAAGGCTTTCGTTCATTTTGGCAGATCCTGCTGTGGTGGGAGCTGGACAGACAGGAAATGCAGGCCTCATAGCTGATTCACAGAACAAATTTGGCCTGTGATTCTCTGCTTAGTGCAGATGTCTCTCTGACTCGATATAATTGCTGGTGCTGCTGGGTGTTGTGAGCAGGGAGGTACTGGCGATGTGAACGTGTGTGAAGCAGCATAACCTCCCAGGGGAGTGGCCTGGCTGGGCTTCTGGTTGTGTTGCACCACTCTGGGAGCACCAAGCAAAGGGACAGAATATTTTAAGGCTACTTCTTTCACTCTATCTTATCAAGTCTATTGTTTTTTCCCCTTTTGTCTCCTAGATCTGGCAAAGCCTCCAGTAAATGAACCAAGGGAACCGGAACAGTTTCTAATGCAGACGCCCCAGGGAAATCCCCTGCTGCTTTCCCACACCCTACAAGAGCTATTGAGCAAGGATAGTGTGCAGGTGGAGCTTATACCTGAGAAGAAGGGCCTTTTTCTGAAACATGTGGAATATGAGGTTTCCAGCAAGGTAATGTGAACAAGGTTTGGGCTTGGTGAGAATGTATCCTCCTAAGAATGTCTGTGCAGTCTCTGCTGGCAAAGTCCTGAGTGATTGAGATGTGCTGGGTGATGCTGGTTTTAGGTAGACCAGCTGTGTGAGCTGATTTTTAATGCAGTACCACTGGGCCTTCCTGACTTGGGTCTCTGCTGCATGGAACATCTTAACAGCTGTGAAGGATGGTCTGCAAGTTCACTTGCTTGAAACCTGAGCTCTGTACAAAATCAGGTGTATGACAATGGAAATGGAATGGTTTTATAACAAATCAATGTAAGTAGCTGGACGTTTCAAACTATTTTGAGCTAGTGAAGAAATTGTATTGGCAGTGCAAAAAAAAACCCCACAAAAAACAAAACCAAAAAGCAAAATTATGGAGGTGCTGCTGTGTGAGCTGTGCATTGATTGATCCCCTGTGTTAATTGCAGCGATTCAAGTGCTCCGTGTACAGACGCTACAACGACTTCGTGGTGTTCCATGAGATGCTGCTGCAGAAGTTCCCCTATCGCATGGTCCCAGCTCTGCCCCCAAAAAGGATGCTGGGAGGTAAATCTGCTTCTGCATTTTGGGCTGGAGGGGTTCTGGTTCTGCTTCCTGGCTCAAGAGTGATCAAGGAGGTACTGTTGTAAAGAAATGTTTAAAAGATCAAAAGTCGTGGCCTCTGCTGGCCTCAGACAACAACTTTGAGGTTATGTAATACACAGTTTGGAGTGTGAATTATTGCTATGCTGGGAATTCCTATAGGTGAGATGTGAATGCAGAATTTCAGTGGGGTTGCTTCCTGTGGAATTTTAAGTATCTAATGATTTTTCTTAATAAGATTTTAGGTGTAATTCTACACAAGAGCATGGCAGAATTGCAGGTATTGCTTCTCAGAAAAACAGGTTGTGATGATCACTGTTTAGTGGTGGACTTGACAGTGTTTAACAGCTGGATTCAGTGATCTTAAAAGTTCTTTTCCAACCTAAATGGAATCAGTGTCAGTTCATTTAAGTATACTTCAGCAGTTAGACTAGAAACTGAGAAGTATCCCAAGACAGAAAGCATATCAAAGATCCTTCAGGAACGTTTTTTCATTAATCTCAAATATTGACACTGATTTTAAGCGTTTATTATTTCAGAAGCTGTATACCTGTAAAAAATCCATTCTTGTTTAGCTCTGAAATATAATCTTCATCTGTGAAAGAACAAGCTTTTCAGTGTCTTCTCTCTTGCCCATGGTGCCAAGCTCACTGTGGTGTTTCAACAAATAATTGATTTCAATTGAGAAGTCCATGTATTGCTCCAGTAAAGCAGAATTGGTAAACAGTCAGCAGAGCAGGGTGTGTAGTGAACTGGAGCAAAGCAAAATCACACCCCTGAAAAGCTTCAATGGTCATTTACTTTTATGATGGAATGTGAATTGTGAAGACTTTTTTTGGGGCGTTGTGAAACCCATGTGTGAATTTAAACTGATTCAGTGTTCTCAGCCAGAAATTCTACTTCATGCAACAAGCAAGCAAAGAGACCTTCTCTGATTAATCTCAGTGGATAGAGGATGCTTGTAAAGAAGCTCCCAGTATCTATCACTTGTCAGGGACTGTTATTTCCTTGTGTTGCTGGTATGTTGACATTTCCCTGCATTCACTGGTGCATTGCTTCCCACACATGCCATAACTTTAGGAAGAAAAACTGATAGGATTAGTTCCCAAACTGTGCTAGGAGAACAGTTCTAATACACTGCAAAGCTGTGATAAGGCAGAGAATGTTGATTGTCTTTAGTCCAGTGACTGCATATAGAAGAGCTGTGGAAGTGGGCTTAATGGAAACTGCAAACAGGAAAAAGGAAAGGGAACGGGTAGTTCTTGTTTCTGAGTAGATTAATGGACTGACAGATGGTGTTGCAGGACACAGGATTTGATGGATTAGTATAGATGTGTGACTCTTGGAGCCTCCAAGTCCCAGAGCTGGATGGACAGAGCTCTATGGCCTTGGTGGGCACCTCTGCTGAGTTACACGGATCCCACTGCGGGTCTGCTCCCCTCCATCTGGCAGGTGGCGATGGGTGACCTGCTCTGCTCCTTTGGAGGACAGCAACCATCCTAGGCAGATCCCGAGGAAGTGTGTACAAAACTTCAGAAATATCCCTGTAGGTTAAGTGTGAGCAAAGCAAAATCAAGATCTGCAGCCCAAATGGCAGAAAAATGAATTGGTGAGCAGTGCTGTACTGAGGATCACTGGTGAGAGTCCTCACAGCCAGCAAACTGCCACCTTAAAACTGTGGCAAAAGAGTAAAAATCCTTCATGATATGAGAGTATTGTCATAGATGAGTGCATTCCTTTAATTTCTTTCTATGCTGCTTTCTTTTCCTTTAATCTTTAGTTTTACTTTTTAATGTTCCTGAAAAACTCCAGGAACTTCGATTTACTGCCTTACTGCAGTTATTGCCAGATTTTCAATCTTCCTGTTTCAGCAAGAGGAGCAGAAGATTCTTAGTTTGACAAGTAAAGACTCTGGATAGATGTATTGCAGATTGCAAGTCTTCCAAAGTACTTTTTGACATCTTGCATGAAAAGGATGCATGCTGATCCCAGGAGTCCCAAACAGGCTGGGACACCCTCTGTGGAACTGATTTCAGAGGAAGAAGAATCTCTGTAGGCCCATAGTTTGTAAGTGGAGGTTTCAGGCCTTAGGCTTGGTTGTTCTTCCTCCCTGACTTCACCTGTGGAAATAACCACGTGTGGCTGTGTATGCTGGGTTTTGGTAAGAGATAAAGAATGCTTGATGGAATATTTCTCCAGGTGACCAGTCTGAAAGGTCTGGTTTTGGGAGCTGACAAACTATGGGTAACCATTCTTTGTTTTTTTTTGTTGCAGTGCTTTCTTTTTTCTTTCTGAGACATAATGTGAGGGGCATTAATTGAAATTTTGTGTTTCTTCCTGCAGCTGATCGCGAGTTCATAGAATCGAGGAGGAGAGCGCTGAAACGATTTATAAACCTGGTGGCTCGACATCCCCCTTTCTCAGAAGATGTGCTCTTGAAACTCTTCCTGTCCTTCAGTGGCTCAGTGAGTGATAGCAGAAGTCCTGAGCTTGCATGTCTTGCTGTAGCTGCCTTGCTGGGCTGTTAACCTACATGGGTTTGCTCTCTGGGATGAGGAGAATTTTCTCTCAGTAGGTGTTTCTGTAGTGGAAAGTGGAAGGTAATTCCACTCACTGCCAGAAGTGTAGTATTTTGAAAATTATAACTGTTCTTAGGGGAAGAGAGATTATGTTTTTCCTTAAATTAAACCTAACCTGGGTAAGGCTGTATCTGCTGAGTTGTGCCTTGCTGCTGCAATGTATCTGAGACCTGCATGAACTGCCTGTGTTTTTTCATAGTTCTTTCATGCTTATTTGATTTTATATTTTCTCCAGGATGTACAGAATAAGCTAAGAGAGTTGGTCCAGGGAGTAGGAGATGAATTTGTGACTTGCAGATTAGCTACCCAGGCCAAGGTATGTATATGAATTTCTTGCAACATGTTATTCTGGTTTAAATGGCTTTCTTTTCCAAGTGCTTAAGTTAGGGCACTTAGAGTGCAGTGATGGAGACCTTAGGTAGGAGACAGTTGTTTCCAGAGTTTGTAGAACTTACAATTTTATTGGAAAGATCAAATAAGCTTTTGACTCTTAAGGGCCTGATATTTCTAGCTAAATTCTGGCTCATGAATATGATACAGATTAAACAATGAATCCTGCTCAGAATATTTTTCTCTGTAATTACTTGTACTTGCATAACAAACAAAAGTACAAATTGCACAATTTAAAAGTTATTGTCTAGATTAATGTCTTTCCCTTGTGCTCATGCCCTCATTCTGTCTGTTGTCTTCTCCTTGTGGGAGAGCAATTTGGAAAAGTTAGTTATAATTTCTCCCTATATCTGTTTATCCCAGTGATTAGTGCTATGGCAAGTCTGAAGTACAAATCTACTGTGTTCATTGTGCAATTTCAGAGCAAGTTGTTGTTCAGGTTCCTGCAATGCTTGCAGAAGGTTTTGCAACTGGAGCTTAATTCAGGCTTTTACCAGTGATAAACTGGTCCAAAAAAAGCTGAACTTTCAGTTCATGCTTGACTTTACTGGGCTGGGAGTTACCAGTAGGATCAGATCAGAACTTGTGAGCTTGAAACCTCACAAACCCTCTTTTAACTACACAGGAGAATTGCAGATTTTACCAGCTCTGTCTGTATTGGGTATTTGAACCTCTTTTTGCCACTGAAAATTAGGGCTGTTTGTGTGACATGTGACTTGGACCTCAATGGGAGACTGATCTCTGCTGAGTTGTTAGAGCACGGTGGCCGAGAGTGAGCACGGGAGGGAAGCCTGTGGTGTGCCTCTGATTTATCCACCAGTAATCCTTCTGTACTCCTTCAGGACTTCCTCCCAGCTGACATTCAGGCCCAGTTTGCTGCCAGCAGGGAGCTGATCAGAAATATTTATAACAGCTTTTATAAGCTGCGGGACCGTGCGGAGAGGATCGCTTCTCGAGCCATCGATAATGCCTCCGACCTCCTCATCTTTGGGAAGGAGCTGAGGTAGGTTTGGAGGAGCAGGACTTGTTAATGTGAATATTTCTACTGTTGGTTTAGAACTCAAAACTGATGTAAAGTTTACCTGCAAATGGTCTGGTAAAAATGGGTGTTTCAGTGCATGCTGTAGGATATAATCAATTTTCCTTCCATAAAACAAGGAAATGCATGCTTTGCACTGAGGGTGCATTCCCTAGAGTGTGAGGAAAGAAAACAGAAATACCTTCACATTCAGGTACTTGTGTTACTGTCTCTCTCCCCAGTATGTACACAGTTAACTCTGCATTTGTGATGGGACAGTAGTAGCTCAGCACTGTGAGCTATTTAGGCAGATTTGAAACTGCTCTCTGCAAATAACTTTATCTACTCAGTGGAATTTGTCTCCTAGATGTGACCATTGCTTATCTCCTTCCAGTGCTTTGGGCTCAGACACTACCCCACTTCCTTCCTGGGCTGCTTTGAATAACAACACATGGGGGACTCTGAAACAAGCCTTGAAGGGTCTTTCTGTTGAATTTGCACTTCTGGCAGATAAGGCTGTGCAGCAGGTGAGTCCTTTACTTTTGTCTTATTTTTTTTCTTTTTGTAACACGAATGAGGTACACTACTGCCCTAAATTTCATCTTGGATGATGAGCTCTGTGGACATAAGCCCTTCAAGAGTTAAGAGGGAGGTTGCAGTCCAAACTCACATCCTCAACTAACAGCCTGCTTGTTCAAGCTTGTGTGAAATAACTGACCTATGTTTAAATGGGGAAAAAATGTAACAGGCAAGAGAAAGGAAAGAAAAACCTGCTTTCTTTCTTAATTTTAAATGGTTACTGCACACATTACATTCACTACTAGGGTGAGCTGTCCAAAAGTGCTGTGTTCCATTTTATTAATCTTGTACAGAGAACCCAGAATAACTTGCTTCTGAATCAAATTTTCACATTCATGTGCTTAAATATGACATGAAAATCATTCAGACAGAAGCACCACATTCTGGCCTAAGTATACAGTTTGGTGATGACTGTCAGAATGATGTGAGAACACAACAGTCTGGGAAGGAAAAGTAACAGTTTTGTCTTAAGTGCTCTTCATCTCATTGTGTTAAAACACTCAGTGTGCTTTTGTAGATCAGTCAGGCCAGGTCTCTTTCTCTGCAATTTATGCTCCAGAGAGCTCTATTGTTACAGGAAGGAAAGAGTATCCTGTAAAACAAAAAAACTGGTAGTGCAATTTGTCTTGGTGTCTCATCTCTCTCTTCTGATGCATGAACTGTTACGGGGAACATGCAGGTATTCAGAGTTTTAATGGATTAGTTGCTTTTTAGGAAGGGAAGATGAAGGATTGGAGGAATCTGCAAGAGCAAGGAATTCCAGGCAGAGTGAGCTGAAAGAACTGACACGCAGGCCTGTGAAACCAACTCCTCTTGTTCTAATGAGTTGGAAAAGCTGTTCCTGCCTCAGTCAGGTCTTTGTTCTGCACACTGAAGACTAAACACTCCAGTGCCATCGGGGAGATCTTTGATGCAGTTGTGTAAGCTCTGATGTGCCCTGGAGAGAGCAGTGAGAGCCTGCGTGGTGTGGGGGGGTGAAAGGCTGTGATGCCAGGCTTACGTAAAATGTACTTTTTCCTTGTTTTCTAGGGTAAACAGGAAGAGAATGATGTGGTGGAGAAGTTGAACCTTTTCCTGGATTTACTCCAGTCCTATAAAGTGAGCTCTGCTGTTCTGCCAACAAGAAAGTTGTTTAGAGCAAGCTTGTGCTCTTTAGAGGGTGTAACGCCAACTGGGTGGAAAAGTGTCTGTGAGGCCAGTTCAGAGACAAACTGGGCATCTGGCAGAGGGAGGGGAGTGGCTGTTGGCCATAAGGAGCTCTGTAGCCTTCCTGATCAGCTCCTCTAATGATGAGAACTTGCCAAAGAGCAAACTCTGCAAGGAATTTAAAAATATGACTGGTTAAACTCTGTAGATCAGCTAACTTTTTGTTTTTAGATTTGGCTGCTTTTGAGTCAAAGCAGTGAACCAGATTGCTACTGATTGTCTCATGGAGGCATGAGTTCAGTTATGAATGAAAGGATTTTGTTAATACTAACTTCTGGTGTGTGTAGCAGCCTCACCTGACATTCTCAGGCCAGGACTGAATTTGAAGGACTTGAGCCAGCACTTTAATTAATTGCCAGCACTTAATACTGAGAAGGTCAGAAAAGATAAGAGGCCTGATAAGATCCAAAATGTTGGCAGAACTGATGCTCCAGGTTGCCTTTTAAGCTTTGCGGTCTGGGTTCAAGCAGTTTTGTTTCTTAAATTCTTAGCTGCTGGCATTTTTTTACCCTCTTGAAAACAAAGGAGCCAAAATCTGCAGTATAGAAATGACCCAAAGCGTGACCACACGTGTGTATTCCTGATACACTTGGCTGTGTGTGTGCTGACTCTTGGCTCCCTATGGACCTGCTGTTTTCTTTTCCCATGAAGGACCTTTGTGAAAGGCACGAGAAGGGGGTATTGCACAAGCACCAGCGGGCGTTGCACAAGTACAGCATGATGAAGAAGCAGATGATGAGTGCCACTGTGCAGAACAAAGAGCCAGAATCGGTGGAGCAACTGGAGTCTCGGATTGTGGAGGTAGGGCAGGCACCTGGGAGAGCAAAGAGTGGGTCTGGGCTCTGTAATGGTGCTGCTCTGTAACTCAGTCACATTTGCAGAGAGTTTTTGGACTGAAAGAGTAGCCTGTACTTTGGGAAATCTGTGCTACCTGCTGTGTCACGTGGAAAAAGTGTTAGTTTTCCTCAACACCTGTTACTGGCTCTCTGGAGCTGTGGGAAGCAGCAGTGTGTGTGATGGAAAGGGCAATTCCTGTTGTGTCAAATGGGTCCAGGAGCTGCCTTTTCTAGGTTTTTGGTATGTGTTTGAATTGCTGATATGGGGAGAAATGCTGTTTTCTCCTGTTTTTCCTTTCTCCCACCCTCTTCCTTGTCACAGAGTTCCTCTTCTTTCAGCAAGAAAACGCCATCATAACCATGGAGCTGCGGAATTACTTCTCCCTGTATTGCCTGCATCAGGAGACACAGCTCATCCACATCTACCTGCCTCTCACATCTCACATTCTGGGGGCCTTTGTCAACTCCCAGATTCAGGGTCACAAAGAGGTGAGTTCTAGACTGTGTCCTTTTTCCCAAAATATGAATGAGAATTTGAGTGTATTTGTTTTCACCCACTGGCCTTCATCCTCTAATTATCTGTGCAGTTGGGCTGTCTTGGAACTTAGGAAGTTATCTGAGGTTTTTCCAGTTTGGGGTGAGGATCAAGGTTGGCTTTTAACCCCTCTAAAAGAGGGTATCTTCTTGCAGCAATTTTTCTTCTTCTCTTCCTTCATCTGTAGCTGGCCCTATCCTGTGATAAGCTGAGAAAGACCCAGCCATTAAATCTCTACTCTGTAATGAATGATACGTGTTTACTAGATTAATCTGGTTTTTGTTGAGGAACACAGAAATTGTATGACAAGAAAACTTCCCAAGTTTTGCTCTAAAACTTAGACGTTCCCTTATGTTAAACCCTAAATATGGCCTTTAATATTCCCCATATTCAGACTTTCCTGCTTTGGTTATATTAGAAAAATCTCTTCTCCTTCAGGTCTCTTCCATCCTTTTAGTGAAGGAATTTGATGAAGGGAAATCTCCCTTCCACAGAGGCTCAGGAGAAAGTTCATGGAGCACTGTTCACAGTTCATAGCACTGGTCTAACAGGAACAGTCTGGGTCCACTGAACTTTCTGAAAATACTTCAGCAAATTTGTGTTGTGCTTCTGAGTGCCTGAGACTGCTGCTGAAATTCCATGTGGTGAGATGCAGCAGGTGGTTATGTCTGCTTTCTCTCCTTCTCCACTCACAGATGAGTAAAGTTTGGAATGAACTGAAGCCGAAGTTGAGCTGCCTTTTCGTGGGATCCAGCAGTATGCCAACCCCACCACTGTCACCTCCAGAGGGAAACTTCTTTTCCAACTAATGTTCCGAGCATCCCACATGGAGCAAGAAGGGCAATCAGCAAAGGGGTGGGACCTCTACCTCCAATGAATCCTCCAAACAGATTTTTTTTTTTAAATATTGCTGCTTTGAGCTGCTCTCTGATTTAGACAGACTGGATGTGGGGCAGAACATATGGATATAGAGACAATTTTGTAATTTTGCAATGCCCTGGGGCAGAGCTGATGTTCATTATCCTGCAGACACTCCTCATGGGGTCAGAATCTGGCCTGGCACAGCGAGTGCTGCAGTGCTGTTGCTGAGGCCTCTGCATCTTGTACTAACAGTCCTCCAATCGTGTTTATCTGCAGCTGTGCTGACACATCTCTGCAGGTCTCTGAAGTGCTGAGATGAACAGGATAGCTGAAGCACTTGCTTGTAGTGGAGATAAATTCCTTTCTATGCCTTGGAGGGCCTGTGTTAGGGACGTGTGTGCATAAGGAAAGCTGAAAGCCATCCCCCATCCCATTGTAGGTGTCTGGATCTGATTTCTTACTGCTAGACCTTAGCACAAAATGAATGAAGTGGTTGGATTTTGTAACCCAGCTGGGCAGGGGTCAGTGCTGCTGTGTGACAGGGATTTTCCTGATGGTGCTGGATGGACTGTGTTGTCAGTGTTTCCCTTCATGGTTGCAGGGCAGCCTGGGGACTTGCTCATATTTTTCAGTTTGGGGCCAAAGACAGCTGGGTTCAGGAACTCAGAGGAGTTTGCCTGGCATAAATGAGAAAATAATTGACTAAAACACTCCTTAATTGTAAACCACTTTTACTGCAGGAGCTGAACAGCTACAAGGTAGCTTGTTTATTTCTTTTAGAGGTTCTGACCTCCAAGTGTTGAGTAGCTGTTCTGATCTGTTGGAGAGCTGCTGACCTGAGGGCTGGTGCTTTCTTTGGTGTAATATCAGAAGTACCCCGTTGCACCAGCAGGCTGGAACACAGTGCTGATAAAGTTCATTAGCAAAAATTCAGTATTATCAGGATGTTACTGTCATTCTTCCTGGCTGCAGGTAGCACTGCAGTGTTTGTTTGTGAAGGAGAGTAGACAATTAAATGAAAGTTCTCATCTCTAAAAATGCCACAGCCCTTGGTAATGGTGTTTTCAGAATGGTTTGTGGTTGTGATAAAGGGACTAAACATTCTCCACGTTGTATCTCAGTGGCTTTGCCTCAGGAGGCAAAGGGGGAGAACGTGCACGTTGTGTTACCTCAGGGGAAATGGTGCACATCCTGCAGAGAAACTGATAATCAAACTGCAAACTTCTGCAGCAAAACTCTGTGTGAACAGAACTCCCTGAACCTGACTTCTCTGGGGCCAAAATAGCTTCCAAAGGGAGATTTGTGACTTGGCTTCTTAGCATTTTCCTTGACTGGGTAAAAAAGGAAGCACATTAACAAAGATGAGTGCTTGCTGTTAAACTGGAACCATTACAGTATTTTCCCACTGGGGAACTTCCCCATGATCAGGAAGTATATTTAAATCCTCCAATCACAAAAGCTTTTTTGTTTGTTTTTTTAATTTAGAAATATCAGTGTAACATGAAACTCTTCCTAGCCCAGGTAGAAATTCTGGATTAGTTTCTTCAGCTAGGAGCAAGAGAAGTTATTTGCCCAGTTTCAGGAGACTGAATAACCATTACTCACACTCCTCAAATCTAGTAAATACACTGCTGTGGCTGAATTCCTTGAGTGCTGGGCCTTAAGCAGTGTGTAGCCAACCTTGTACAGAATGCATTAAGAGCTTTTTCCAACAATTCAAGTGTTAACTCACTTTCCTCCTGCACATGGGCCTTGTCCAGTGAGATGGATGAACTGCAAATGGCTGTGACAGATTTGATTCTCTCCTGGAGATTTCCTTAGTCATGCACAAGAAATTCTGCTCACAAGCTGAAGCAAACTGTCAGGGGAGGGAAATGTTTCTACAGTGCAGTTACAGAGAAGATACCATCTCAGGCATGGCACAACAGGCTTTTCTGCTTGACCTTGTCTTGATTAGGAAGATGGTTTGTGGTTCAAGTGTGGAAAGTGTGTTACCAGACTTTTCCATGCTCTTTGCTCCTGGCATTATCAGGTGCTGGCTGGTTATGGCTGACTTAGTCTTAGCCCCCGTCCTCCCTCGTTTATCTTTGTTTGCCTGATGTAGTGAACAGTGAAATTGAAAAAAACACTGTATGTTTTGGGGCAAGATCTGGTAAGTTATGATGAGTCTTATATGTTACTTGTTTGACTGGGCAGTGTTCTATAGAAGCTTGCAAAGGACTAGCCTGAATGGAACTTTGCACTTCTCACTTTTAGAAAAAAAATACAATTTTGAACTTGATTTAAAATCAAAAAACAACCCCCCAAAAAGCAAACATCAAAATGACATTGGGGCTTTAGACTAACTCCTCTCTCCTGTTCATCTTCAAGCACAAATTTTACAGTCCTAGTGCAGAGACTGTAACAATGATAGAGGCATAGCACAGGACCTATAAAGAAACTGAGATGACATTGTTTTGAGAAACACCCTATTCCTCCATTGTCAGCCCTTGTGTCTTTGAGGAGAGTTTTGGGGGTGGGCTTTTCTTGTTTTGGTTTTACTGTGTTCATCAGGTGTTTGACTGAGGCCCAGTATTCTCAAAGCTGATCCAGCTGCTGGCACTTTTAGAGTTTATTTCATACTGGACTGCCAAGCTTCTGTCTCGTTCCTGAACACATGCAGACACTATTTCATACAACCTTTAGTTAGCAAACCTTTCTTCTGGGAGACTGGTCAGTGTGCAAATAGCACTGTTTGTTTACCTCAGTGTGTGAGGGATTTCCTTACTGTCTTTGTTATGTTCACTTTATGGATCTGTCAGACTTGGAGGGCAGCATCAAGCACAGCTTCCTTCCTCCACAGGGAAGCAGCAGGAACTCCAAGGATCCATCAAGCTGACTTCAGCTGTCTGTCTGCCCTAGCCAATGTGGAGTAAACAGTTGTAGTTACCTTCATGCTCTTGCCTTCTGCAGTAAACACTAACCAAGCCAGACTAATTGAGCAGCGTGTGCTGTCTCTCTGAGATCTGATGCTCCTGTAAGATGCAGTGCCAAAGTGTTAATGTGCTTTTGTGAATGGAAGCTTTTCTCTGTGTGCTTGAGGTCAGGGGACTTTCATATGTTCAAAGGAATGATAGTAGAAAAGCCTTTAGTGTCTGTCAGAGCAGTCCTGGAGGTACAAGGGCAGTCAACACCTGAGACTCTGACAGGCTGCTTGAAAATTGTTCTCTGAAGAGGGTTCTAAGTTTTGTCACTCCTGAGGGCTTCTCCACTTCCCGCTGTGAAGTGGGAATATACAGGCTTTTTGTCAGTATCGTGTTGAAAGGCTCAAAACTCTATTTACAATACCTTAAATCTTTGATCCTTCTTTCCTTCCATCTTCCTGGCAAGTTGCTCCTCCTAAGTTGTAACATGTTCAATGGTGCCTTGCTACATTCCAGTGCTTTTAACTATCCTTTAACCATGCAAGGGTCTAATTCCTGGAAATGTAACAGGCTAATTCACACTCTTCAGTTTGTGCTGTTTACTAAAAGATCACCAGCTGGGGACAGAACTTACTTAAACTATGTCAGTCTCATGGCAGCAGGAGCAGTAACATCCCAGCTCTTTGACATGAGCTAAAAATCAGGCTTGGGGAAAGCTCCTTCCTGAAAGGACTCAGCTGACTACAGACAGGGGATAACACAAGTGCAAACCTAAACCATGCTTGTTCCTTCCCTACCCAAACTCCTGGAGGAACAGAAAGTAATTCTGTGTGATTGTCACGTGCTGTCTCACCCAGCAATTTACAGTTTCCACCAGGAAATAAACCAAGGTATTAAACAGGTATTGGCTGCCAGTCATTCCCTTTCCTACCATGCAATAAGTTCCTACAGTCTGTAAGAGCTGCTTGTCCTTTTAAGGGATGCTTATTCTATTTGCCCCAAGCCATTCTCTCTGTTAGAGTAGCCAGGAGCCCTTGCTGCCAGGTCAGAAGCAGAGGTGGGGTATCAAAACCTCTGTAAATGTGTGCAGCACAAAAGGGAAAGGATGGTTTTAAGGTATTAATTCATCCTCCTAAGTCTGAGCTGTGGCTTGCTGAGCAGATAAAGGAGGATGTTTTTGAGTGGTATAAATTTTTCAAAATTGCTGGAAGGAGACAAGAAACATAGTTCAGAGGGTGTGAATTTTGCCTGCCTGGAATATTCTGTATCTTTGCTTTGCTCAAGTAGCCTTATGTATGAAGCACTTTATCCAAATGCAGGAATTAAAGAACTATTACTACAGCTGGTAGACTGGAAATGTTTACAGATCCTACATTACATTCCAAGATTCTATCTGTAAGTGTTATATGTCTGTAAAAATGTTTGAAAAAAGAAAAAAAAATCCAAAACCTTGTGTAAGAAGCTACATATGTGATGTGTTATTTCTGGCATGGTGGGATTAAACTTTTGCTGGCCACCATGCTGGGTTGGGCTGACATCACTGCAGAGCAGTCACCTGCTCCTGCTCTGGGACAAAGCCTGCAGCCCTAAAGGATGGCACTTTGCAACAGGAACTTGCAGGAAATTGAATTTGTTCAGCATATTTTTACCTGAAATGCTCAAATAGTTTGACTTCACAGCAGTCAACAGTGCAAGTTGCACTGTTGTGACAGTGAAAGCTGGGCTGAGACAGGACTGTACATTTACCTCTGGCTTGTGTTTTCTTAACTCCCAAAACCTCACACTTCATTTCAGCTGGAGGATCCTGAAGGATTCTCTGGTTTGAACTTTTGACAAGGCTTTCACAGCACCATTACAACAGAACAACATGTGCTTTTACTAAAAAAGTGTTTTTAATAATAATAATAAAAAAACCACCCATGAGGGAAAAGCTTAAGCCACTGAAAAGGCTAACACTTAAATTTTTAATAGCTGTGATCACATAACCACTAAGGCCTACCACAGTCAGGGACTTCACAGCATGGAAAATCTTGTTACTATTATTTCTGCTCTAAGAAACCTCCTTACTTTCCTTACTTTGCACTGACCTGCAAGATAAGTCTCATTTTCTGGAGAACTGAGCAAGGAGACCCTCATAATTCATACTCAGGATGCTGTAGCCCAATGTGGGCAGTAGCACGTGGGCTGAATGCTTCTGCTTTCTTAAACTTCCTCCACTTCTTTCAGGCTGTGCTCCAGGATGGTGTCTTGTCCCTGGAACTTAAAATAGCCACGAAACAACTTTCTCTGAAGCACCAGGGGAAACCAGTAGCTGTCATCTGGCCACATGCAATGGAATGGCACCTCGTCCAGCTGAAACCACTGGGGCCGCATTTCTGGAGGCAGAAAACAAAAGAACATTGCATGGATTTTCTCAAGGATTTTTGCTGCCTATGCTGTGAATATTGGTCAAGAAGCAGCTTCCCTCTACAGCCCTGCTGTCTTCCTTCTGGGAGGCATTTTAGCATGAACAGTTCTCCATTTCATAAGGGCAATGCTGTCTCAGAAGAGCACGCACATCCTTCCGTTCCCCACACAGCCACCTACCCTCACTTTCTGTTGGCTCTCCATGAAAGTGATCTGCCCGGAAAATGTGAACATCCATGAGTTCAGAGTTGCCTACAAATTCAAATGTGATCTGACCCATCTTCTGCAAGGTGTCCACAGTCAGACCACTCTCCTCCAGGAGCTCCCTGCACAAGAAAAAGACTTCTTACATAAAAGTGAGCATTGGGCAGACAAAAATGCAGTCATTAGCTTTACTCACACATTCAGAACCCTTCCAGTGAACCAAAGGTGAAAGCTCTTACAGTACAACAGTGCAGGGTTCTGACCTGCACCAAGCCATGAGGCTGCCACAGTGGAGCCAGGTCAGGTGGGATTGTGTGATATTTCAGGCTCCTGAGCCTGGCAGGAAAACAGTCTTTGTTGGAAGGGGAATATTCAGGAAAATGGATCATTTAGTATTATTTAGTCCTTAAAACATGTAGATCTTCTCTGAGGTAAGTGAGAAGGGGGTATGTGAAGTCCAGGGGGACTGTAGCTGGGTTGTGGCTTCAGAACCACAAGATACACTTCATTTAGACAGGCAAAAGGCTTTGCCAACTTCAAGCTAAATCTTTTAGAATTGTGGAGAAGCAGGTCATGAACACCAGAAGGAACATCTCTACCTGCTACACAACCAGCTACTTCTGAGGCAAACTGAAGCTTACTTAAATTACACACTCAGTAACACCTTTTACACACAGAAGGTTGGGAATTCCGATTCCCAGTCATTGGCAGTGTAAAAAACCACGAAGCAATTGTGCAAACTTTACCTTTCCACTCCTTGGAAGCACATTGAGCATAACCAGAGGCCAGAGACAAGATTTTTAAGAGCACTTGGAGAGCTGTGCCAGCTATTTCCCACGCACCACCATGCACAGCTACTTGAAGCACATTCAATTATTTTCTCTCTTTATGTTCCATGCTAAGGTTTTTTTTTTATTTTACCTCCCTCTTACAGAAGCAGCATTGTATGAAGTTAGTAAAGTTTTTCCTAATGTACAAAAATAAGGAATACTCTGAAACTGTGTATCTTTAGTTATAGTTAATAATTAATGCAGTTGCCCATTTGGCAGTAACAACAAATTTAAAATGTAATGGAAATTATTTGGCATTGATTTCATGGATCCCATCTTTCAAAATTATACTTCAGCTTAATGTCTTAGCTAATTACAGTTTTATCTTCTGAGAAGCTATGTCTAAAATAGAGGAAGTTTTCCAACAGTGACTCTAAAAGCCTCCTTTTACAGGCACTGATAATTGAACAACAAAATACAACACTGCTAAAGTTCTCCAGGCAATTTATCCATCAGCTGCTTGGCTCTCTCTCTAGCAAGTGGAAACATTACAGGTGGCACATTAGAAATAACTCATTCTCTAAATGCTCACCTTACAAGAATACCACTGAGGAGCTGCCCAGGTGCTCATGGGAATGTGCTGTACCCAGCAGAAGATGGAAATCTTACTGGTACTGGGAACTTGTATTCATGTTTTGGCTTAATATTTAACTACCTGTGCTGAAAGGACACTTCACACCTGCTGCCTCTGCCAACCCAGCTGAGACAGAGCAACGTGGAACCACAACCTCAGACCTCAACTCTCAGTGCAGAGTGGAAGCAGTACAAGGGAAGTTTGATTTGGACTGTGTGATGCTTCCTGCAGCAGAGCTGTGCCCCAAGGCAGCAATGCTCCAGCCAGCAAGGTGGCCAGCATGGCCAGCTGCTCCTGGCTCTGGGGACAGCTTCCTGCCCAGCTGACCTCGGCAGGAACTGGTTGTGTCATTCTGGACTAACTGCAGGTGAAGGGATGGGGACAGTCCCCAGCAGTAGGTGCTGGCTTGTGCTGTGGTACATTGCATTTGGATTGAGGAAAATTTTAGCACTTGACATCTTGTGTGAACAGAAGTTCTGGTGTCAAACTCGGGGCTAGCACAGGTAAACACACTAAGGTTATCAAATGCTACATTAAAGCATTAGATTTACCCCACAGCTGGTGGCAGGTAAGTCTAGCAAATGTTAAGTGACAAAACTTACGTCCCTCCCTCCACTCAGAGATGATAAATTGCATGAAATCCATGATGAAGTGTCAGGTATGTTAAGGCCATGTGCTGCTTGGAGCACATCTGCACAGAGACCCCTCTGTCCTGGGGCCCAGCTCACCACAGAGCCCAGGCAGTTGTGCTGGCAGCTGAGGAGGCTGCTGAGGGCAGAAGCTGTTTGGAACCAGCTCAGCACACCACGATTGATCTTCCTGCAGGTGCAAGGGCAGCTTTGGGCACGTATCAGAAACTGAGGAGATGGCAAAGCATGGCTTTGTATCAGCAACATTCATATAAAAGAACAAGATACTTGGTTTTTAGAGAAGTTTAGCAGTTCAGCTATGATCTGCTACTTCATTTTAATGACTAGACAGACGAATGAACTACAAGAAATCAGTACTAAAGGTTCAAAAATAACACTATGCCTTTTTACTGATGAAATTCAATTCTGCAACTTGCATTAGCACTTAATGTCACCATACAATCAAATAATAAGCAGTCTGGCTAATTATTTAAATTAAATTAGCTGTAATTCTGCTATATAGCCAAAATTAAACCTTGCACCTCTCTGAAGAGTATAAGAACCTCCACTCATCACTCAGACTCATTCTCAGTTTAGATCAGAGTCCAGGAGATGGAAGTGAGGACATGGGAAGTCCCAGTTGTTCACAGACTGGAAGACAGCTTAAGATTTGCAGATGACAAAGGGGGAGCAATCCTGTTTCTCTGCACACGTGGGTGATCCCTCCTTACCTGTGGAGCAGGTGTTCAGAGGTGAGTCACGACTGCACTGGTGGGTAACACGAGGATGTCATTGACCAGATGAGCCGTGGTACCTCCACCTGTGCCCCCACACCCGTCCCCATGCCGCCGGCCCAGCCCAGCCCTCACCTGCGGGCAGCCTCCTCGATGCTCTCCCCGGGCTGCACCTTCCCGCCGAAGCCGTTCCACAGCCCGGCGCCGAAGCCACGCTTCTTCATGCCCAGGAGGACGCGGGACGGCTGCATCACCAGGACGAGGGTGAAGAGTCTGGACGTGTGCATGGCTCCTGCGTGAGGGACGAGTCAGGCACGCTGTGCCAAGGGGTCCCGGCACCCTTCGGAGGGGACCCGGGGAGTGCACAGAGCCCCTCACCCCCCAAACATCCAGCACCCTTCCTCAATGCCCGGTGCCTAAACCCGGCTCCCCCAGTACCTCTCCCAATCCCTACTTCTCTAACGCTCCCACTGACGCTTGCTATCCTGCTACCTCAGTAGCCCCTTCCCAAAGTCTGATCCCTCCTTTCCAAACCCTTGTTTCCCCAAAACCCTCTCCCAGAATCCCTGACTCCCAGCACGCCTTCCCCCAATCTTTGATCCTCTCCGTAAATCCTTGTCCCCTCAGATTCCCAGACCAGCCTCAACACCCCTTCCCCGAATCCCTGCGCCCCTAGAAAGCCCCCCCCCAAATCACCAATCCGCTCTCCCTAAATCCTTGTCCCTCCTAAACTCCCTCCCTGAATCCCTTATCACCCTCAACATCCTCTCCCCGAATCCTTGACTCCCAGCTCCCGTGTTGATCCCTGACCCCCTTGCACTCCCACCCCAGTCCCCGCACACCTCAGCCGCACACTCGCAGCTTTCGGGCCCGCCGGGCTACCACCCTCACCCNCGTGAGGGAAGGCGGGCCCAGGCGGCCATGGCGGGCGCGGGTTCCGCTGCCATTGCCGGGGGCAGGTGTGTGGCGCGGCCGCCGTGAGGGAAGGCGGGCCCAGGCGGCCATGGCGGGCGCGGGTTCCGCTGCCATTGCCGGGGGCAGGTGTGTGGCGCGGCCGCTGAGGCGATCCCGGCGCTCAGGAATGGTGGGGTGTCATTGGTGCCGGCGCCTGGAGTTTCCCTTGGGAATGGGTTAATGTGCGTTTATGGTTCTAGGTTAATGCCATGCAGTTTCGCCCTTGCAGGAGCCGTGGTTCTTGGATGCTCAGCCAGGAGCTTTGCAGGAGCTTGGGCATCCCTCTGTTCTTCCGAGGGGCTCACGAAGGCCACCGGCCCCGCTGAGGCAGCACAGGACCGTGCTGGGATCACTCGGCCGTGTCGGGTCCTTAAAACATCACAGCAGAAGCTGGGGTGGGATCTCTTTCCCCCCTTATCTCAGGATAACACACGAGGCCTTGTCCAAAATCTGGCCTTGCTGTTGTGATAGGACTTGATAAGGAAACATGCCAGAAATTTCAAATTTGGGGACTTGTTTTTAGAATCAAAGAATGGTTTGGGTTGGAAGGAACCTCTGGAGACCTTGTAGCCCAATGACCTTGCCAAGGCAGGGTCACCTGGAGCAAGTGACATAAGAACATGTCCAGCTGTATTTTGAATGTCTCTTGAGAGGGAGACTCCACATCCTCCCTGGGCTGCCTGTAAGGGCTGGAATTAATTACTATAGAGACTTTTGAAATACAATGTGTTTTTATACTAACTGGTTGACTTGCCTCTCTTCCTGGCAGTTGTTGGCTTTGGATGAGCAGATGCCTGCACACCACGGTGAAGTTTCTGAGGAAAACTGGAACTGAGCAGAGGTGGTTGGAGCGGCACTTGAAGGATCCCTTTGTCAAGGCATCGAAGCAGCAGCATTACCGTTGCCGAAGTGCCTTCAAGTTGCTGGAAATTGATAACAAGCTCTGTGTTCTTCGTCCAGGACTTTCTGTTCTTGACTGTGGAGCAGCACCTGGTGCTTGGAGCCAAGTTGCTGTAGAGAGGGTCAATGCCTTAGGTACTGGTAAGTGCAGTTTTTTGGCAGGCAAGATGGGGATGATGCTTCTCTTGAAGTGTGTGAGAGATCTGTGAAATACTATGGAATCTAAATGAAATCAAGGAAGTAGTATCTTGGTAACAGAATGGGGAAGGAACCTAGATACTGGTAGATGCCAGAATCAGTGATAAAAACTGAAGGGGTGAGTCTAGTAAATCTTCATATAGAGAAATTGTGTTTATGAAATGAAACATGTCCTGTGGTGCAAGTGATGTGATTAGCTGTTGTGGGGAAGATCGCTTTATCCAATTCTGAAATTGCTGCGACCTCCAGCATTTACCTTAGCTTATTTGAAATATTATTTCCCTTCCTGAAAAATGGAAGTAACTGCTGTGCATGGTTGATGTGGGTGAAGCCATTGATATTTACAAAATGAGGTGTTATCACCTGCACCATTATGCAGGGTTTCTGGACTGTCAGCCTTGAAAGAGCAGCAGAAAACCAAGAAAAATCCCCCTTGTTTAGCCAAAGTAGCTGAGTTTTTGTCTTGAACAGATGAGCTTATGGCAAAGCCTCCATCCAGATGCACCCAGCAAACTTCCAGGGGGCGAGAAGGCAGCTGTGGCAGGTGTGGGTTTTGTCTGTTGACTGGCATGGATCTCATGCATGTGCAGGTTTTTGCAGCCACTCTGAGAGTTCCCTGTGTCATTCATCCTTACAGATCCTGCTGTCCCCACTGGCTTTGTGCTTGGTGTTGACCTGCTGCAGATTTCTCCTCTGCCAGGCGCAGTTTTCCTGTCGGAGATGGACATCACGGACCCCAGCACGCTGAGGGAGATCCAGAGTCGGCTTCCCTCAGGGAAGGCAGATGTCATCCTGAGTGACATGGCACCCAACGCCACAGGCATTAAAGAACTGGATCATCAGAAGCTCATCAGTCTGTGTTTAGGCCTTCTGGATACATCCCAACGCATTTTAAAGCCAAAAGGAACTATGCTCTGTAAATTCTGGGATGGATCTGAGGCCCGTCTGCTGCAAAACAGACTGAAGGAGCAGTTCCAGGATGTGAGAACTATAAAGCCTCAGGCCAGCCGGAAGGACTCTGCGGAATCTTATTACTTGGCAAGGCTGTACAGAGGGAAATGACAGGCAAGAACTGCAGATTCTCTGACATTGGTTGGAAATCTCAGTTTAGTGGGTGTTTAAAGGAGAATCCCACCATTAAGATCCTGGGAAAACTTGCTACTCTTCTTTAAGTCCATCAGGCTTTTCAAGTACTTGTGGACAAAATGAAGAGGAATAAACTGAAAGGCAAACTCCGCTGCTGGAGTAATGGAAATGAAAATAAAATGCTGATTATATGAGTTTTTAATATGTGCCTGGAAGTCATTGCACTGTTAATGCTGTCATACGTGAGACTGACCATAAAGGTGATTGTTAGAATGTGAGGGAGCAGCAAAGGAGAGTTTGAGCCAATTCAGTGCCTTTTAGAAGCTGGTGTGATTTATTAGCACAGGTAAAAATAGAAAATGTTTCTGTGCATGTGAGGATCTGCATCTTCCTGCGGGATGTGTGATACAGCCATGGGAGAGGCATGGCTGACTTGGGAATGTTCAGCCCCACAGCTCTGTTGCCTCTCCTGCAGACACAGGTTATATTTAGAATTGCTGCCTCCTGGCACTCAAAGATCCTGTCAATGGCAGTGGGACAGGGTCATGGCTATGATCACCTCCCCAGTGCTTTTTAGGTGTGACCAATGGTGTTTCTCAGGCAAAAAGACAAGATGTTCCTAAGATCCCAGTAGGGAGAATGAATGAATTGCCGGAAATCTGTTTGCACAAGTAAATTTAGCTGCTGCCTTATCTGAAAGTGACAAATTTTATATTAAATAGTGCTTTTATCAGGCTGACTGTGGCATGAGTTATATGAGAGGCTGTCTTTAAGACTCCCAGGCCTTTCTTATCATCCGCAGCTCATTTGGGGCTGCTGACTGGATCCCTGTCGGGGCAGGAGGGCGCGGGGCGGTTTTTGGGGAGGCAGGCCGAGCTCCAAGCGACGTCCCGCCTTGTCGGGGCATTACGGTAGCGCGCTGAGGGCTGCGCGCATATTGCCGCCATTACGGCCTCCGACGCTGCCGTTATCGCGAGAGGCAGGCGCGGAGTTCCCGCGAGATCCCGTGGCCGGGGCGAGGAGGGAGATCCAAGCGGGGCGAGCGGCGGTGAGCGCTGAGGGAGGGACGGGGACAGACAGGGGGAAAGGGCAGAGGAGAAGGGCTCCGGCCGCGCCCGTCCCACCCCGCTCTTTCCCCGGCGAGTCGTGCGGGCGAACCCCTCGGTGCCCGGAGCTGCCCCGTGCCCGCCGCGGCCGCTCTCGGTATTCGCTGCCCGCCGCGGGTCCCTGCGTGCCCCGAAGGAGCCTTGGCCACAGGGGTTTCTGAACCGGGCCGGGCCACACACCAAAGTGTCGTCTTAATTGTTAGCAGGTTTGAGAAGGGACCTGCTGGAACTACCTGTCGGCAGGTGCGTTTGGTACTCCGGTGCTCAGTTTGGGTTTTGGCGAATCTGTTGCTTCTGCGCCGCTCATACTCTTCCTCGTCGTGATGCTGTAAATGCAAACAAAAACTGCTTTGTAGCCCCGAGAGTGCAGGAGCCCAGAGGCAGCCCCAGGTCTCTGTGGTACAAGCGATGTGGATGTTGTTGCTGCCTTTCCTGGTCCCGGACCTTTTCCGGTGTTTCTAGGGATTTATGGAGCGTGCAGTCACTGGAGGGGCTCATCTAAGGCTTCCTGAAATCTCCTGGGAAATCTTGCAGGCTTTTCTGAGCTCCAGGCTTGCTTTCTCTTTGGCCTTTTAGTTCGTACCCTTCTGAACTGGAAGGAAGAGCTGCATTTCATGAGATGCAGTTTCATTTATACAGGTGGTTAGTGGACTTGAGAAGACTTCTTGTTGGAAATTAGAGTCTGAAGTGCTCCTGGGAAACCAGAAACAAATTGTGTAGCGGGAAGAGTTTGCAGATACTGTGGAGTTAGTTCTGCTCCCATTTGCTTCAAAAATTGGGGAAGAACAATGAGTTTGGTTTGGTCAGTGAAGAAAAAGCGGTCTTACATCTTTTTCTCTTTTCAGAGAAAATTACAACTTCAGCCTGGGTGGGGTCATCTTTTCTGTGGATCCCAGCAGTGATTTGCGGATTGATTTTACCCTGTAAATTTTAAGACCTTGTGTTTGGTGTTTCCTCAGGGCAGTGATGAATCCCTCTTTAGCAGAGCAGCTTGCTCTGAGTGTATTGCTGATGATTTTCTGTCCATTTCCAGAGCCATGGAGGACTTGGAAAATAATACCACTGTCTTCTCTACCCTGAGATCCCTCAACAACTTCATTTCACAGCGTATGGAGGGAGTGTCTGGGCTGGCTACACCAGGATCATCTCAAAGCTCCTTACAGATGCAGTACCAGCAGAGGATGCAGGTGAGGTGTCCTCATCTTGGTGATTCCTGCAGTATCACTTCAGTGTGGTTGTGTGCTCCTTTTGATTCCAGGAGCTGGGAGTTTCATTCAGATCTGCCCGTTCTTTCTGAAATTGATGTTCTGAAACTGACACAAACTCAGTGAAGGAAGCTTGCTGTCACCCTTCCAGAATCTTTTCCAGAATATATTTAATTTCTTTTTACAGTGTCAGACAGATTGATTTCTGTTCTGTAAAAGTTTAAGGAAGATCCGTTTAATTTTTTCCCTGCTAGTTATATCTGTGTACCGCCTCAGGAAATTAAATTGTGACTTGTTTTCATATTGCTGAACAAAGGAGCTTTATATCTTAACATTTTTCTAGTAAGACACTGTTACCTTTTTTCAGGCTTTACCTGGACATATCCAGGAGATTTGCATTGAGCTGTGGCTTTGATATGCAAACCAGTGGTGCTTTCTTATCCACCTCTGTTTGTATGCACCTGCCTTATTTACTTTTTTTTTTCTGTTAGCTGTTTCAGGCTCATAAAGTAAATTGACATCTTACATTCCAGGGACTGTTTATTAGGCTGAAATGAAGTTTCTCTACTGTGTATCTTGATATAATTTCTACTTCAGCCTCTAAGTACAAAATGAGTTTTTTTAATGTAAATCTGCTTTGCATTTAGAGTGTTGACAAAAATTTAAGCTTTTTCTGTGCTATGTCTCTGCTGGCAGGAGTAGTTGCAGGAGGCTCTCTCTGGTTAGAGTCTCCATTGACTGTGTTGGATGTACATCCCCAGGATGTGAGCAATTCTGTTAGTATTGTCTGTGCTTTCAGGTAATTTGAATGAAAAAATGAAGTGTAATGTTGTAGAAAAATGTGTTATTTTACTCAGCAATTATGTTTTACTGGGAGCATGATCTGTACTTCTTAGGCTTGGGGAGTTCATAATTAGCTTTTTAGACAGAGAAGTAGATTTTGTCAAACTACATCTAGAGATTGAGGAATTCTGACTTAAGAACCAGGAATTAATTTCTTTCCAGTTCACCTTGGTTTGATATGGGTTTCTGAGCGTGGTGTTGAACTCCTTAGTTTCCCCATCTGCAGCTGGTGTGAGAGGTACCAAAATGTGGTGATAGTTTGTAAAATGGGAAGTTAATGTCAGCTGAGCAGTACAGGGCACAGTGATACTGCTGTGCTGTTAATGGTGTGCAATGTCCCTTTTCACACATGAACTGGCCAGCTGGAGGAGCAGGCTGGGCAGATCCACTCCAAATCCCAGCTGCTGCAGGTGGAACGGGAGAAGATGCAGATGGAGCTGAGCCACAAACGAGCTCGCATCGAGCTGGAGAAGGCAGCTAATACCAATGCCAGGAACTATGAGGTGAGTGGGATGTCTGCACATGGTTTGGGAGCATTGGCCTAAGGCACAACACATGGAGAGCATTTATGTCAGTGGTTTGGTTCAGGGATGTGCTTTGGTTTGCAGAGATCTGTCTCAGAATGTGTATAGTTACTCTTTTTTGGAGTGAAACTAAACTGAAAGGTGCACTTCAGGAGCAAGCCTGGTGTTCTCCAGCTGCTAATGGACACTGTCTTCAGAGCAGGCCTTCAGTGAATCTGGAATGCATTTACTGTGTTTGCATTTACTGCAGGTGTGGGTGTTAAGTTGGCAAGACATCTACAGAACTGCTCTGCAGGTGCCCTCTCAGTGCACTGCACTAACTTGCTAATGTGCAAAAGACTGAGCTTGAAGCCTCCTTAGGTTCACAGACTGATGATCTGATCACTGGATCCTGTTAGCTTCGCAGTGAAGTTGTCATGGGTAGCAGTAACAAAAGGGATTTGTTATTTGTTTCTCCAAGAAATATTTAATAATTTTTCTCCTGGAGGAGTTTAAACTTGCTGGCACAATTGCAAGCATTTGGTTTTCGTGGCTGTAATTAATTGGAATGGCAGCAGTGCCAGCCATGCAGTGTCACGCAAGAGAGCCTGCACTGATAAAACAGTGAGCCTCACTCAGGGACTAATAGCTTTTATTGGCTTCTGCTTTTCTGCCCATATGTGTTTGCTTAACGATGTTACTGAAATAAGCTGTGCATCAGTGGCTTTTGTAGCATATTAAAAGTCTTCTATATGGGTGATTATTGAAAAAGAAATCTGTAAAAAATAATAAGTATGTTTTGTTGTATTTTATGAGGGTGACAGATTTAGTGTGTGCTTGTGAAACAGGGAGTCAGTGACTAAATTCCTCCATTTTCTGAAGTCAGGTTATGTGGGATTAAGCCAGGAAGAGTTCAAACTGGAATGTAGCTGAGTCAGTCACAGAAACCCTTGAAATACTGGTACAAAAAAAGGAAGCAGCATTAATCCAGCACCGTGGTAATTACCCTGCTCAGATTTTGTGTTTTTTCTGAGTCATGTGGATAAAGGTTTTAGGCACCTCACATTGCTTTGCATAATCCTTGCTTACTATGCAAATCCATGTCTCCAGTTGCTTTAATTAGCAAAGCAATTTACTATGCATTTTTTCAATAAGTATCAATCAGTTTGTGGTAGGAATAAATTGAAATGAAAGGTTGTCAGACTGCAAAAATATTTATTGTATTAGTTGATAGTATTTTCTTTTAAATGGCCTCAGTTCTAGAAGTTGCAGAGGTAAGTTTGTCTTATTAACCAAGCTGTTGAGGTCTGAGTTTCTGAAAGTCAATTTGCTGTGCATGGGTCAGCTTTAAATTGGAGAATGTTTTCATCTTTGATCTGCTGGAGGGTGTGCAGTGGAGTCTGTGAAGCCACATCTGTATTCTCATTGTCATATCTTAGTGCAAGAGATTTGGAAGACTTGGTCTCTTAGTTTTCCAGCTCCATTTCCCCAGGTAATTCCTTGGGTAATTCCATTGAGTTGCTGCTGGTAAGAATTTTGTCCTTGCTAAGTTAAAGCTCCGGTCTGAGTAACTTTGCTTCATGATGAAGCAATTACCATTGGTGACCATGGTGATGAGGAATGAGGACAAAAGAAGGAAAAATGGCTTCACCTTTCTGCTGCTTTCTTCTTAAGTCTCTGTGTTTTTTCCCTTGGCCAGCGAGAGGCCGACCGCAACCAGGAGCTGCTCACGCGCATAAAGCAGTACCAGGAGAGGGAAACAGAGGCTGAAAATAAACTGAAAGAACAAATGGAGATGAACAAATCTTACAAGAAGAGCATGGAGACAATGAGTAAGAAGATGCAGGAGAAGGAGAGCAAATTAGCCGAAGCTAATGAGGTAAGAACAGAGTAATTTTTAATCCATACATAGCTTCAGGTGACTTTGTAGTTCTTGTGACTTGAAAATGCCCTTTTTGTTTAAAAAAACTCTTAAACAAAATAGCTGGAATATTGTGTTCATCACCTGGAGATGAATAAGCCCTGGTGCTGTGTCTTTTCTGTCAAAGTTTAGAACCAAACCAAGCTCAGACACAAGTTGAGCAGGTCAGACGGAGAGGAGATTTCTTAGACAAGCTTATACAGAGAAGGAGAAAAAAGTGTGAGGCAACATCCAGCATCTGGGTTCAGAAATGTGAAGAAGGGACAGTGATGGAGGAGATAATATGGGAAAGTCTTCAGGGAAGTCAGGAAAATGGTAGAGTGGATGAGAGCAAATGAACTATTATGAACTAAGTGTGTCCTCCTGAAGTGTCTTAAATGTGTGTGCACTCTATTGCAGAATGAATGCTTGGGTAACAGTTTCAGTATATTTGGATGCCCAGACCATCTTCACAACCCTCAACCTTCTCAGATATCATTATAGTTAAGCTCAGCTATTTTAATTTGTAACTTTCCTGTTTAATTTGTTTTCCTGCACCAAAGGAAAGGAGTTGTTGATCAGCAATCACTAAGTCCTTAAGCCCTGCTCCTGCCTAGGTGTCACTGGAAATGTGGCAATGTGACAGAGCAGGTAAACAATCTAATGTTCCAGTTTTCAGTGATCATTACCAGGGGGACAGTGATGGTATGTAAGAGAAATTAAACCCACCTAAAAGATGTGTGCTGCTTTTCTGTGTCTATGTTCTTTTATTTCTATCAGTATCAAGAGTAGAACCCTACCTGTCTCTGTCTAGAAGACACGCTACATATGTAATGTTTTGAGATATTTCTGTTTCTCTGTTACAGGGAGCTGAGTAATGGCTATTGGAAACAAACCTGTGAGCTTTCTTTAGATCTAATATGTTTAGAAAAAAAATCATCTAATTTTAGAGTTTGAGATCTTTCATGCCAGTTTGAGGTCACCCATTTAAGAGATAATGTAAATGACAATTTGGATAGCAAATAAAAGTGCAAAATTATTTTCTATGAGGTAGGTTTGCAGGTCTGAAGGTTTGCAGGAGTGTGGGATTGTTTCTAAGATTGTGTTAATACTTTTTAGTTGGAAATTATTTCTGTCACCATCCATAATATCTGGCTTGGAGAGTCATAGCCTTGTGTGTTTATGCTTTTTTTTTCCCATTAATTCAGACAATCACTGTATTAAAAGGGAAAATAACAGAGCTGCAATGGAATATAATGAACCAAGAGATGCAGATGACAAGCCAAGACTCTCAGAAGCAGGAATTGATGGAGCAGCTGGATGTTGAAAAAAAGTAAGCAAGGGATGAATGACTGGAGGGAGAAAAAGGCAAACAGAACTTCAGTCTTGTGCAGCTGTCATCACTCAGAAAACTTTCAACAGCGTTTGATTTCTGCTCTTCAAAGGGGTTCTTTGATCTGGGTGTGCAGGTTATAACTGTTGTTTGAAACCAAGGTGCAATTTTAATTGTACCTTGTGGAAAAAACTCCACAAACTTGAGCTTTAAGTCTCAGTGATGTTTCGTGTTCCTGGTGGAGAGTTAACAAGAGGGCACATGGGTGAGAAAGGCTGATCTGAACTTTATGGACCGAACAGAACAAAAAGATCAAGCCTTAAATCATAGTGGAGGGGTAATTGGAAGTTACACAAGTACGTTTTTCCTTGCTTACTAGCTTCAGCTCTTCAATTTCAAAGTTGTGAAGTTCTGTTTACTCTGTGCATTTGTTCTCAGAGTTAAAGTGGCTTGATTTCTTTGTATTTTTCTCAATATGCTTCTTTTTATTAAAATGAATGGATATTTTTGTCTCTAAATTAGAGGGAGCCAGTGTATGAGCATGAGACTGAAAGAGAAAATGAGTAAGAGTAACTGACTTGTTAGTTCAGTTTGACTCTGTTGGTCAGAGACTGCTTAAGGTGGGTTGTTTCTAGTACCTTATTTCTGGGTGCTCAAGTGCCTCTTGTGTCTTTGTCTAACAGGAAATGGCAGGAGGCAAGTCAGCAAATCCAGACACTGCAAGCAAGCCACTCCTTACTGGCAGAATATGAACAGAAGATTAAGGTAAGAAACTTTGTGACCTAAATAAACCTTTAGATTTTAATTCCTTCAGTGGAAGAACAGAATGCTGCTTTTTTAAAAACTGGCTGTTGCAGAAGTAAAAGGTTAGTTTGTCCTTTATTACCTGTGTTGGTTGCTAGCAAGAGTTGAGCTTGGGTGGACTAGGCTGTCTACAATTAGCTGTAACATGACACTTTGCCTTTGTTGTATCAATTGACTGAAAAAAAGCATGCTTTATAGAAGGGTGAGTTATATCCTTATGCAGTGCTCTGAAGGAATGCTCTTTTTGGTTTTGTGCCACAACACAAATTTGCTCTGCAAAAGACTGCTTCTAGAGTGATCTTTTTTCAAATGGTGTGTGATGAGCCCTGCAGCTACTGTTATTTTCTGCTTCCCAGAAAATCCTTCCTCTGCAGTTGTGTTTAGAAAGTGCAATTACTTGCAAAGCTTTCAAAACTACACTAACTTAAATGTCAGTGTAGAGATGCTTTTTTGAGTGCATAGTTTGGTGGGAATGTATCTTTTTTCATTTGTCTTGTCTTCCTGGCAGAGGGAGATGTGGAGAGTTACTTTGGTTTCAGCAGTGCTACCATTGGCATTGCCTTGCTGTAAAACCAGCCTGACTGCCAGCAAGAGGAGATGTTCTCCATTGAAATGGAGAGGTTGAATATAGGATATAAGTCTGCAACACAGTCCTAAATAATTTGTTTTTTTAGTGGTAAATCCCCCAACATTTACCATAATGTTGAAATGCACATTTGTGTTTCTTTCTGTACTTAATTCTTGCAGACTTTTCAACTGCTTCCCTCTGCACTTCATTGATGATGGACAAGAAAAGCACAGATTTGGTCCAGTTGATAGAAGAGGGTCATTTTAATGAGTAACTGAGGGGTTTTTGTTATGAGGTTGGACTAAGTAGATGTAGAAAGAAGAGACCAGCCCAGGTTTTAAAAGTGCAACTGGAGTCATCCCTGCTTTGAGCATGGATTGGATCACATGACCTGAGTTCCCTTCCAACTTCATTCAAGTCCTTAATTTGAGCTTAAAATGTACAATGTAGAATTTATCTTACAAATGCCAACTTACTCATTGCTGTCCTGTTCTCATCCTGTGTTTTCCAGGATCTGGAGCAGAAGTTGTCCCAGCAGGAACATGATGCTCTAATTGTCAAGAACATGAAGACAGAACTGGCTCGTTTTCCAAAAATGGAGCGTGAATTGCGCCAGCTCAGGGAGGAAAATGCCTACTTCAGGTGAAGGAAGGGTTCAGTTGTTGAGGGTTGTGTTCTGTACATGATACAGCTGCAGAGTCTGCACTTTTACATCCCTCTTTAGGGTTTCCACATGGGATAGCTCAGAAGGAAGTATTTTCTATAAATACTGCTTATGAATTGAGCAGTGTCATGGTGCTTACTAGATGAGAGCATCTGACAAGATCTGAGGAATCTTATTGAACACAAGAGCCTCACAGCATTCATTGTTCTGGGTGGTGATTTTGGTTTGTTAGAACAAAATTCAGTGTTTAAAGGTAGTGATGAACCCCATGCAGCTTGAGGAAAGAATTTCCTGTAGGTAAGAGGCAGCTGAACGTTTCTTTATTAACTGCTTTTGCTTAGCTATTGTTACTACTGTTTTAAAGGCCTGTTGTTCCAGCAAAATGTTTAGAAAGTGTCTTGTTTAAATTTCTGCAGCACTCTGATATAAGTGAGTAGGCTTTCTGGATTGTCAAGTGGTAATCAATTTGAAAAAGTAAATTAAATGTAATGTGAAATAAATTGCCTTAATGTGTTAGAGGTTTTTTGTTGTTGTCTTTTTTTTTAAAACTACATGAGTCATCTTGCCGGCTTTTTCTTTTTTAAAATGAAGTAATTTTCCTAGGTTGTGGTCTTGTAATTATCTCATTATAGTTTAAAATTATTTATCTTGGATTGTTTTCTCATGCTTATTTTTCCACACTGAAACATACCAATAGATTAAAGGTCATTTGTTTTTGTACAGTTTTATTTCACCCTTGTACACCTCTGTTGAAGTAAAACCAAGCAGTGCTCCAAAGCCCAGGTCTGTACTGCTTGCTGTTTTCCAGCCAGACTGGAAAGCAGAGTTTGGAGACTTTTGTTACCCTTGTTTTGACAAATAGTGAAGCAGACACTTGGGCATAATTAGGATGGTATTTAGAGTAGAAAAAAAATAATTTAAATAAAACTGTAATTTTTTTTAGTAGCAGTGGCTTTGCAGTGAAAGTTATAGAAGTGAATCAGTTGGATGTTATGATTCCCTTGGGAATTCCTGTATATCTGAAAGTTTGTGATGGGGATTTGAGTTGCATGAATCTCTAGTAATTGTCTCTCTCTTAACCACAGGGAAATGAAAGAAAACAATGGTTTGCTTAAAGAGGAAGTGGAAGGTCTCCAGAGAAAACTGGAACGCTATGAGAAGGTCCAAGCACAGCTAGTGACTGTGGAATTGGAAAATGAGGTGAGGAGCTGGGAACATCTGGTCAATGAGCAGAACAGGAGTTTCTTTTATTGCCTGTCCTGACTTTTAGGCTCTTCCTATATTGTGTTACTTAAGATATGATACCTTCTTTAATTAATGGACTCCAACCAGACATTCCCCAGCTGGAAAGTCAGCATGAGGGGAGTCATGACAAGGAAGGTGTAAAAGGCAAAAGGATATCTACTGTTCAGCTAGAGATATTGCCTATTTTAGCCTTGATGTTTCTTTTTTACCTTTCATTTGCTGGAAAGGCTTTTTCTGGCATCAAGCTCTGTCCAGACATGGTGCTGAACAGGTATGTGGTAAGAACCTTGATAGCCAGGGCTGCAGAGTGACAAACCAAAAGTGTTGGATAAATCAGGAAATCCACAGCAGGAGGAAGGCCACTGACTTTGCATGGAGGTTTATGAGAGAACTGGAAAGTGAGGTGTTAGAACATGTGTCTATGTCTAACTCTACTTTTAATCTTTACTTTAGAAACTTCTGGGAAAATTACAAAGCTGGGAGAAACTTGACCAGAGCACTGGCTTAAATATCAGGTATGTGATCACAGCTATGGAGAGAAGTAATACTTTTAAGCCCTTTCCTCTTCAGACTGATCTCTGAAGTGTGTTGATCATGCTTTCTTTCTGTCTCTTCATGTGGAAGCTCTTCTAGTACATTTTATTATATATGAGAAGAAAATAAGATAGACATTTTTTGAAGTAACTTTCAGAACTAAGAAACATTTTTCACCAAGTCACCTTGAATAATGTCTTTGAGGCTAGGGATCAGTTTTGAATTCTTGAAACTTTTTGTGTATAGTTGCATTTTTGTTTAGTTAGAGATTCCACTTGCTTAGTAAGTGAATTTCTAAGAATTCTAGATACCCAGAGAAAAGGATGTGTGCTACTTGTGGCAAACTGTTGTAAACATATTTCCTTTTAAATCTGGATATCAAAATTAGCTGCTAGATCATGTTGTGACTTTCTTTCCCTAAAGCAGCTGAAGAAATGTTATTTTAGTTTTGTCAAACCCACTCCCCAGTTGAGTTTTATAACACCAGCTGGTCTGTGTGCTGTTACTCAACAGCTCCTCCTGACATCTGGAGCAGTAAACCAGATTTTTTAAGGTCCCTGTGTATGTGGTATAAAAACAAGCTGGAAATAGTGGAATTTCTGATCATTTTCTTCTGCTGCAGAAAGTGTTCTGGGTATATATGAGTCTTTTGTGTGCCATGTTTCAACACATGTTTTATTTTCTCTAAATATTTAGTGTTGTTACACGAGAAAAGGATATGCTTCTTTGTAAATAATTGTTATGAACATTTCACAGTGAGTCAGAGCTGAAACATGAGCAGCAGAACTTCATCTTGCCAGTTGTTCCTTGATTCCATTAATTCCACATACCCAGCCACAGTGCTCTGCACACTGCTGGGATTGTTTGGAAATGCACATATGGTTTGGACACATCACTGCTTCATGTTAAAGATGCTTGTGTTCCAACTTGGGAAAGCTCCCTTAATTTTTTCAGTGTTTTCTGTTTAATGAGGATAACAAACCTTTTCCAGAGGCCTGCTGGTAGGTTGCCTCCTTGAGGTTCCCTCCTGCATCTGATGAGGATCCATACATTTAGATGAAGATGGAATTATGCTAAGTCTCCTATAGTAAGGTATGGACAGAAATTGTAGGGATCCTTTTCACAAAACCTTTTGGAGTAAAAGCTTTTTACTTACCTCAAGCTGTTAAAGGTTTAACGAGGTAATTTCACAGCAGGAGAGAAATGGAAGCAAGTGATTCTGCCTGTTGAAGTCTAATAACTCCTTCATTTAAAATCAGAATATTCACTGTGAAGTGCTAGTTTTGTGATTGGGCCATATTGTTTGGTGCTATTAATGGCACCTTCTACAGAAAGGGGAATTGCTCTTGAGAAAGATCATCTTTTCATGCAATTGGAGCCAAGTGGGATTGAATGATTTCCCCCTCCCTCCCTTATTGTTCTTTTTCTTTTTTTTTCTTGCTCAGACTTCTTACAGCAGGAATTACATTAATTTTTGGTGAGGGTGGTGAAGATGATGAGATCATTGTCCTGGTTGGATCCTGGAGAATGCTGTTGGTGAAAGTTTGAGAGGAGTTAATTGCCCATCTCACAGTAGAAAAGAAATAGGATCAAGTTGACTGATTGTCCCAAAGAGCCAGAGCAATGTTCTGTTTGCTAATAACTAGATAAGAAAGGGAAAAGGGAATAAATTAGGATTTCTCATCTTTTCTTATCAGGTTCTTCATTGGTACAGAGGATGTAAGGGAAGTGCATGCAGCGTGTGGCGTTTTAGGAGAGGATGATTTTTCATTTCCTCCAGCACTTCCACAGGGCTTGTTCAGTGTCTGCTCTCAGTGGTTTCTGTTCACTGATTGCCTGCTCCCAGCAGGCTTTTTGTCAGATTGGCTTATGATCAGCCCTTGCAGTGTAATTTTATGTAATAATACTTGGAGAGGAGGTGCAGCTTTCAGGAGTGTTTTTAGTACTGGTCGCTTTTTGGTGACAAGGGAAGAGTGTTTATAATGCTTCACCTTGTGGGGGCAAAACGAGTTCATTAACAGTTGGCTCTGGCTAATCTTATGTTTGCTTGCTCTGGATTCCACTTGTAAGCTCCTGGGCTTTTGTCTCTCCATAAACAGTGGAAATAAAGACAACTGTAGCTCTATAGCAAAATAACCCTGTACTGTACAGTAGCTAGATAATAAAATAGTACACCTCATATGTGTTTTCTATGGTTCATGTGTACACTTTATAAATCTAAGTCATCTTTCTTGTGTTCCATTATATGTCCTTTGGATTTCTTGAGCTTTTTATTGCCTACCTTGCAGTGTAGTTGGCTCTGGTTTTTATTTTGGATCTAGGTCTTTTTTGTGTGTGTTACTGTTATGCTGCCAGGGATTTTCATAAATTTATCATGTGTTGCTCTGACTTGATACTTCTGGTGTAGAATTGGGTTTTAGCTGTAAAGGGGAAAATCCACAAAATGTTAAATTCTTGCTCTGTGAGTAGAAAGTCTTATTTATTTTGGAGTGTGCTGTCCTCTAGAAGGATATTTTTAGGACTTTTTTAGGACTGTTATTAGGAAGGGGTTGTGTTGAGAAAACAATCTTGTGCTCTGACTCTCCAGGATGTGCTGATGCAGTTTCTATTTCTTCAAAATCCAGTATTTGTGTAATTGAGTTGCTGACCATCTTCACTGACAAACCATGTTAATCGTGACACACTCGGTTGTTTTTTCAGCATTGGACTTTTATCTTAGAGACATTTTCTAGGCAGTTCCTCTACTGCCATTAAACAGTTAATCTATTTTAATAGAAAAATGCTTGGGGGAGGTTTTGGGTGGCAGCGGTGGCTTTATTTGGGTGACAAAGCACAGAACTCCCACGAGATGGCGCCCGCTCTCCTGCAGGGAAGGAACGGGATCGCTCCAGCCTGGGATTCATCCCGGCATGAATCCATCAGCCTTGGGAAGGGGCAGCTGCTCTCAGGAAAACTCGTCATTGTGCTGACAGAAATTCTAAACTCTCCTCAATGCTGCCTGCACGCAGTCACTGTCTCCTTGCCCAGTACTCCAGGCTGTAGCTTGGTAGGAAAGTGGTTTGGGCAGATTTCTCTAGTGGAATATGAAACTGTTTTTCTAGCTGGCTTTGTCAACTTCAAGTTTACACCACGTATTCTTAATTTTGTCTTGTTTAATAGGAGTTCTTCATAGCCTGGTTCTTTTCTCTCCACCCCAAGTCTTAGAATTGCATTCTCAGAGCAGCGTTGTTATTGTTCTGCCTTTCCTTTCTGCAGCATGTAGAAGGTGCCCAAATAAAAAATGAGGGTGCTTGTTCTGTGAGCTATTAATCTAAATAAGGCTCTTTTGCTGCTGTTGTCTATGTTTGGTTGATATTGTTTTTGTCCTCTAATGAATTAGGCAAGCGATTTGCTGTCTGTAAATAGATATACCCTGGTGTACTGAGCAATGCAAAAAGATGTGCATCAGGTATTTGTTAAAGCTGAGGCAGTAACTCAGCTGCTGAAGGTACTGATAGCCACTGATAGCAGCTGACAAAGTTCAATGCCAAATTTCTCTTTGTGTTATTCCATAAGTGGCAGAAGATTGCAAGTTTTGAAAGGCTGGAGTTTGGCTGAAGAGTTATATGATTGGGTTAAGACTTCCAGGTCTGCCAGATGGGCCACAAACAGTAGCTTCAGATCAGTTTGAGTACAAGCTTTTTTTCTTTTTTGAGGTAATAAATGATAATGTGTGATACAGGGTTTGTTTTTGTTTGTTTCTTATTTTGATTGGTGTGTCTTTTTTTAATGGAAGTAATGAGTATAAAGTTTTTACAGATTTCATCTGCTGGACTCAAAGACCTTTGTATACACAGCAGAATTATTTTATATTGGTGATCAAATACATTGATTATGGCCTATTTAAGTCAGTCTTCCCTTTTTAGAGTACTGTTTTCTGTTGCCATGGTACTGTCAGCTCAGGCTTGGTGTTTGGTTAAAACCAAAAGATTTTGTTCATACAACTTTTCAGTATCATTTCAGTTTCTTCCATCAGGATGAGGTGGTATCTCAGCTGTCTTTTTCTGAAGGGCCATGGAATACAGTGGAAATTAGAGGTGAGGCTGATGTGCCAGAGGGAAGTGTGGACTTTTGTGTGGAGCTCTGTGACTCTGGTCATGGGCTTGGGTGTTCTGAGTCCCACCGTGGTTCTGGTGTGAGGCAGATCTTGGCCCCCTGTGCTGATGGTGTGAGGCTGGGCCAGGGGCACCTGGGGTTCACTGGAGTCTGGGTTTGGGGAGTGCCCCCAGAGCTCTCCAGGATGAGCGCAGGTGGCTGCAGCACTGAGATCTCCTGGAGCTGCTGTGGCTGTTCAGGGAGCTGGCCAGGCCAGGCCTGCCAAGGGAAGTGCCTGTTTGGCAGGAATTTGGGCCAATGCTCAGGTACCATTTTCCCTTGGTGGAGCTGGCAGCTGCAGACAGCAGGCACTGATCTGCTGACCTGTCGCCTCGAGCCAAAGTGAACCTGGGAATGCTGACCTGGTTTTCTTTCTGAAACATCTGTGAGCTGGCTGGCTGACAAATCTTGGGGACTAACTTCCTGCAGTGTCTGAGACCAATTAAGAAGAGGAGATAGTGTGAATGTGTATGCATTTCCTCTCTAAGAAAGGGTTTAATTAAGTGGCAAGCATCTCTGTTTAGTACAGTGGTTTGCACAGTTGTAATTCATAATTACCCAGGTGCTACACTCAGTACGGGAAGTCCTTCTATGCACATTCTGCTTTTGGAGCTGGGGGAAGGGAGGAGAGAGGGAGGGAAAGGGGAATCGGATTTCTTGATTCTGCATTTAGTGGTGGATTAGTGCTCTTTTTTTTCAGTGAATAGAAGTAAAAGAAGAATATTTGAGTTCTCTACTTTCCTTTTTGAATCTTGATTAACTATGCTTAGCTACTGTGCACTCTCTTCCATCCAAGGCATTTAATATCTTTGCAGTAGTGAATGAAGCTCATAATCTTTTCCTTTCTCACAAGGTAGTAATTTGTGTTTCTTTGAATGTCCATTATGCGTAAGTGGTTACTGGTTTAAAAAAAAATCTGTTGACAGATATACAAAGTAGTGCATGTTGAAATAATTTGAATTACTCATGTTACTCTGGATACTTAATTAACTGCAACCAATCAAGACAAGACTGGGGGTTATTGTTACTGGTTCCAGCAATGCCATGATTCTGGCATGATCATTCCATAGTGGAGCAAATATTTTTATGGGATAGCTGTTGTAGCCCTGTGGTCTTTTGTCACCAAGCAAGAAATCAATTTAATTAAAAGCATTTGATGCTGGCTGCCCTCTGTAACTGTACCACTGCCCTGAGCTACACTGCTAATTTCTCTGCTGGAGGGTGAGAAGTTTCGTTTGTCTGGGTTGGCCACTGGTGGCCCCCAACTTAAGTGCTGTGTCCCTGTGGAGGAGAGAAAATCAGGATCAGCATAGTATGAGGATATTGAATCTTCATGTTCTATGTCTTCAGTTTTTCATAAATAGTGGTAATTTATGATCTGTGAACAGACTGGAATTTGCATGACTGCTGTTTACAAGATTCCCAGTGTAAAACAAACTGTCTTCTCACAGTGGGAATTCCCAGGGCACCCAATAGGGAGATAAATGCTGTGTAGGGGGAACAAGTAATTAAAAACTGTGCCACAAACAAGCACCAAAAACACTGTGCTTTTTAGAGAAACTTTTATAGTTATGAGGTCTCAGCTTACCTCTTGGGTGGATTATCTGCTGTTGTCCTGTACAGGCAGAGCACTGCACTTTACTGTTAATGTTTTGCCTTCTGATGAAGGTGAAGGTTAGGGAAATGCTAAAGAATTCACTCTCTGAAGAGGGTAAATGTATGCATCTTGCTAATATTCCCCCAAATCCCTCAGGATAGGGCTTTGTCCTGGCTTCTGCACAGGCATTAATATTGAGTGAATTTCCCTTGCATTGCTCTGCCAGGATGAGTTAGTCCCAGTTTAGAGCAGCTCTGCCATTCCTGTCTCACCTGGGGCTTCTGACTCCAGTGTCTGTCTTAAAACATTCTGTTCTTACCTGGTACCTTCTGGTTCTATGAACTATTCATGTGAAAGAGGTGTCCCTGCAGAGCAAAAAAAACAATCTAGAATGGGAAACAGCAATCCCATTCCTGATCTGTTCCCCCATCAGGTCTCCTGTGTTGGTGCATAAACAGTTGTGCTGTTCCAAAGCAGGGCAGGGGATGTGGCAGTGAGCAGCCAGGGATGATGAGGGTAATCATTGTGTTTATATAGAAATAAAGGTTACGTGCTCAGTATTTGTAGGACTTAGCATGTATGAAAGATGAAAGCACTGCCTCAGCAGTGTTTAACAGCTTGAGGGGGAAGTGCCTGCAGTTCCACATTTGGCTTTAGAGTGAGGTACAAGTTTAAAGAGAAAACTATTTGTGGTTATCTTACATGAATTGTGCATGTGCTGAAGCCACCAATTTTTACATAGAGAAATCTTGGAGGAAGCTGTCACCTGTTGAATGTGACCTGCAGTATATGCTGGAGCATTGCTCTAAGCTCTTTTGTTCTTCATTGTTCTGTTCTCTTGTTTTAAAATGGACATTATTCTGCACTTTCCACACTGCCTTAGGTTTTAGCTTTCCATGACAGAGCACTTATTGTGCCTTGTGGGGAGAAAATGCTCCTTTGTGATCTCAGATTCTGAAGCTCCAGGCTTCAGAGTAGTCAGATGCAGTTTTGGAGACTTCAGTCCATGTTTAGGGGTTGGGAATAATGTATTTAAATGTGATGCTTGGAAGTGCAATGTCAAATCTGTGCTTTAACCAGAGTTTAGTTTTCTCCTGTTCTCTTGGGGTTTATTCACTTAGTTTTAATAAAGCAACCATATTTCATAGAAATCTTTAGGTGTTGTAGGTCTGCGGTTTCCAGTTCTTCACTGAAATGCTGGGAAAACTTCCTGCCAGACTTTCCTATCAGATACTAATTTTCTCAAAAGAACACTGTACTTATCTCTGATGTTCAAAAATATTAGTGTTCTTTCTCCTTTGCCATTAATGCTTTTATTTCCATTTGAATATATCAGAGTAATAAGTCTGGAGGTTAAAGGAGAGATAGGAAGAGTATAAAATAAAATGGATGAGCACCTGACATTGAGGCAGAACAAGGCTGTAATGTATAATCAGATAATCAGAGTGAGAAGTAAGCAAGCTCAGATCAAAAATATATCTGTCCTTGTTTTGCATTTCAAAGCTCTGGGAGCAGTTCAAGAGATTGTCTTCCCAGGATCACAGATCTGGCATTCTGGAGACAGTAAAAGCTGTTAAGCACTAGCTTAGCACACTGTCCATCTTTGGTGAAGGATGATTTGAGGAACTTCAGTAGTGAAGAGTAATTTAGAAATGTGTGCTGGTGCTGTCTGCTCCATAGCAGGTGTTTTGTTTGCCATGGGCACTCACCAGTCAACCACTGCATTTTGAGCTGCTGCTGTATTTTTTGCCAGTGTTGTTTGACATTGTTGGAAAACAGTTGGGAAGAAGTTGCTTGGCTCCTTGCAGCATGTAGTGACCCATGTTATGTGTAAATGGCTTGAACTTCTCTGCTCACTCTGCTGTGAAGGAGAAGCTTTCAAAAATACAGACACTTACAAAGAGCTGTTTTCATTGCATTAGGCAGCCCTGTTTGCCTTAAAGTGAAATTATCATTTAAATAGCAGAGACTAATCAGCAAGGGGATGGTTTGCTCCTGTCAGACAGCTCAAATGCTTGTGCTTGATTTTTATTCAGCCTATCATTTGATCGTTTCCAAAAACCCAATAACCACTATAATCTCCAGCTCAGCTTTAATTTTACCTTTCCATTTCCATTTTAGCATCTTTCAGTATTTCAGCTTTAAATTTTAAGCTGAGGCTGTTAACGTGCTCCCTTAGATGTGCAGTGCATTATTCCTCACTTACCCCCAAAGTTTTGCTTTTGCAGGGAAACTTATAAATAAAAATGCACATCCTGTACATGCATATTGGGGATGCCTTTGTTTTAGCATAGCAATGTCTTTTTCAAAACTCTTCTCTAAATGCAGAGGCCTTTTTTGAACAGAAGCAAAGCAAAATATTTCAGTAAGGATTCACACTCTTGGGTGCTACTCCCCTGTGCTCCTGGACATGGCCTTTAGCTATAGGGCAAGGAATCTCCCTTCTTCATTGGATCAAGGACTACCAAGATGGATTGTGCCAGACTGATGTAACAGCTGTCTTTGTCTGGAGAATGGATTATCTTATCAAATAAATCACTATATATCTTATTTCTTTGAACTTCACTGAAACTGGAACTGCTTGAGAAAGTATAAACCACAGGGGAGAAGATGGAAATTAATAGAATTGTAGGATGTATAGGACTTGTTTAAACAGGGATAGATTCAGTATTGTTGAATGGAAAATGCAAGGATAAGTAGAATTCCTCAAAGATTAGCCTAAGGATCTGCTTTATTTAGTATTTCTAGTAATGGTTTTGGTGCAAAAATTTGGTGTGTGCTGATAAAACTGGGCTAATGATGCCAAGTTCAGAGGATTCATAAATACACAAAAGTGGGATATGCAGAACTGAATGACCCTAAGGATTAGAGTGCAGAAATGGGACAAAATTCAATGAAACAAAGCACAATGCTCCATGGAATTGGGAACTGAATGCAAACTTTTTCTGCAAAATGTAGCACTTGCAGTGGAAAGGACCACAAGGGCTGTGTGCTTGTTGCAGTGGCTGTTCATTCTCACTCAGGAAATGCACCAGGCGAAAAACTACCGTGGAGGTGAAAGTGTTCAAATGGCCTGGGAGATGCTTCTCAGAGTTCTGGTCACCCAGTGTGGAGGAAGAGAGTGGGGGATGCAGAAAGTGGCTGCTGGAAAGAGCCTGGGAGCCCACTGAGGGTTGAATGGAACAGCCTCTGGCAGGGTCTGGTGGGAGATGTAATTGCTGCCAGGAAATTCATGGATAGAAGGGAGGAGAAGGAAGGGGGAATCCATACTGATGAGAAATCAGCTATCCTTTAGACTTACACTGGTTTTTAAATAGAATTGTTGTAACCCTGCCATGAATGTGGATATGAGGAAGTTGTTACTTTTAGAAAGACTAAAGTTCTGAATGCAGCTTCCAGTGGAGTCAAAGGTATCCAAATTACTGCTCCACAGGGTTATGGAAGAGATGAGCTCATTCAAAGGAAAGGACTAGACAGGACCTAAACTAGAAGGTTCTTTTCAGTCCCATTTTCGTTTGAATGTGTATGTGCCAATCTGTAAACAAGGGGATGTCCTCAAGAATAGGAAGAGGGGCAGTACATTTTAGTTTGGAATTGCAGCCTTTAATTTAGTACCAGAGTTCTGAAAACTGGAGGTGGGGAAGGGGGAGTGGGGGTTAGTGAGTAAAAGCAGATCATGTCCATTTTTCTGCCCATGCAGAACAAAACCTGTGGACAGGAACATGAAGTGTGAGAGCAGCTGATCTTTGTTCATGTTGAGAAATAAGCAGTTTGCTGGAAAATGCACTGAACTATTAAGAAGAGCTTATCTGTCAGTGCTGATAAGACCAAAATATGATTTGTATAGTCAGAGAAGCTTTTCTGAGTATGTTTGGTGCAGGTAATCTTGATGGTGTTTTGAGAATGACTCACTCCTGGTTAGTGCTTAACCTCATCAGTGCCTGGAACACAGATTCCTGCTTCTCAGGGTGGCTGGGAAGGAGCTGCTTTAATCAGCAGTTGGTTTGTCATCAGTGCAGTGAGGTGTTCTGTGCTGGATTGGCCAGGAAAAGTCTAATTTTCAGTTTTAATTGTATCTAACAGCCAGCATAGCAACATCAGTATGAGGCAGCAGGAAATTAGAGAAGTGTATGAACATTACAGCACTCCAGTTTTTTAGCATTGTTAAAATGCTTCTGCTCTGACAAGCTTGCTTAGGTGCCCTGTGAAGATATTATGTAAGCTTTGTCCTGAAGCTCCAATCTGTCCTCCCTTGGGACTGCTTTCCCAGGAAATACTTTTGATGAAAGCCTATCTTTACCTGGGTTATATTCTCCTTCCTCACAAGCTACTTTATTAAAGGGAGGATTCTTGCAAATATACCTTTTTCCATGCATTGCTTGGAGAGAGAAGAATTTATGTGGCTTGGAGTAGCAAAGGCACAGCACAGTATTTTAAAACATTTCTTAAAGGGCACAGTGAACTTGAAATGTTAGTGAGTTAAAAGATTAATGTGATAAGTGCCTCAAGGTTCTGTTGAACTAGCTGTGATTATGTAAGTGTTGTTTGTTATTTTAAAATAACTCATAGCATGGAAATTAGCATGGTGGATTGGATTATTTACTCATCCATTTCTGGTCAGTGTCAGTGCTATCTTGGGCTAGATAGAAAAATCTGGAATAACATGCAAGACCTGAAGTAGATTTTTTTTTAGAAAGTTTGTTCACTCTCATCGGTATGAATTTTAAATAAGCATAAAGATTTTTAGTTGGTGCCCTCCATCCCTTTTAAAAACTAAGGACTCTTAAAGTTTGGAGCTATTATATGCTGTGTGCACAAAGTAAATAGAAAAATGTTTTGCTTTCAGCTATAATCTTTCTTATTTGAAACAATATTCAACAAAGTTGTAAGGTATTAGAAGTGAGCTTCTTAAATTGTTGCTGTTTATATAAATGATGTCTTTTTCTGTTTGAGACAAAACGAAGAGTGATTTTGTCTTAACTTACAAAACCCACAGGCTGAAGTGAGCTGCCTGAATGAGGGCAAATACTGCATTGGGCTGGCAAGAGCAATGGGGCTGTGATAATTGGAAAGATTCCCGTTCTGGAAGCAAAGATGGGAGATGTTGGGGGTCCCTGTGTTTAGTGAACACCCAGAATCAGTGTCTGGGAGTTGTTTTCAAAGTGCTGACCTGCATTCCTGAAATAAGAGCAGGGCTCCTGCTTTCAAACGCAGCTCTCAGTGGGGTTGGAGCAGCTTGTAGGAAATGGAGCCAGGCCTGCTCAGCAGAAAGGAGATAAAACTTGCCAGCTCTCCCACTTAGCCAAGGCAGATAAGAGGTGGAGGTGCATGAGACCTTCTCTCCCTCCCTTTCACTGATGTAAAACTCTAGAAGTGCATTGGCAAAACTTATTTTTTCAAGTAGATATTCTGCACATGTTTTGGTCGTCACCTTGCAGCAAAATGGTTTTTTCTAATGAAGTCACATCCTGCAGAATGGTGTTTTTATAAGAGCATGATCCATTTTGAACAGTGTGGTAGAAGCCTCTGCAGCAGTGAAGCTGCTCTCTTGCCTTGCTATAGGCAGGAACAGGTCTGTCACAGAGCCTAACCTTCCAACACAGGCAGTTTTGGCTTTTCTAGAAATGTATTGATTCAGATTTTGAGCATCTCTTCTCTGCTTTTTTAGTACCTCTTGGATTCAATCCTTACTCACTCCCTTTCTCTGCATTATTCTCAACTCTCTTGTCAGCAGAGTTAACAATTTCTGTGTCTCTGCAGGGAGTAATGGGCAGCTATTGGAAGAACCATTTTCTGGCACAAGTTGTTCTTGTTGTAATTGCTTTTGAATTCTTATTACTTGTTTAAACTGTCTTCCAGAGATACTCTGATATGAGCAGTGTAGTAAAAGGGAAGATAAATCTTTTGGGTAGGAAGAAATATGAAATTCTGGATTTATTTGAGCTATTCCCTGCTGACCAAGTTGATTTATTTTCTGTTTTAATGAAATAGTCATCCTCTTGCTGTGATACACATCAAGCTCTTCAGTGATGGCTTGAAATCCTGCTAACTTTTCTAAGGAGAGCAGAAATGGGGTATCTGGCTTTGACTGAGAATATGATCATTATCTGCATCCTCAGCTAGGGAAGTCAGCTGTTCATCCAGTTAACTGGGACAGCTTTTGGGAATAGTTCACAGCTCTGCTCTTGGCTCCATTAGAAGATGATGCTTTAACCTAGTTATGAGTTTTTTGTACTCAGTTTTGCTTCTGTGTTTGCAAATGACATTTGACTCAGTGCTCTTTGTACTCCCAGAGATAATGCTTTGTGGCTTCAGGTGGTTTTCTGCAAATGTAGCAGCCAGTGTTGATGGCATCAAGCCTATTTTGTGACAAGCCTTTCATTTAGGCCTGATGGTTTCCAGTGTGACTTTGGCAAAGGCATCATCTGCCTTCTGGAGAGCTGGCCCACTTGTCAAGGTCACACAACACCTCTTGGCTCACCTGTCTGTAAGTACCTGGCAAGGGGAAATGCAATTGGCACTTTCTAATAAGTGATATATTTGCAAGGCTGGTAGAGAGGAAGAGTGAAAAAATGCTCTGAATTATTTTTTTTCTAATTGAGTAGACACAGGTCTTAGAAATGCACGTGCTCATGCTTGGATGGCTTGTGACAGCTGCTAAAGATAACCATGCTCTTTCTCAATGTCATTTGACTGTAGTTAGATTGTTAAAATAGCTTTTCCTTTTGCAGAGATATTGGTTTGGTTTTTGTATTCTATTCTTTTCAGTGGTGGTGTGTCCAGGTCAGCAGATTTTCACAGATTTCTAGAATACCATGTTGGAAGAGACCTTGAAGTTCAGCCTTTCCTGTCAAAAGCCTGGTCTGGGCAAGATGGCCCAGCACTGGGTCTTGCTGAACCTTAAAAGTGTCCAGTGTTGGAGGGAAGTTTAGGAAAACCCTTAACATCATAATATAATACATGTATTGCATCATAATAATGCATCATGGAAACCTAATCCAGAATGTCTGAATCTGCAGCACAGTTGAGTGTTTGCCAGAAGTGAACACCCCCTCATACTCTGGTACCTGTGTGATGTTAATAATTGTCAGACACATTTGATATACAATGTTAAAATAACTGCATTTTTATGTCTAAGGTGGTGAGGGCTGCAAAATAGCTTTGGCCCTTCAGAATTCAAGCATCAGAAGGGCAGTTACCAAAGTTTAGCATCTGTATCAGTCTGGGGCTTTTGTCAGGGAGAATGGGATGCTTCTGTTATTAAGTTGGGACTCAGTTCTATGGTGTGACTAAATCATTATATGGAATTTGATGGAACTATATCTGGCAAGAATCTTGCTGACAGCCTCAAGTTTGTACGTGGGTTTTTATAGTTTAAAGGAGCTGTCTCTCACTAGGTTGTTTCTTATAATTTTCTGTGCTTAGTAATTTGGAATTGTTAGGTTTGTATATGCTGTCCCCTGAATTTTCCCTCCTTGCTGTGCCAGGGGGGTGGGGACTTAGCTGAAACAAGAAGGAAATAACCACCTTCTCCTCCTCCACACACTGCTGTGTCTGTCAGAGGCAGCTCAAGGGCTCAGGTTGTCCTGCTGTTGTGGAGGAGCTACAATTCTCTTCTGTCTGAACAATAAGCTTTGTATCTGTTTGTACAGTAATGAATTGCTTTTGTTTCCTTCAGGAACCTGCTCTGCTGTCTGGAGCGTTTCCATTTACAGACAACCCTTGCCAAATTAATTTTATTTAATTATCTCCCAGGGCTAAGCTTGAATACATTTTGTGTTAAATTCACCATTTCTCCCTCTTCTCAACGAAATGGACTTAATATCCTTGTTAAAATCTGATTAAAACTAAAATTGAGTTTTTTGAAGTCTGATTATCCCATGAAATGGAATTTTTAAACCTAATTATGAATGGATTTGCATACATTCTTAGTGCCATTGAAAAGAAAGTTGAAATAAATTTATTAATGAAATCTTCCTCTACTGTCTCTTTGGGCCGTGGCGATTGCTGGAGTGTGAGGGAGAAGGAAGGCAGGAGATAATGAAAACTCTCCCTCGTTTGAAATATACCCTCTCCCCTCCCAATTAATTCCAGAGCTGTTTTGACCCTGTCTCATTTTTATTCCTCCCTGCCACACAGCCCAATTTAGGTAATTGACGTCCTTTCAGAGGGTAACTACACAGTTGAGCTGGTTTCATGTATTTAAAGCCTTTGTGCTTTCTGAAGAGAGGATGCAGTGGGGCAACTTTTGTTTCCACTGTTATGTTCTTTCTCTCTTTGCTGAGGTAGCCCTGACACCTAATCAATAGGCATCTCTCATTTCTCCTTGCTGAGGAGCTGTATATTGGAGCATTTGTTTTAAACCTGCTGAAAAATGGATAGTTTGACAGACTCTGGTGAATGTGCACATGGAAATTGGGGTTTATTATGTAGTTCCCTGGGTTTGCAGCTAAAAGGTTTCTTTGTAGGATGTATTTGAATCTCTCAGTACAGTAATTGTGCCCATCCCTTCAGGACTTGGGCATTTCTCTCTGGGAAAAGGTGTGCCAGTGAAGAATGTGTCTGCTTGTCTGACTTGGTGCAGAGGGCAGCAGAATGCCTGTGCAGGGAGGTGTTGGTTTCATGTGGAGTCTCCTACTTGTTGAACCTTTTTGTGTTTCTTGCACTGAATGGAGAGTTCATCTCCTTACATGAAGGATACAACTTGAAGGTGTGACATTTTTATTTTTCAGCCAGTCATCCTCTTACCCAAACTTACAAAGAGCTCTTTGCCCATTTAAGCATTAGTTACAAAATTTTTAACAGTGTCTTATCTGCTGTGTGCAGATTTTTTTTCCCCTTGTTAAAAAAAGAAAATAAATGTGATAGAAAAAAGGTGTTTTGGCAGTTCAGAAATCGTGGTCTATATACATGACTCTGCAAAGAGTAAATGCTTAGCATATGGCCAAGTGTTCTGTAAGCATTTGCATTTGCAAAGTTGCTTTCAAATGCAGAGGGACTTTTTTTCCATATGCCTTTGTACTTTCATTTTGATCCTGTCTTTGCACAGGTTTTGTACTAAATGTAGTCGTGGTATCAAGTTCTACAAGAAATGTGGATTTTTGGCACTTTTCTTTGGGCTGCTTCTGAGGTGGGGAGTTCTATGAGAGAAGCTGTGGCTCAGCAGAGGAAGGAGTTCAGCTGAACTTTGAGAATATTTTCAGCTGGCATGTGCTCAGGTTATAAACCAGAATGGTTGAAGCAAATTAAAAATTTTCTTAGTGATGTAACAGGAAAACTTGAGAATGCAGAGAAGCTTTGGAGGAAAGCAGCTGACTGAGGGAACTCTGCACCAGCTACTTGAAATTATTTTGTGGTTTAATTGCTGTAGCTTTAATTTGTGCTTTCGTAAACTGTTGTCCAAAGAAGGTTTAGCATTTGAGGTACATAATACTTACTGTATAAATAGGATTCCTTTGCAGTATCTTCCCAATCAAGTTCCAGTGAAATCTGAGGAGCTGGGAATATCTGATGCACCTTTTCCTCAATTGTGGAGCTGTTGTACAAAGCTGCAATAACACCAGCAGCGAGCAGGATCTGGGAGGAAGATCCCAGAAGAGACAGGAGATGATCTCCAGGAGGGTGGATGTTTTGAAGACTTTTGGGAAAGCTATTCACTTCTTTTATTCTTGCCTGTTTGGTTCTGTAGCCTCCATTTGCAAAAAAGGACAAGTAACTGGTTTGTGGGTAGTCCTGTATCATACAGCATGATGAAGCAAGATCTTGAAGGTAAATGTGAATGAAAGGCAGGATGTGAAAGCGTATGAAAAAAGAGTTTGTTTCTTTTAGCAGAGAGTAGGAGCTTCCTTTTATGTGGATACATTTCAAGCTTTGCCAGTGTTTGTCATCTAATCTTATTAGTGCCTCTCCCAGCAGCTTCAAGCATTGGAGGTGTTCAAAGCTCGATGATAGCAGCAAGCCAAGATGATGTCCAAGTGCTTGTGACACCAGTGCAGTCCTTGTCTGAATCCCAGTCCCAGGAGCCCTGGCAGGCACAGGGAGGGCACAGTTGGTTTTGGCTGCTCTGAACCCTGTGCTGGATGCAGGTACCTCAGCTGAGTGAGGGTTTTTGAGAGCAAGCTGGCAAAAGGAGAAGAGTAATTGTTGAAATGCCACTGTTTACATCTGTAATGCAATTACACTTGAGCAGTTCCACTTTCTGTGAACAAGTCTTAAAGTCTGCTTCTATCTCCTTCTGCCATGAATTATTCATTCCTTGTGGATGAGGGTGATTGGGGTTTGGCTTTCACAGGCAGGTTTATTATGCCCACTTAGCTCCAACAGCTTTGGCATGCTCCAAGCCTCAGTTATTTTCCCAGTACTTGTTCATAGCATTCATTGTTCTTGATGTTAAAACTTTTAGACTATGTAATTCAGCTCTGGTTTTGGGAGTGAGAGTCTGAGGGGATGGAGAATGTTGGTTTCTTTCTTTTGATTTTCTTTGCAGCAAGCATAGGGAAGAGGGAAGAGCTTTTTATTTAAATCTGTGCTAATTACTAAGGCTGAGGGTAACTGCTGTATTATTACCTTGTGTCAAAGAATTTGGATGTATGGCTTGGGAGCTTTGGATATTAAGGAAATAAAGCAGAATTGCAA